>OY757236.1:15720080-16320080 GCA_963583995.1 Xylota segnis | reverse complement strand
GTAGATGGAAAATGATAGAAGGCAACGCAATGTGGTAATAAAAAAGTTTGTCGAAAGAGTGGCAGCGGTAACAAGGCTTTCAGTCGAACTGAAGGGGAGTCCATTTCGCTCAGTTTTTATATTTTAGCTTCCACAACAAAAAGGGAGATGATGGATTGCCCTTCCAAATGCAATATTAGTTTCATTACTATGCTTGTCTAGCTATAGCAACTAAACTAAGTGATTTAGATCCCAATTCCGTTTCATTTTAGTTCATTTAGTTCAGTAGTTGACCAAGCACAAGCATACCTATAGTTTGCATACATGAAGTTCAGTAAGAACAACTGAACTAAATTGAACGCTTTTTGCTTTGTGTATGGTTATTGTGCAGACCTCATGAGGTTTGCTTTTGTTTCACCCATAAAACATCAGTACGAGCACATCGTTGTTATAGTCTACGTGAAGGGCACAAGACCCAATTTCCTCAACCGTGAGCCCTATTGAACGAAATGAACTAGAAAAACAAACTAGTCCTAAAAACAGATTTAAACTAATCTAAGCGCTCTTTGAAGTGAATGCACAAGCATGGTAAACTAAAAAAAGGGAGCACTGGAGCTCAAACTTGTTCTCAGTAACTGGCCTATGAAAAAGGAATCAAAGGAACTCGAATTCATATCCTTTTAGATGGTTAAACAGTTGTAAAAATCCATAGTCTCCTCAGACAAGACCTTGATAATAAGTCAGGAAGGTTTCAAGTGCGCTGATTTGGCTAACTGACTGACTAGGAGAGATACATGCCGGCCACCCCTAACTCTTGAGCCCTTTGTAGTGTCCAATATGAGAAGAACTGTAGAAATTTATTGAACACTCGACCAAACTTAGGGACATAATGCGAAGGTGACATTTGTGAATTGTCATTTTTGACATTTGTGAAAATGACGCATGTGCTATTGTCAACGCAAAACTTTCGTCCATTGGTCAAGAGCTGTCGCTACCAATGGAGAGCCCTACAGACAAATGATTGAAGAAATAAACATTGACGATCGGATGAACAGATTCTACTATCAAGTCGTCCTCAGAAAGAAGTGTTGAAGACCTTGCTTCTCACAACCATACCCAAAAGTTTTCAAAATTTTTTGTATTCTCAACATAGCCCTGAGGAGGTACAAATGTGTACAACTTAGTTTTGTGACTCCCTCTAATTCCATATTAGGAATAAGTTGTTCAGTACCTCATGTTCATGTCGATGGATTCGGCTTGACTTTTATAATGAAAGAACTTCAATTTGGCCTTTGTTTGGATCCACAACTCAGAGTTATTATCCTCTGGCAGCAGAAAGTGTTTTACTATGTAGCAATCAATATTTACTAACTGTTGCAGAACCGCCTCTAGCATCCTTAAGAAAATATGACCAAATGGTACTGCCAGCCCAAATGATGCACCATGTGTTTGGTGCCCCAATAGAATGTTTTTTGCCAAAAATAGTGGTCTTGAAGAGTTTGTCAATAGAGACATAACATTTTTGCTTTTGAATACAAACACACCCTTAAACAGTTTTAACGATCTATTGATGACAAAACGTCATTCAAGGTTTACGTTTTTGTCATGGTGAAGTTCAAAACCGAGCAAAGTTTGGTAATTATTAAAAATTACTAACGAAATTCTGAATCGGTGATCACAACGTAAAAGCACTTACTCCAATTATCGGTGGCAAAAATCGTCCCACGAGACTGTGCTTGATATTTAAGTCAAGATACCCACTATTGAATGTTTCTGTGTCAATGAGACAACGCACTGGTCGAAGTACCGAAAATATCGCAGTCGTTCATAAGTGCTTTCATGCAAAATGAGTCGATTCCACGCTCTTCACCGGAATTGGGAATTTTGCTTCAAAATCTTGGCCTTTAGCCTTACAAGATCAATGTAATTCAACAACTAAGGTCTCTTGATCATTTGTAATCCCGAAAGTTCTTCAAAAGTTTGAAGAAAGTGTTGAATTTCATCGATAAATCATCTCCACTTGTCTCTGTCGTGTGGATTTCACGCCGGAAGTGTGATTTGTTCGTATTTTTCCGTCGATGATTATGATTGCCATGTTGCGGACAATGCAGTCTTATAAGACTATTTTTGGTCAGATTTGGATGGTTCCAACAAGATGGTATTTCAGTTACTCTGTGTTTTTTTTAAATACACAATTGCTATGACCTGATTGAAGAACCCTTTATTAGCGTGTGAACCCATTATTAAGTTCTCTACAAATGAAATGTTCAAAAGTTTGCTATCGAAAGAAACTCCATCTTCCAATAAGAACTCACCTGTAACAAAAAATAAAATAAATCAAATTTTTTAAAGAAAAATATTTTAAATAGTCTTTAAACAAAATAAATAACAAAAAAATAACAAATAACCCAATTATCAAGAACGAAATCAATCAGATATGAAAAACAAGTTCCACAAATCGAATCAAAACACATCCATTTCCTATTTATCCCAAACGAATTGACCTACATCTTTCAACCTCACATCCGATGCTCCGGCGATGTTCGTCATGATTTCAATTTAAATTACACATCAGACTCTCAAATGTGTGCTACCGCACAATTATCCACATTGTATCGGATCGTATCCAATTGGAAATCCGAAGAAACAAGACAGTTGGAGATGAAAATTGGCCTCGGGCGCGAAATCAGTAAGCCGCCTATATTTTATATCATTTTGATTTTTTTGTTCCTCCAGACTAGTGAAACTGAAGTACCTACCTTTTTTTTTTCCATTTATGTAGTTAAATACATGATTGGGTATATAACAGAAGTCACAATTAAACTTTCACTATCAGTTAATCCACAAAAAAAAAAACGACTGCATAGATACATATAATGAAACGGAATTAATTACATTGCCATTCAAAAGTGGTTAGCAACATAGGAGTACGCACCATGTACGTTAAGATGGCAGAGCGCCGCAATTGAGCGATGAATAATGTATCTCGCACTAATATGGGAACGGTAATTGAATTCAATGGAAGAAAGTGTTCAAAATTCTGAAGAGGACATGAGATTTGGGGTGTAGGTTACACTCTTCACTTTGAAGAATACCTTTGACACCGGCAAGAGATAAATATTGAATAATAATAAATAATAAATTCTTTCCGCCGACAAGGCTAGACGAGTGGCACAAGGGATTAAAGCAGACTTTAATCAATTTTTTACAAGTGGATCATCCTATTTTCCAGACATTGATGTTGGAGGTTAGCAGACATTTGGTGAGACAGGTCTTAAAGTGGGGCTACCATATCTGTGGGTTGCTGATCGAACCCACTTCAGATATTCGTATAGCCACAAGAAAATCATTTTCTGGGAAAGACTGAACCACCCCGACATGGAATACCATCCAACGAATCAAGAATTGTTTGTGAAAACCTGAAGGGGCATGCTGAACGTAGTAAAGTTGCTACATCCAGAAAAAAGGTATGGAGGTCAAGGCTGTGGGAACACGAACTCGAAAGGAATATGGCTTTTGTAAATATTTCCTTCAAGCGAAACATTCCATTATCTTCGAAAGGGAAAACAATTACTCAGCTGTAGACTATTCGTACATGGTGCATCAAATAATTGAGTCAAAATCATTCAGGGACTATAAAGATAGAACTCATAGCATGAGTTCTTAGATAGCTAAGAACACTTGACCAGTAAACATCAAAACATCTAAATATATAGCATTAAGATAGTTCATAGGTAGATTTAATAAAGACGTTTTGAAATAGTAGTAAATATACATAGAAAGCGAATAATGCTAAAGTCAACACGCTTATGATACATTGGAGCTTGTTTGCACAGGACTGGGGATTTTATTGACATTAACGTTTTCAGATTGAATACGAATTCTTTTAGCAACAAAACTAATGTTTTTCTCCACAATTAAATTGGTTCACTATTTTATTTGAAAAACATTTTTCCATCTTTCTGTTGAGTGACAGCAGTTAACATTTCCAAATGTCAAAAAAAAAAAAAAAATACGGAAAATTTAAAAAAAGGTCCAGGCCGACAGTTCGTGTAAAGGGCTTTTCAATCTCAATTCTCGGGCCATTTATGAACTGTCATTTTTGATAACTCAAAACTAAGAGCTTTTGAAATATGGGTCGATACCTACACACTCGCACAATACGCTAAAATAGTGAAAAGGCACAATTAAAAAATATCAAAGAAGCGTTTTTGTAAAGTTCATACTACTTTTGGGAGTGATGACACCATCTCCCCTCCCAATTTTAAACAGGTTGGCTCGACTATCAAAAAGTTGGAGAACCGCCTCTGATGGCCTACTAACGGAACCTTTGGCGGTGATTATGTTTTGGTACAGTGCATGCACCAAATCGATGACTGAACTATCAGCTCTTTATGCGCATTCTTCAATAAAAGCGATCCTACATCTTATAAGATCTTTCCAATATCTGAAACCTTTCTGCAGCACACAAATCGGCAAGTACCGAGTACTTATAGATACCATATCTTTAACGACTTTAAAGCCCCTTATGGCAGCATTTATCATCTTCAGCTCTACAAAGCGATATGGTCGAATCCGCGATCCCAGCCAAACTGATCCAACTGTGTGAACTATTCAAAACAAACATCAAGCAAAGGGATAGGTTCTTTCATGGTCCCAACTCTCACTAGAGACTTACAAGTATTCGAGAGTCTGTCATGAAAAGTTTCTCGTTCGTATGCGGCAAAACAAATGATTGGAAGAATCTACGCACTATGTCTCCAATAGACGCGTTCTATTTTCAAAGTAAATTTAGTAGCAAGGGTGGTTCTGGAAATCTTAATTGTTTTTGGATAGGTAAGTGTTTAGGCAAAGTTGGTTAGGATCTTCCAAAACCCCGCAAAAAATAAGGATAACGAAGCTGCAGAACATTTCGCAATCGATCCGATGGGTTCGGGTTTGCCCCGAGGCTTGCTAAAAGGGTATTCCTGTTCCAGTGAGACAACGCACTGATCGAAGTACCAAAAATATCGCAGCTTAAAGTGCTTCAGTTCAAAATGAGCCAAATGAGTTGATTCCACGGAACTCACAGGAATTGGGAATCCCTCAGTCTACATTTTGATGTGTTTCGAGTAAAGATCTTGGCCAACTCTCTAACCAGATCAAGTTAACGAATGGGCTCTGCAAAAGTTTAAAGAAAGTCCTGAATTTCATAGAAAAATCATCTTTATGAAAAAAAAAATCATTTTTGGCTTAATGGCTTTACCAATACCCAAAATATGCAACAAACCTATATGTACTTTTATAGGTATGCTTCACAAAACTCCATTGTATCCACAAAAAGTGGCCGTATGGTCTGGATTTCATGCCGGAGGTGTGATGACCGCCACGTTTTAGTTAATGAAGTTGGCTTTCGTGACATGTTTGGTTGAATATTTTTCGCCAGAATTGGATGAATTTGACATCTGTGATATGTGTGTTCAACAAGATGGTGCTACATGTCACACAGCTGCCCAATCAATTGATCTATTGAAGGGGATGAACGTAGATCGAATTCTATACTTAAATTTAACATGTGTACTAAACTCAGAATACATCTCAGCTCCATATCTCAATTATTCTGTATGTGTTATTTAAGTGCAAAATAGTTATGTCCCTATGGAAAAGCCCTTTATTATGGGAAGGCACAAAGGTATTCCAAAGTTACCCCCTTAGGCCTACAACTTTAGGACATGTCAAGGGATATAAACATATGTTAAGTCACTTCCCACCTTCATCCACTATATTATGTACTTAGTCCAGGCTGTTAATCCCCATCTAAGATAATTGCTTTTCTATTAGGAACATTTTAATTATGCGTACAACTCCGCACAGTATACCGCTCCGACATTTCGAGATTTTTTGTTTTTTGTGTGTCATTTTCACAGGATTAAGGTTAATACATAATGAATACCATCACCTAAAAGCGCGCAAAGTGGAAAATGATAAGGTAAGGACGCCCACAAATACACATAAAAACAAAAAAAAAAAAAAAAACTCAACAGCATTGTATTCACTCATTGAATAAGAGGATACTTTTAATTAAACAAATTAGTAAAGGTGCTAAAGAGGATTCCAACTAAAAAGCATCTATCATGTACATTATCCTGGCATTCATGTCAGCTTCTTGATAAATGGTAATGAACACACACACACACAGAGCACATAAGCCGAACATATGCCACAATGCTGAACCGAAATATAGGTACAGCTGGGCGCAAGGTGATGTTTTCGCAAAACCAACGATGGTGGTATTCCTCCACTTAATGTGAAATAGGTTAACTAGGGGTGAGAAGACCCCATTTACTCCGACACGACGAGCATGGTATGAAGAAGCCACATGTGCAGGGGATTAATAGAGAGTCTACGTGATGAGTTTGGAGTACTTTAACACTGAAAGTGGAAATGTTCGTATGGTTGTTTGAAACTGACGTTTTCTACTCCTTACACACACGAAGTTTATCCTCTGCTTGGTGTTTCCTTTTTGTTTTCGTGTAAAAATCTGCTTAGAAAAAAAAAAAATAGTAAAATCCTTTCTGGTTAATCTCCTTTTGAGTTTGAAATAAAAGGAGAAAATGGTAAATGTCCGATTCTAAGCGAATTTTTCATTCAGGAATTATAAAGGAATCCCATTTCATTATTGCTGAGCAAGGATGTTCAGGACGAAAACCCAGTGGTCTTTGTTTCTGGGAAAAAGGTTGGAAAAAAGGGAAGGATTTTAAAATCTCTCTACATGTGCTTAAATTATTAACATAATTGAAGGAATCCACAAAAGGATATAGCATTGTACGTATGTATGTATGCATAAGACGGTGACCACGGAGTGGAAGGGATGTTTGATCCTGTTTTTGATTGACGGGTGCTGCTTTTGTGTTTGCAGCAGAGGTGGAACAAAGTTCTTGGAACATGATTCTTCCAAACATTAATCCGTATTCCGAACTTTTTTGAATGATTCGAGTTTCATTTAGTAGTTCACTTCTCTATATAGTTAAGCTGGGTTGATGTACCACATCTTACTTGGGTGGTTGGAGGAGCAAGGCAACTGGAGTTTGGTTTTTATAATCACCTTGCTAGCTTCAAAAACTCTCAACTCCTGTAGTCGTATGTATGCATGGCCTTGTTGGGTGCTATGACGAGAAATGAATCAAGTTTACTGCAAATTTGGACAGAAAACTCCTATCGGTATCCCAACACACGTATTGCAAAGCATTTGCAGAAATCATCCAGCACCCGTTGGTAAGAATCATAGAGAAATGGTATTCCTCCTTGATATTGAGGCAACATTCGCCAAGGTATATCTGATGCACTTCTTAACCCAAAGGTTTACAACCACCTTTGGCATAGAATCTACCAAATGCTGAAAAGCAGATTTAAAGTTGTTGAACGGGGATGGTGTCTAATTAAAAGGACTCTTTTTAGGAATACCTCCCAGTACGGAGTACAATCATAGCTCATGGTAGTGAACGAGACACTTCTCACGTTAGGTAAAGAATGATCAGATAGCAATGATACATTTTCCAATTGCTATGTTTCACTATATGTCAAAGTTACCAATGACAACCAGCTGCCAAATTATAAGCTTGTTGGTTAAGCTAATCGCATTATTACGTCAAACTGCTTTTGCCGAGTTCATTTTCAGCCCAACGACGTCTGCTTCCCTCTCCACATTTGCTGTCATTTGGTCCATTATTCTGTGAGACAGTAGGCATACATCGTCGGCGTAGACGAGGTGTTTGAGTTCAGATGTAAGAGTCCATCGAATTTCTCCATTTCCTTTTGATAAGGCCGCATTTAGCACATCACTAATTACCAATAAAAATATTGCAAAAAGGAACATGTGGACCCGTCATATGTAGCCTTGATAATTGCTATTAATACATCAGGAATGCCTCTCCTGCTGCTCAAGGCACGCCAAATAAATTCCTGATTGACACTATCAAATGCCTTTTCAAAATCGATGAACAGCAGATGAAATCGCGATCGATATTCAACACATTGCTCAATAATGATCGTTGATGTGATCGACACAGGAGGATCCAGAGGGGAAACCTGCTTGTTCCGGGTCAAGTGTGTTTTCAAGGTGTACTTTGATTCGCTCCAGGATGATTCTAGATATTATCTTGGCCCAGGGTTGTCAGATGATACTTGTTGGCCACGATTTTTTCGACGGTATATACGTTAAGTTAACACAACTGAACATCACTATTTCGGCGGGTTGTTTCGGTGTGAAGCGATTCATGGTTAAAATTGTCCTGAATTGACGTTTCAAAAACGTTATTCAATGTTAACATACTGTCGTAAAAGATGTATACATATGTATCATGGTTTCTAAAACCTGTCGCACATTGTATACATATGTATCATGGTTTCTAAAACCTCCGAAATTGAGACACGTGTTTGTTACATAGATACTTCAATGAGATCTTGTGGGCAGTCTCCGATTTCCCGTCTGGAACAATTTATTGGGAATTCAATCTATTTCAGAGTCTTTGATTACTTCTTCAGGCATACTCATATCAGGCATACTATATACATATATAGACATTGATAGCTTAAGGCCCAAATGCCAATTGATTGGGAAATAAATATTTTCACGTGTATTCCTCCGACAACATGGACTGACAAAGCCGCAATGAATATAAATTCAACAATTATGAACATATACACAAATTTCTTTCAGAAAATACATAATTATTGTCATACACATACTTCAAGCATCACAAATTCCCAATCAATATAACGTTTACCGAGAAATCCATCAAACAAGTGTGAAACATAAAAATACCTTTTGTCAGTGGCATTAAGTTGCCGGAAGTTTTATTTCCAGACATTAAGGACATTCAACGGGAATGCCGTCTACATAACATCAACACTGGGTGGTGAATTAAATACTGATTGATTCCCGTACTTCGACAAAGTGTCATTAAAAAATTCAAATCTTGTGCCATGTCATGTGTGTGTATTAGTGATATATCGTTTCTCTTTTCGTCCTTAAGTTCTCCTGGTTATTCTATTTTCTTTTTTCATTGACATCCCCTGCAATTTTCAATTCTGACATGAAATGGGATCAAACAAATTGAAGGTTTACTCTTGAATCTATTTGGTTTCCGATCCGAAAGTTTATATCTTCATTAATCATTCAGAGATTTCATCCATTTTATATCCTAGTTGCGATTTCATTGAACTGGTAAGAGAGAAAACATACAAATTGATTTCAGGATGAAGGTAGAGTTTTATAGCGAATAAAGGTTTTATTTTTTTTAAAAATAGTGTTTTTCTAAACATAAAAAAAAGTTAAAATAGAAAGCAAATGTTGATTGCAGAGGCATTGGCGGGTTTGTTGATACTATGGGGACACTATTTCGGTGAATTTTTAGCAAATATGTTTATTTTTTATTATTGATTTATGAGTTGTACGAAAGTGCACTTATCCATTTTATATATTCGAGAGAAAATGCATTTCATTCACTCATCCCAATAAGGTTTTTTGAATTCAACTGGGGGTAGGATTTATGCACACATTTAGAAAGGACGTTGCACCCAGTCAAAATCATATTCAGTGCTTTTCAATAGGGACATAACAATTTTGTATTTCAATACAAATGCACACCTAAACTTTTTTTATAATCCGTTAATGTCATAACGTCAGGCAAGATTAATATTTTTGTCATATTGAAGTTTACCAAGGAGCCAAGTTAGGGAATTTATAGAAAATGACTGCCGAAATTCAGAGCTGTGGTCGCAAATTGATCGGCGAGCAAACCGTTTTGAGCACATAGATAGGCACGTCATTGGGCATTTTACTATTCTAAAAGAACAAAACTTAATTTATTTATCGATTGATATAAAAAAAGGTTGAATTTCAATCGGTTTTAGTAAAGAAATTAACAATTCGCTTGTTTTTCTGCGAATAGGCGAATGCTTTTGCGAACTGTCAAATTGTATTCACATTCCACACAATGTAGGACGCAATCCACATTCTCTAGAGTCTAACCTCACAATTCGTTTGATTTGTGGTTCATGGTCGGTAATGACAGGTATAATTCGAAGATGGCTGCTACCCAAAAAAAGTGACTGTTAATGAAATGTCAAAATTTGAGAATATTCGCTCATTAGCATTATCATTATCATTAGGTCGCTGAGCTGTGAATGGCCCTTAAAAGTGCTTACTCCCATTTTGGTTGTAATAATAGTTTCACCAGACATGCTGTCCGTGTTTTATATAAATAAACTCAAGTCAACACCTTTACAAGATCAAAACTCAAGAACGGAAGCCAATTGATCATTTCAAGCGGAGACACCAATCCGTTTGAGTTCTGCAAAAGTTTGAAGAAAATCATAAATTTCATTGAAAAATCATCTTCAGCAAGGAAACTCATTTTTGGCTTAAATGCCTAGTCAATAAACAAAATATGGCTTCTTGAAAAGCAACAAACACAGATGTGCTTCACTTCATTGCTTCCACAAAAAGTCACTGTGGGTGTGGATTTCAAGCCTGAGGTGTGTTTGGACCTTATTTTTTGTCGATGATGTTACGGTCAATAGAGTTCGCTTTCGTGCCACCTTGGAAGAATATTTTGCCCAGAATTGGATGGACTTGACATCAGTGATATGTGGTTCCAACAAGATGGTACCACATGCCACACAGTTGGTCAAACAATTGATATTTTCAAAGGGAAAATTTGAAAATCTTGTAAATCCAACAAATAGTCTCGTTGGATTTCTTTTTCTCCGAGATTGCATAAGTCGTTGGGCTATGAATACTATCGAACCCGAAATCGCCAACATTTCGGCCGATATATGTGGAAGATTGGTTGAAAGTTGTCTCCAAAGAATCGATCGTTGCAATCGTTCTGGCGGTGGTCATATGAACGAGATCGAATATACTAAAATCTGTTAATATGCTGACTATACCTGGACTGAATTTTATCCCGATGTCTCAATTATTCCGTGATCTGTTTAAGTACGAAATTGTTATGTTTTTATTGAAATATCCTTTATAAATGCTAAAACATCCAACAGCATTCACTATTCAGCACAAAACCACATACAAAGCCGCGCGTTGAGAAGTTAGTCCCACCAAACAACACTAAGCCAAAACTGCTTAGCCTCGAACCAACTTCCCTCACATAACTTAGTCTCCGTGAAAGTTCTAAAATTTCAAGACTTAGATCATAATGCGCCTTTGTGTGATCCAACCGATTGAAGTTCATTAACAAGCCCCCCTTAATCTTTGCCAAAAGTACTTTCAAGATTCCCTTTTGGGTTATAAGAGCTCCACACATCGCGCCAGATTCGCATCGAATTACATCAAAGTTTGAGCATCTAGGCCAAGGACGATAAATTATCCCGCCATGCACCATGTGAGCCATCTTCCATTGACTTGGCGCGCAACTTTAAACCTCTTTAAATTGTTCTCAACGCTCTGGCTGGCACACATACTCCTCGTACTACTTGAAAGTTTAAACATATGCATGCACAGAAAAAAAAGAAAAAAAAAACCAAAAGCATGCAAGAAATTTTCCACTCATTTCCCTCTTCGTTGTCTCGTTTTCGACGCTGCCGACGGGATGTGGCAAGTATGCCATTATCATTGCCCATCAAGAATCCATGTCGGCACTTTGGCCCGGTGTGTCGGTTGGAGAGTGCCACATTTGCATACATTCGCCAATTGACGGTCTTCATCGCACACGGTTACCATTTGCACTTTTCTTTTCCTCGACTCGACTCTGGCATACACCTGATTACATGTGCCGCATCCCGGTGCTGGAACAATTCCAGCTGCAACCTTGCAACACACCACCATTGGGATGGTTTGGGCGGTCTTTGGGTGGTGGGCGCGCAAACTTTTCCCAGTGTTTTGCACAATTTAATTCTTCGCCGCATCTTAAACAATGGAAACAGGGACACAAAACAAAAACAACACACATTTTGCCAGCTCGGCGATATGTGGGATAAGAAGTCGGCTTGAGTGGCTTACGCTACAGCACACACTCCGATCCAAAATAATGTCAACGAATATTAATGCGTCCTTTTGTCGCGTCCCCTTGTCACTTTTGCGCGCACCTGTCGTGTGGTAAATATAATAGCAACACCTTGATGGCTGAGCTTGGCGCTCATGGGGGTGGAAGCGGGTGCCTAGGTGCATTGCTGGTGACACCATCGCACCAGCGCCGATGACGATGATGAAGTTGCTGGATGCCGCATAATCCGCAAGATGGATAAGTGCAGGCAAAAGTGCATTCACTTTTTTTCTGTTTGCACTCGTTGTAGCTGTTGTTGGTGGCATGGCGTAGCGTGGTGGTGGTTGCAGTTGGAGGCTTCTGCCAAAGTGGTACGTAACCTAGCTGACGTGGTTTGGTTTTGGTGTTTTTTTCCCCCAGTTTGCTGCTGACTCTACAAGTGTTGTGCCAGAAACCTAGAAAATTGTAGTTTTTTTAGTCGATGAGTTCGTTCGGTTGGTATTTTTTATATTTTGTTTTGTTTCGATTTTTGGTGCTTTGTGGTGACTGTTTGGCGGCAGGCAAGCTTATCCAACGGTGCTTATGTGAGGCGGGCTTTGGGGTATTAAAGGTCCAACAATGGCCTTTCATCATGAGCTTGTGTGCAGCCACATTGTGGCTGCAATGGTGTGGGGAATTTGTCGGTGTGTGGAATGGTATTTTTATTTTTTCGAAATACACACACACTAGGCGTCGGTCATGCGAATGAGGCGTGCTTTTGGGGTTTGTTTGCATTTAATTAAAGCGCGCCTGCATGTACAAAAGGAATTTTGTAATTTAAATCGGCGGCATGAAGATTACCCTTGTTAAAGTTTAAATGGTTAAAGAATTTAAAACTATTGTTGGAGAGAAAGCGCTCAACACAGATTTAAACTTGAAAACAATTTAAGTTATTCAGAGGAGTACAATGCTTCTGCACTAATGGTCACAGGCTTATATGCAGGTTAATGCGATAATGGAAGCAATTTATGGGCAGATACCACCTGGCAGTACATTGACTTGAAAGCGATTTGAAATGCCACTCCTCTCGGTGTATCGCTCAAAAATTCTTGTAGCATTCTGTTCATAAGACCATACCTGCACAAAAAATATCCAGTTTGACTCTTCTGTTTTGATGGTCGGTACTCTGTTAAATAGTCTAACGTTAAAGCCTCCACATACAGTGAAATCTCTCTTATGAGGTAAGCGACGGTGCCAATATTTTCTAGTGCCAACATAGTCACCAGATAAACTAGGAAATATCAGTAGCGTGCATTGGGTTGAAGCCAGCTGCCACTTTCCACCGTAGAAGCCTCCAAATCGACATGACTCGACATGCCTCTTCGTGAAAAACGCCGAGCACGTGCTGCTGGAATGGAAAAAATTAAAATCAGCCAGAAAAGCCTTAGAGCAAGGGAATGCTATAACTCCAAGAAGCCTGATGTCGTTTATGCTCTCAACGAGGGAAGCATGAGTTATCGCTAACAATATCATTGCAACCATCATGCAGGAACTACGGCGATATCATAAGAAGGGAAAGGCATGATGTCAAAACCTTGGCCTTGATCGAGGACAGGGTTGGGAGGAGTGTTTCTAGCAGGAGCATAGAGACTGGCATAACTCATAGCACGGGCTACTGAAGATTTCACCCCAGTTCTTTAGAAAGTCAGTTGCTAACATATTTCCGGTCAGTTCAGGCATTTTCTAAGCAGAAGTACTTGCAATCAGTCAATACAATGCAAGACTTTAATAAGTTATTCAACTTCTCCGACAATCAAGACATTCTGAGGTCACTTAACCGTCCGACACAACCTAACCCAATACGCCTGTACTGAAGCCCCATCTTTTGAAACAGTACAGCTTGAGGTGGTAACAAGGATTCAACGTATACTACACACAGATCACATACCGCAAGGCACTAACTAGGATACAAGGATTACCATCCATAGGAACTACCAGTGGCATCAGAGCCACGTCTACTGCAACCCTTGAAACCATATGGGTGCTGATCTCATTTAACCTGCACTTAAAAGCTGGAAAGAGTTCTCTACGCTTAAAACTATTAAATTTTTGAAAAGAGGCTAACACGAACCGGCTATAATTATATGGTCTCACTTGGGTACTGAGGTACGTCAGGTCCATTAACCAGACTAACATCCAAAGTCGTCAAATCCAAACCACAATGTTATACTTCTTTGAGTTCCCAGGGTAAAGTGGCATTCAATGAAACGGACAGGTGGACTTTTTAGCAAGAATCCTCTACTCTATCCCCTTATTTTTTTCTAAACCCAAATAGAGAAGGCTTCTCAACTTACCGTGTCTCCAGAAAACTCTAGAAAACACAAGAAAGTGCCAAGACAAAGCAAAATCTTAGCACTTAGCAGACCTAAAAAAGCCGGCCTTACACCGGCCACAATCTCGGCCCACCAAAGAAAAATGCAACTAGACACTCACGACTTCTCATTAGGCTGCAGCGATGCGGATGCAGAAGAGATTTTATCTCAGTTCCTATGCGAATACTCAGGTCTGTCCGGAACTAGAAAAACAACAGCAATTGGTGAATAGCACTCAGAAGACCTGGACAAGATGTCAGAAAAAACATCATTAACCATCCTAAAATTTATAAGAATTTTGGGGTGGTTCAGGGCACTTAGCTATTCCAAAGTTACAAACCAACTTTTGTCCTCGGTTTTTAGGCTATTCAAAACTCGGGTTCATAAAGAGAGATCTTAGATGCATTTCAATCCTTCTACCTACCAACATCTAGGAATAGGTCCTACTCAAATAATGAATCCTCTTTTGCCAGTAGCTTTGTGGATTCTTACATTCAAACACGAGACGACTCGATGAGTTTCAATATATCTAATCACGAATAATCATATATTACGCGACCCAGGTCCTAGCTTCTCACAACCATTGGAATAGGCCTGCGCCGAAGTGCAATTTGAGACTTAAAAAGCTTTGTCATGACAGTTGTACTCTCGAATATTTGACAGTAACTCGCGCGAGGCGGCCAAAAGAAATTTTAGAACTTGTCTAGGAATTGACAACCACTTGAGTCACGGCGCCAACTCAACCTAGCTTCAATCTAGTACAGGAAAAGGTCTTGAACATGTGAATATATTTCCCCTCCTCCAATTTGTATGTTTAAGACCGAGATTCTCATCTTACGGGTACTGGTAGGTTCCCTAGATGAATCCATTGAAGTACAAATTGAGGACATCATGATTCTCCTGCGGGTAGGAGCAGGAAATTTACATTTATCTAATCTTAAAACATGCTTTGATGTTAAAGGTCACACGTTTTTCATCTATGTCGGTGGAACTCGTTCATCAAGTTGAAATTGTCCTAAAACCCTGAAGAAGAGGTAGATGGGCATAACTCATTTAGACATTGACCCTTTTTTGGCTCCGATATACAAACATAGACATAGACAGTGTATAGAGTCATGGTCTGGTTTCTGCAATTAAACATGTGATACCTAGTATTAATATGTTACACAACACCTCCCAACTTTGTACTAAAACAAAAAAATATATATTTTTTCAGTTTGTATTTACAAAACCTCCACTATCGTGAAATGCATCACCAGTCACAATGCTCAATTAATTCTTGCATTCGAGTGGCAAAATTTGTTTTCCAATTTAATTTCAACTCACACAGTGTCCAAAATTCAGTGAACCCTTAACCAAAATAAAAAAAAAGCGAAAACCCGCTCACAATACAAATAATAGAGTAAAATTTCATTAACAGCCCCAAAACAAATGCGCACCAATTAAGAAATCAAATTTATCATAACCGAGCTCCAGTAATAATTTTCGATTGTATCCCGTAATTGCTGCCAACGAAACAAAAAAAAAAAAAGCCCAAAACATACAGCCAGAGAAGAATTACTGTGTGCTTCCTCTTCAATAAATCATTTTCTTTTGATTTCATTGATAAAACCTTCAACAAATTTGCTCTACCCAAGCGAGCCCCATCCCTGCCGTGAGGCTCGAGCAACAAAACAATTTCACCCAAACAAATCACCCATAAAAATAATCATTCATCCAAATGTGCCCCTAATGGCTCCCGAAAGCTCATTCTCCTGGCGCAGCCCCTTTGTCAGCATTCTGGAAGCAATTCGAACCCTTTTAGCACGTGTTCCACATGACCTGTGTGCAGATAGAGTATTAAAATCGGTTAGTGTGGGTTTTTTTTTTTTTGTTTTTTTTTGGTAAGGGCGGGGGTGTAGCAGAGGGTGCGCTTCATAAAAATCAGGTTCCGCTCGTAAACGTGGTAATTACTTTGTAAATCAAACTTTATTATGATTTCAAACAATGAATGCCATCAGCGTCATTATCTTGGTTGCCTGCCTGCCAGGATCTATACCTCCGACAATAATGGTGGCAGTTGTTGGAGCAGTAGCACGATGATGGCTATTGAAGCGTGTCCTATATCCAGTACTCCACTCGTGGGGAGGTGCTTTTGTGTGTGCGATTCCATCGTCGTCGTTTGTCTCGGAATGTAAATTCTTTTGTTTCGGGTTCTTTTTTTTTTTTTTTGTGTTTTTCTTCTTCTCTCTCACTCTCTCCCTTTATTTGCTGCCATATTGCCTGCACTCCATTAATATCTTGACAAGGAATGTATGCATGCTAATGTTGTAGAATATGGTCCTGCGGACACAGTGATGGAGCAAGTATGTGGGACTTGTAGCGAGAGGGAAAAGCCTCTCTGCAAGCCACTTTGTATGCAAACAGTGAACTACGAAGGTAGGGATAGAAAAAAAAAAACAACAGATTTGTACACGGTAACAGGAAACGGAAGTTGTCTCGTGTAATGGAATGTTGAACGTTTGTATCATTCTTTGGTGACTTTTCTCCACAGGGTCGACCGATACACTATGTGTTAGCAAGAACGGAAATATTTATCTCACATTGACTAGTACAGTACGACGTATACAATGTGACCCAAAATGTCTCACCCTAGCCGAAGATGCTATAACTTTTGCAAATGGCGGCATCTGTCACTTTTGTTTTGATATGTGTGAAGGAAATAGTTGCAGAATACAACAGGACAGGACGTCAACAGGACATAGTCTTCAAGACCGTGGAATACTTGTATTTTTTTACGGAATAATTCGTCAGTGAATTTCGACGCTAATTTTCAGTAATCGTACACCAACTGATCAAAGTGGCACCAGGAGGCCATAGTACTCTTTCTGACGAAAATATAGACCTGTCAAAAAATGGTGAGCGATATCGAACCAAGTTTGTATTGCCGCAAATTGATGAATTGGGACTAAAGGACATGACGGTGCAAACACATGCACAGCTCTTGTGAGAAGTGACACATAGAATATTGTGCTGCCGAGTCGCCTTAAGTCTCTTTGAGTCATATGCAGTTTAGGTTTTTAGAGCAAGCTTAAACGAAGAGCTTAAAGGGAACAAAGCATAACTCAAAATTTGACATAATAGAGCGCAGACCTTTGGTATTCTCATACCCTTGGGATCAAATGGAGGCAGAAAAAATGTATCCCTGAGCTTAGCACAAAGCCCGACTCCAAACAATTCAGCATTACCATATGCTTATCCTGTAGAAGAATGAGCATAAGCCGCTTTAGTGTTGGCAGGCTAAAACCCTGAAGTAAACTTACTATGCTTCAACTAGATTCTAACCAAGGTTACAATGCAGCGAGCTTCATAAGAGTGGGGAGTTTTACGTTTGAATAGTTGCGTTTTCAAATTGTCAATCTAGCTAGGAAAACAAACCTATTACAGGATAGACCATTTCAAGATCAATCCGAAGTTTTTGTTTGAATCTGAATGCAACTTTCAGCTCACGATCACGGAACAAATGTAAGCCCACAGAATGGCATTGAAGATAAGGCAAAACTCAATGGAGCTGCTTTTCAACCGGATACTAACAAAAATAGTACGAATCCACCGATTTGGTACTTTTTTAAAAAAATTGAAGAAAGAAGTGGGGCAAGATACATGGATATACCAAAGAAACATTTACAATGGACAGTCGTATCACGAAGAAGTCGATTTGCAATTCCACCAGCTACTGACCCAACTAAAACTTCTCTTCTGATAAAGCTTGTCGATCCTTGCGTCATCACTTGCATGAAGTGTATGTTCCTTAATAACCTACCTCAAGTCAGGACAATCTTTCTTTTTTATCTTCTTTACTACCCTTAAAATGGCAGAGGTTCATTTTTGACGTATGCCCAAGAGCATGGACTGCACTATAGAATAAGTTCGAAGTGAGGAGAAAGAAGATGATAGAGTTCTCCACTGAGCGGAGAGTATTTTTGGATTCGTGTCTTACTTCCTTGTTTTTAATCTTGGTGAAGCAAAGAGGCTGTCAATTTAGTTTTACAAATTAAATGGATAAGGGATTTTCTGCGATCTCCTAAGAGTAGAGAATAAAGAAAGAAAATAAGTCTGGAACCCGAAAAGACCTGCCAAATCTGAACTGAAATCGTAACGTGCCTATACAGGCTTACCAGTGGAATCCCAAAACTTCAAAGAACAACACAGGCTTCAAAACCTGTATGATAATCTATCATCCTTGTTATGTAGCCCTTATGATGTGGGCGTGGCTGCACGCTATAGATTTTTTTTTGGCATATTTGATGATGTTCCCTGCGATTTTTTTTGAAATCAGTTTTTTTACGAAAACGCCTTCAAATTGTGGGTGACGTTATGAAAAAGTGAGCGTGGCAGTAGGCTTTCGAAATCTTTTGTAGAACAAAATTCAAATTTTGCCCCCCTAGCTCAAAGTTCAAGGCCCAAAAACTGGTGACATACGAACGGACGGAAGGACGTGGCTCAAGCATTGTCGCCAAGCTATGAATGTATCAAACTTAATATACCCTTGGATAGGAACATGGATCCATTTGTTAATAATGTGCTTTCTTGCCCACCACACTGTTTGTGTTTTCAGTATTTCTCCATTTTATGACGTTATGACGAGAAATGCATGAACGAACGAACGAATGAATGCATTATGCCTCCTCGAGCAATTCCAACTGTGTTGACTGACGATCTTTTATCCTGGTTTTACCTGCTGACGGCACTGGCGAAGGAACTCATGCCATACACCAGCTTATGTAGCATGTACTCGAACGTGTTGCCATTTTGCTAGATTTTTCCATCGGAGGGTAATTTTCTATTTTTTTTTTTTGTTGTTTAATTCTTTTTGAACTCGTTGCGCTCTGTCTATGCTATTCAATCTTTTGTTATCCTTGACGGAATTTTGCTTGTTATGACACTACGATGAAAAAAAAACTGAAAACAAATGAAATTGGAGCAATGCTAGAGCCCTAGTCCTACTTATAAACAAAAAGAAAACGAGAACAAAAACCAGTGGGCGTAATCACGTGCTGTTCCTTGTGTCCCCCGCCGTTGCTACTGTCACTATACCGCTGTTGTTGTTGATGACAAATGAAGTTGGTTGCACTCTTTGAATTCCAAATGAGTCCAGAAAAGATATAGGTACTGGCCATGCTACGAATACTCGTATAAAGGGGCAACGGCGACTGCATGAATTTTTTTTTTTTTTGGTTTTGTTTTACCAGGACACCAGGAGGGTGTTATTAATAAATGAACTGAATGGAAGATAATGAAATATTTATATGAGACGAACGAATGAAGTGCACACAACACGAATTAATTGTTGTAAATGTTGTCGGTGTAGGTGGTCGTATCGTTCGGTCAGTCGTATGGTAATTATGGTATTGTGCCTGGTAAATATGCACGGCACATCCCCAATGATGATGGCGACGTTGTGATTGTGAACTGATGATGGAGATTACATGACACCAACAGGATGTCATGCATAAATAAAAGAAAAAACCAAATACTTTACAGCAAGCCGTGTCCTTTAGTTGAAGTCGCATTAAAAAGCGAAAGTAGGTTGGTTGTCCTCTGCTCATTAGAGAGTTTTTGAAGATTGATTACTGATGTCATTAGAGTGGTATATGATAGGAAAGTAAATGCAGCTAGATACTGAATGAAATTTTCTACAGAAATGTCAATTAAACTGCACAAATCATTAAGGACTTTGTTGACTGGGTTGTCAAAGACATGAATCGGAGAAATGAAACAACCCTTTGATAAGCGCTGAAGGGAAGACATCAAAGTACCAATGTGAACGAACTAAGAAAAACCAGAAAGTGCAACGCTTCACAAGTACCGCCACATTCGTACAGACAGTAAAGTCCCTTTCCTGTTTACCAATAAAGGCGAAAGAACCAATTAACCATCAAACATCAATAAACGTAGTAGTTCTTGACTATCGTTAAGGCAAACACCATGCACACGGTCTTCTGCATAAGTTATTGATTTGATTCGTTCAAACTGGCATAGCTCCCATCTCGCCGAAACCCCATTCACTTCCTTCTTCCGTTTGTGTGCGGCGTAAAACTCCAGAATGGAACTCAGAAATTCATAAGACAGACGGAAGTAAAAAGATATAAATTGCGTGCTAGAAATACCATCATTCCTTCGTCAACATCAAACCAATGAGGACATTAACCCTGAGAGCCCCACTTTCAGTTACTTAAAATGCCTCTCCTATCGGAGGAAGGAAAATGTGAACGACAGTGGTGGTTTGGGTGTTTTTTTTTTTTTTTTGGCCAAAAATGGGGATGGGGGAAAAAAATATTTCAGCCACCACCATGTCTGGCAATTCTTTTCTTTTTTCCATTTACATTTACTCCCAGACGATGAGACGTCAGTTTGGGGACCTTCCCTTGCCCTTACCCTTTGCATGAGTCATACCCGCAAAGAGCTGCTACATTAATTGGTAAATTCTTTTTTTCTCCTTCTTTGTGTACCACACACAACATATACTACACGGCTGCTTTCCTCTGAATGGTAATTTATTATCCTGCCATTCCCAGGGACATTGAGACAAGGAAAAAAAGAAAAAAGAAAATACATATTCATGCGACGGCGAAATGTTTTCCATTTCGGCAGGAATAAGTAATATGATCGCCGCACCTCCGCGTTTTCTTTTGACTCCACGCGGAGTTGGAAGTGCATCTCGCGCGAATGTCCTGTTGCATGTTGGGATTTCGATTTTTTTTTTGTTTCTTTTTGTTTGTGTTCTCCTGTGAATGGTGCAATTAGTTTCATTTATTCACGCCGCTGCTGCAACGACAGTACAGTGGACATTGCGACTTCGTGGACATTCGGGGACATCAGGACACACTGGCTATACCCAGTCCAATTATAGTTTTTTTTTTTCTATTTTATTTTGCCTTGTAAGGGTCTAGTGTTGGTGTCAGGGAAATGTCAAATGTTTGTTTGTACGCAGTATGCATATTTGAGTGAGGTCACTGGTATTGAAAAACTTTAATTTTCTCAGACATGGTTAGACCAAGTTATTTGACAATTAATTCTGTGTCCTTCAAGTTAAGTCCTGGCTCTTGAAGACCTCCATCGATTTAGTCTTCTTTTGTACGTTTACTAGTTGTACTCTATATGAGGCTATCTTTCAAGGAATACCTCAAGTCTGTATGTCTCTAAAGATTTATGGCATATGAAAGCATTATCAGAACATTGGAATGGCTCTGAAACATTTAATAGTTGCGTATTTTTGTTTTTGAATCAAAAATTGAACCATAAATAGAAAGACAGTAAAAGTTTTTCACGGACGCACCTATCGCGAGCTTCTGACATACATCCGAGAGTACAACTGTCATGAGAAAACTTCTCGAATAACAAATTGCCCTTCGGACACGGTAGGCTCCTTCGATTCGTGTAAAGAATATAACACGCACAACACAAATGGTTGGCCCTGGGCTCCATCGACCTGTTGGGCCAAATATTTTTTTTTTAAACTTGAAAGTGCAGCCAAAAAAATTAAATATCTTTGCTATTTATTTGAATTTAATTAATATATTGTATTGACTGGGCTCAATGTTTTAGGCCAGAAAAATTATTGGGTTAAGCGAACCTACTTGCGAAGCCCGAAAGTGTCTTTCTGAGAACCTCAACTTGCCAATAATCAGTCGCACGAAAAAGGAAAAAAAAAGGAAATTTTGCATAAAGATCTCGAATTATTCAAATACAAGGCCAATTGACTCAGGAATTGAAGTTATGGTTCCAGAAGGAAAAAAGTTACCAACATTTTGTCAAACGGATGACAGCAATCGTGCTTCACATTTAGTGGTAGGTTTGTCCTTTAAAGTAAAGAAAAGCGATTCACATTTTTTTTCGAAAAAAGTCTTTTCTTTATCAATTTCAAACGACAGCTCAATCAAAATTTTTGAGCAAATGCCCCGTTCAGTTGCTCTAATTTTCGGTGTTCATACTCGTCCAGACCGAAGAATTAAACGTCTGATGGACAAGAAATACGAGAATTCCGTAGAGTTTTGTACCTGCAGCTGGCAGTATGCAGCTGGGTCCAAATTTATGGGACGCATGAATTGAAACAGTGATCGGGCCTTAACGTCCCCAAGAACGATCCCGAATTTCATCATTGGATGTGTGATCTAGTGCTTAGTGCATCGAACTACTGAGGTCCAAATTCGACTGGCAAACATCCGAGAGTATAGGTGCCATGAAAAAATGTTTGAAAAGGTTCACTGACCTAAACCCCTTCTACGACACGATTACAGTCAATTGAGTTCAACACAGGACCATTTTGACTGGTTGTGGATATGTGACCCCAAAACTTGGCCAAACTATCGGCATATTGAAGTCAAGCTTCGGTGACCATGTTATCTCCAGAAATGGCCCAGTCAATTGGTTCGCTCACTTGTGACATTTCTGACATTCTGAAGCTCATTCTTTAGAACCAACATCAAATGCCAATTTGCATACATATCGCTTGATTATGTAAAAATTTATAGAAAATAAATTTCACTCGTTTTTTTTATATTTCAAGCCCAGGTTGTTTTATTTAAGAAACAGTTGAACGTATCCCTAAAGACCATTCTGCACTTGGCAGTGCAAAGGAGCCCAGATCCGGTTGTAAATATCAGAAGATCAATTTTAACTCAATCTTTTCGATGAAGGGAATTTTCGATGTTCTGACTTCGATATCATCGCATTAAATGATGACATTTGGATACATGACATTTATTTTGAATTTTTTCGAGATATTTTTGGTAGCTGAAAGTCTCGTCTTCCTATGTTCTGACAGATTCTTTGAATCCCGAGTTTGTAATCAGAATTGTTGATCCTTTTTGGCACAAATTCAGACATTGTATGGTCACTTCAAGTTAGGGAACAAGACTGCATGAACCTAGGTACTCTGCTACTCACACTGATACGCTATCCTTTTCTGACTTGAAAAATGCATACATATACATATATACATACGTATCCAGCTTCCGGCAGATAATCCTCATCTGACCATAACACCACGAATATATTTTATGTACGAAACGTTCCTTGGAATATGACAGGATATAAGTACACTCATGACTTTGTTACAATCTTTGGAATTTTTCCCAACTATAGAAATATAGTTTAGTCATTTCGAAAAAAAACATTTTTTAGTGCTGTCCTTTTCCAGGTGCATGATGGCTTAAAGAAATTTCTGTGGTTCTCTCCAGAAAAGTACCCACTCTCCAAAGACAACCAAAATAGTACTGGTGTGGACAGAAATCCTTTTCTACATAATCGACTCAATGACACTGCAATATTGTAAAGAAAACCAGCATTAGAATGCGAATTCGAAACGTATTTCAAGGGAAAAAGGGACCCGAATCCTGTTTGTCTTACAAAGAGAGGATATTCACTTTGTACATATATTTTCTTGATATATGTATGAAAAATTTTGTAAGTCTTGTTGTTGAATGAGTTCCTGAGTTCCTAGTGAAAATGCAGGGTCGCTTCGAAAGGAAATGGGCATACGCATGCGACCCTGTGCTGCCCTTTATTTATCTGAGTCATTAACTAAGTACAACAAAGCCATCCGAAGGGGGTTAGCCGGCTTTTTGCTATCACCCCTTCGTACACTTATGTGGAGAGCGAATAAATATTTCATTCCATGTTATCTAACCAACAACAGAGAAAAACTATACGTCGTCGAGAAGGACGAAGGGAATTAAGTGTGAGAAAGAGAAGTCATCCCTTGGTTTCCATTAGCAACAGCTATCAACCTCCACTTACAGCACGTCGCCGCTATACGTCTCACCACCACTGGAGCGTGGAGTATGTCTTCCAATTCTTACTCACATTTCGGTGGGTTTGCTCTTGGAATTCCTATCGAGTTCCTTACGACGATTTGCCACATCTATGCACATCCAAAAATCCCAGGACGATTTTATTGATTAAATTCCATGATTCATGGGACGGTTTGGGTTTTTTTGTTCGTTTTGTTTTTCGTAGTCATCGTCGTCGTCATCCCCTTTTTCTTTCTTCTCATACTATCGTCACATGAGAATTTGTGGAGGTTATCCTGGTTGGTGGGTTGGGGGTGGTAAAGCAATGTCATTGCTTCGCTTTTTGTTTTTCTTCGTTGACTGTGCCTTCTTTGTAAGGCGTGTATGTTTGTCCCGTCCATCGTCGGTGGGATGTATTTTTAGAAAAATCCCATTTATTAATATATAGTATCTGAAGGATACGACTTCGCATTTGGCCTGACTTTTGTCTTTAGCTGGTGCGAAGTGTTAGAATGGGCAAAGAAGCTAATGTCCTCCTTGAACTGGTCAGCAGCTGTGAGTGGTGCTTTGTTGTGCTGTTTACTTTTTAATTGAAAGATATTAGAAATTCTTCTGGGATGAAAGGAACATGGTTTGAATTTTGCAACACATGCGCTTGTCCTGTGAGTGGGTGGTTTTCTTTCGAGTGAGTTTGGAGCTAACAAAGCTATGATGAACATTCGACCAGGGAGTCTGTATTGATTTTTGTTGAATTTAAAATTCGGGACATAAACATGTTGTGCAGGAACTTGACAGTAAGGGAATGTTCTCGGGGACATGGTTTTATTGTTTTATTATTTATGAGTTGCGACAGGATGTAGAGAAATAGACCTAGGTCAGTGGGATTTTCAACACTTGAAATTGAAATTTTAGTACCAATAACCCGAGATCGTTAAATATTCAAAAGCTGACGAAAGAATGGTGAAGAAATGTGTAGAGTTTGTAACTCGTAACGACGTAGGTTGAAGGAACTGGAAAAAAAAACATCGAAGGACATTTTATGAGGTTTTAAGGCGGAAAGTACTTTTGCAAGATTCTAACCGAAAATTTTACTACGGCCAGTTAACAGTGAACACAGAGATTGGCCCTTAAGAATGGTTTCGTTAAGAACCCAATATTAAAATGAACTGTTAGGAGCTCGTAAAAGGTATACATATATATTCGGCCTTAGGCCTCCTAAAGTTTATTTTTATTATGCTTCAATACGACTATACCATCAGCCTACTATCGTAGACCAGAAAAGTTTCTCGAAATCCAAAATCAATTGCTGACGCAAATAGTTCCAAACACGTCAAGGACCGGGGCTCTCGGAGGAAGGATCTGTTGAGCAAATCTACGCAAAAGTAAAGTTCAGTGAACTTAAATCTTGGTGGGAAGTTCTAACAACGTTATACAAGTGTATAACTGACTGCGTCCCAAAAACATTCTAAGCTCTGATGGAAGATTAGGAAGCCTATGAGAGCTGAACGGAATTTCGGGAAAGAGACTGTTTTGCCAAGAATTCATTCGAGCTTAGGAGTTTGATGAATCCTCAAACAGAGAGACAAGGGTACCCATTTATGTATATCCTCTTGCACTCTTTCCTATGTACGTACAAAGACGACTGCATAGAACTAGATCAAGGGATGGAGAAAAGGAAGTCCGAAGTCTGTAAAGTCGTTACAAAGGAATAAGTTTTTTGGAAACACACTGTAAAAAATAACCAAGATTTACAACAAATGTCAGATCGAATCAAGTTACCTTTAAAGAAATGATATACTTGCGTCTCTATGGTCTGCACATAGATGATATAGCAATCAGTAGAAAGTCTGAAGACGAAACCTTGGAACTATGCATAATATTTTTCTGAATTTGTCAACAATCCTTTGCAGATTTTAGACCGCTCCAGACATAGCCCAACGCCCAACGATATTCTTGAGACCCAACAGCCATTCGAGTCACATGGCATAACTTGAGGTGATGGGACGGAGATTAATGGATTTCGGGAGATAAGACGGCAGCAAGACGCGATACTGAAACGTTATGAAGATTTAAGATTATCTAAAGCCTAGATTTATCTTCCGCTACAGGCACTTAACAATCTTATCACGGCAACGTTGTGGGTCATACTGATGCTCAAATGTGCTGCTGCTGTATAAAGGGTTTTTCAATAGGGGCATAACAATTTTGTACTTTAATACAAACGTAACCTTTAACACCTTTTACAATCTGTCAATGTCAAAATGTCAGTCAAGATCCACATTTTTATCATGATAAAATTTACTAACGAGCAAGGTTTGGACTTCATTAAAATTCTGACTCGGAACTTTAAAAGACACTTTTTACGATTTTCAGTCCTTATAATTGTCCCGCCAAACAAGCTGTGCTTGCCAATAAGACAAAGCACCGGTAGAAGTACCGAAGAAACTGCAGCCTTTAGTACTCCAGTGACCCAAATCAGTGACCGAAATCAGTAATTTGGAAATCTCTCAGTTCACATTGTGGCGAATTTTACAATAAGATCTTGCCCTACTCTCATATTAATGGCTTTGTCAATTAGCAAAATATGCGTTATTGGATGACACCAGACCCACATATGCTTCAAGAAACTCCATTGCACACTCAGAAAGTGAACTTGTGGTGTGGATGTCATGCGTGATCATGGTGATGCGATTAGTTCGCGATCATGTGGTTGACATGTGGATGACATGTGGTTCCAATAAGATGATGTCACATGCCGGTCAAACAACTGATCTAATGCAGGGGAAGTTTGGATATCTTGTAATCTTGAAAAATGTTCCCGTCGAATGGCTATCGCTTTATGGCAACATTTCAACAACGTTAGAGAAGCTCAGGAATAATATTGAATGCAAAAATTTCCGGGCGATATATATGTGGAAGAATGGCTCCAAAGAATCAACCACTGTGGTGCTCATATGACCGAGATCGAATTTAACATATGTACTACACCTGAAACCAAAAAAACCTTTACAACTCAAAGTTCCAACTATAAAGGCAAGTCTGCTGTGGAAAATACTTCGCAAAATTCTAGTACCTGCATCTGTAAAAGACTTCCCTGTGTCGACAGCATTAGTGTTTTGAACAATATCATGTGGGAAGCGTTATACTAGAGGCTCATCAGTCGCCTTGGTAGCTTGACCTTTGCCATAAAATCAATTTGATATGTAACCGTTTCTATTTACAAAACAAAAAAAACTTAATACAATTTATAAAAGCTGGACTCCAAGTTTCGGCTGACCGTTTAACTTTATCAAGTGTTATGAAGGCAATCCTTGATGATGTCATTTTCTCTTTTACAGGACCGAGGCTTACATAAACATGCCAATACCTCGGAACCCTTTGCTTGCCTTATAGACATAATTTGATTTGTTGTCTTAGGACTAATGATACACAGAGCAGAATTTTTCTTTTCACTTTGCTAAGGATGACGGGTAGGTGCAGAAATCGACCCACACGTCGAAAGCCAATTTTATTGATTTTTTAACCCTTTTTTTAAGTCAGATATCCACCCAATGTATACCGTACACATGACCCACCACTTCACCTCTGATTGCTTGCAATTATCCATTCGTTATCCTTTCATTTTAGTTAACTCAATTCAAATATTTGTATATCCTAGCAATTGACCATGGATACAAAATCAACATCAGACTGCACAAACGTTCTATGTACATGAATCATGGAAAATACCCATTTTACAAAAAAAAAAAATTGAAACCCCTCTCCCTCGAGTCGTCGCCAATCAAACGCATGACTTCACCTTTCAATCAATCGTTAATTAGCTACGAAAATTCAGACCCTTTACCCCGCGTTAATCCGATTCAGAACGATAGCACCTCTATCAAAGCGAAAGTATGTGCACATTGGTTCTATGTGTTCCCTTCGAGAACTTGCTTCTAATTAATCCAATATCCAGAGTTCCACCTTTTTGACTTTGCAATTATTCCACTTCAACCTTCAGCCCCCTCAACTCAACCTGGCCCTGGTTTGGAGGAGGGTTCTGGAAATTCCTTTGAGTCTCCACCAACTTAAGTTTTCTACTTCTGTTTTCTGTGTTTTTTTTTTTTCAATTCATTTATTTGCGTTTGAATTGGCGAAGGAAACTTTCACCGGACAAATGATTAATAGGAAATCCCTATGAGAATCCTACGGCTATACAAAGTCCTTACACACCTACACACGTTTACCCACTCGTCAGACAGAAGGGAAGATGTGGCTGTAAAAGAACTTGAAACATGCATTCATCTGTGAAATTTAATTAAGATCCAATCTCAATCGAGTAATTTTAAATTTTTCGATCTGCTTCCTGTGCCCAAGACCAGTCCGGACTGGACATGGGGGAGTGAAATCCTGTGGTGGGTGGGTATTTGGTCGAGAAAAGAAAGTAAACGTGGCGGAAAAAACAAATTTTAAATTAATCAACAAGCAATTGTTTTGAAATGGAAAATCAATGGAAATCACTCTCAATAAGCGCAATCATCCCTATAGTCCCCCGATACATCCCCCCGCAGTAGAGCCCTCCCGAAGGGCATACAAAACGGCGACCAGTGTCTAGAAAGCAAGGCGAATGCTCGTAATTAAAACTAAAGCCGGAGAAGTTTGCCTCTTCTTACCCAAGGGAGAACGGCGGACATAATGAAATGCCTTGTAATTTATAAATGTTGTTGATTAGTACCATCACAAATTACCAAGAAAAGGAGTGACAGGTTGGATGGGGATGGGACCGCCGAGCCCCGTGGGTCTTCCCTCTGGGGAGATACTTCCGTGGGTGCCACAGCTCAGATGTCGGCACAAATTAAATGCTAAAAATTTATTTCTTTTCACATAAAACAAAAAAAAAAAAACTCCACGAAAGGAGAGAGAAATCCTTTTTGGCGTATATAGCGGCTATGTTACGCCTGCACACAGCTGTCGTGAATTATTATCCTGTCCGAATAATTAAGCAGATTTTTTCCATTTCTCTGCGCGCGCTATATGAGCCTTTTTCGTTTTGCAATCATATTTTTCATGTTTTCCATTGAAATGAGCAAATCTGTATCTGTACCAGTGCGAAGGTGGTGGCGGGTTCTTAATTAGCAAAGAAGGCGGCGAGCAGCAGCGCAAGACGAACACACAGAGAACTAAAAGAAAAAGGAAATGTAATAAGGAATGAATTGAATTTATGCGGCCAATATGGTCGCTTCCTAGATGAATAAATTTTATTATTGTTAGACGAAATTAAGGATGGCTCTGACCCAAATTGCACAGAGCACGATAATTACGGTAATAAGCAGCGGCTAACAAATGTCTAAGGGATGCTCCAGGGAATTAGTAGAAAGAAAAACAGAGTTTTAGGAAAATCTGGAGAGACAGATGGAAGCATTTGTTTGTTAAAAGATTTTTAATGGCTTGTGGGTACAGCACTGGTTGGTGAGATGATCGACACAAACCATTTCTGTTCCCTAAACTACCTTTAAAAGAAATGGTTCAATTGTGAGAGAGTGTCTATCAACTTCGTCTTATTTGTTTGTTTCTGGTGATCAGTGCCTAATTTTCTACTAAATACCAAGGCTCCTAAGGATGGAGAAAATCGCTGGGCCCAATGGAAATGCAATATCGACACATACTACATACATATGTATCTCCGCCCCTCAGCTTTTTGGGTCAAATAAGCAAATTAAACAAGAAACTCAACAAAAAAAAAATGAAAAAAGCGAATTATTTAGACTTTGGGCCACTCAGTTGCTCGGTGTTTGGCATTTGGGAAGAACTGGGGAATATTTCGATCAAGGACTGAGAGAATCTCTGGGGCCAATGAAAATGCCACATATCTCCTCTCCCTCAGCTTTTTGGGTCAAATAGGCGAAATTGAACAAAACACCTAACAAACAAACGCAAATCGGATGATTTAGACTTTAGGGCAGTCAGTTGCCCGGTGTTTGGCATTTGGGAAGAATTGGGGAATATCTCGATCAAGGATGGAGAGAATCTCTGGGTCCAATGAAAATGCAATATCGACACATATGTTCCTCTCCCTCAGCTTTTTGGGTCAAATAAGCGAAATTGATCGAAAAAATTTAACAAAAACGCAAATCGGATGATGTAGACTTTGGGCCACTCAGTTGCCCGGTGTTTGGCATTTGGGAAGAACTGGGGAATATTTCGATCAAGGACGGAGAGAATCTCTGGGTTCAATGAAAATGCAACATCGACACATATCTCCTCTCCCTCAGCTTTTTGGGTCAAATAAGCGAAATTGAACAAAAAACTTAACAAACAAACGCAAATCGGATGATTTAGACTTTAGGGCACTCAGTTGCCCGGTGTTTGGCATTTGGGAAGAATTGGGGAACATCTCGATCAAGGATGGAGAGAATCTCTGGGTTCAATGAAAATGCAACATCGACACATATATCCTCTCCCTCAGCTTTTTGGGTCAAATAAGCGAAATTGAACAAAAAACGCAAATAAGTAGGTTGATTTAGACATTGGAGCACTCAGTAGCCCGGTGTTTAGCATTTGGGAGGAGTGACCTTCTTTTGCCAATTTTCCACGTACGACAGTCTTTAATAAATGGACACAAATTGGCTATTCGTATTACACAGGTTACTTTGGTAACATAGCTTTAATCACAAATCACATTTATTCACACATAAGCTAAACGAATGACCTAAAAGGTCTTAAATTAGGGATTAGCAAGTAAATCACGTTCAGGTTCGCTTTTTTACCAATGCAACAAGCTATTAAGAGGATTTCTACTTATACGATTCCAGATATTTATAGACATAACCATGTTTTCTTGCCATTTACACGCGCACAAAACTTTGCTGATGAGCAAATTAAGTATGATCCAATCGTGTAGTTCACTTATCCCAAGTGGTAGCCAACGACTGTATGCCATCACTTGGTAGAATGCCCACAATCAAAGATATGACACGTTTTAACATCCGCCTTGGTGTAGAATTGGTAAAATTAATTTCTTTATTTTGTTCGTCTTGCTGTTTACTTATTATTCTTTCGTAATTTTATTTCATTTACACACTCAACATATTGTCCAACCGCACTCTCATGCACTTAACAATTTTATTTTTTGTTTTTTGATACATAGTTGCTGTATGCACAACTTCAACTGCCATGGGTCACGTTTGCTGAATAACAATTAATGGTGACTGGCTGAAGACAAAACAAAACAAAAAAAAAACACCCGTTGGATGGTATTTTAGACGGTTCAAGCCAACAGATAAACGAAAAATAATTTTATTTACTTTTTTTCCGCAAAACCCATATAATTTTGCAGTTTTGTTGCAGAAATAAGAAAAAGGCCATGAGGAGATTTTGTTAATTGTACGAAATGGTGAATTACACAATCTGTGGTTACGGTTGCGAGGAATAAGTAAGAAAATATGTAGTTTTGAGTACGAGTATCTGTTCCCCCACTTTTGAAAGATGATCAGTCGTGCGAAACCGTATTAGAGATACAGATACTGGGCAATTGTGAAATTAAGTCATTAGACCAGCATATCGGTTTGACCATAAAAATTAAATTAAGATAATCGATACAAATTTGACGGCGCGCACCTTATGTAATGCACCTAGGGTCCATTTGGATAGTGTTTCAATGTATCTGCGACCAGTAAATAGATACGGGCTTTAATCCGATTGCATGTGAAAGCTGGATCATTAAATAAAAATATAAGAGAAAGTATTGAACTTTGTTTACCTTGCTTCCTTACAATGGTCGTAGGTAACTGAAAGTTGTCCCATTAGGAGAGTCAAATGTGATTTGTAAATAAAAGACATCTTCTCTTGGATGAGTGATGATATTTTTGAGTTTTTCTTTCCGATGTTGATTTTGCAACAAAATATCTTTCACGACTCTGCACATACAGACCATGCACATGTCTCTTGAATAGGCCCTGAATTCGGTGATTGTTTGATGTTTGGTAGCACAAATTTTAAGATTTTACCAATAGCCAAAGGGAGGAGGAACATAAGTTCCAAACCGAATTAGAGACTTATGTCCTACCGTACCGGGGCATAGTTCAACCAAAAAATGTTGTGTCTTGTGTCCCACCAAACATATTTTTCTTCGATAAGCTTAGAAAATGCAAATACCCAGAAGAGTTTGAAATACGTTACTATTGCCTTAGCGGAGCTATAAAATCGCCTGAGCAGCTTAGCCCTGCGGGGAAAAGGGTGAAATCCTGTCAGCGACCGAAGAGAGCCAATTCGTGTAAAGAATTTAACACGCACAACACAAATGGTTGTGAGAAGCTAGACCCCGGGTTCCATTAAACTGTTTCGCCAAAATTTTGTATTTTTTTAGATCAGTTCTGAAGATCGACAGCTCACTTTGGGAATTGGGAACTATATGATATTGCCTTAGCTGCTTCAGGAAAGCACCTAAATACTCTAAAAGAAGTTTAACAAAACGCTTGGATAGGAAGCTAAATTAAAAATGCAACATTCAAGAAAGTCAAGAAAATCTCTGCGGCGTTTTTCTCTTGCAAAAAAAGCTTTAGGTAATAGATGGAGTCTACAACCTCGAGTAACTCGTAACCAAAAAGTTACAAATTTCGAAGAACTTGGAAAAATCCAACGAACAGCGTTTCTCTGGATAGAGGGAGCTCTGAGAACAACTTCCTTAGCGGGTCTGGATATTTTGCTGCACTGTACCTGCAGTGATCATTTGTCATTTGCCTACACCTCCATTTTGAATAAACTCAAATTCTGTGTCGAAAACACGGTGTATGCCAGCCAATACCTAAAGTTTACCCAGCCAACCTCAACCAACCAAATAACAATGCAAAATCGTCAGTATAGTCAACTTATTTGAGATAGATTGTGAAGTTTTGAGTATTAATGCGGTCAACGCGAGAGATCCAGAAAGAAAACGAGTGTACTTGCGCGGATTTTTTCAATGCGTTCAAAGATTTTATTGGACACAAAGAGTAACAGGCAAATGACTCTCAAGTTTGTGTAACATTCATTCCTTTCATTCTTTAGAGAGTTTTTCCGTGTATACTGTGACCACCTTTCAGCACAATTCGTTTAACTAAGATCAAACAAGAACTCTCTACTGATGTGAGTTAAGTCTTAAGCCCTTAAGGCTGTTGGTGGTGTTTCATTGTCTAATAAGATATTCACATGTAAGTTTTGTTGGTGTCCTTTCAGGGTGAACACCACCTTTTTTATAAACTTTTGCAGAGTCTACTCGGAGAAGTTTCGCAACTTCATTTGTTCAAGACGTTCGGTTCTTAAATTGATTTGATCATGTAGGCCAAGATCTTTACGAAAAATTAGGCACAATGTTGACTAAGAGATGTCCAATTCCTGTGAACGGGGTAAAGTCGACTCATTTGGCTCATTTTGGTGTCACACTGAGACAGAAACATTCAAAAGTGAATATGTTGACTCATTTACCCCCTTTACCAAGCACCACCTGTTTAGTGGGACGATTATTACGAACGAAAATTGAAGTAAGCGCTCTTCAAGTAGCGACTTCCGACTCAGAATTTAAGTATTATTTTCTAACAATTTCCAAACGTTGCTCATTCGTAAACTTAACTATAATAAAAATGTAGATTTTGTTTGACGGTTTGGCGTTGACAGATCATAACAAAAGTTGAAGTGTACGTTCGTATTTAAATACAAACTTGTTATGTCACTGTTGAAAAACTCTTTATGACCCTTTATACTTAACAAATCGCAGCTCAAAAGTGGCAAGCCTTACGATATACATATGATCCTGAAAATATAGAGACAATTTAAAACAGTAGAGGTAGGTTTTGTACTATAATTGTAGCTCCAACTAAAAATAGAAGGCACTGTTCCACATTACCCTAACTTACTCACCACAACGAAGGCACCGTCGTTATACAACTTTCTTTATAAATTCCACTTGCATTGTTCGTTTTGTCGTTTACGACAATAGTCTCGTCATCGGATTACTCAAACAGGGTGCTTATAGTGAATACTATGTAGCAATAACTCATTTGTATACAAATTAAACAACAGTGTCTAACCCTCATCGTCACTAGATATTTTAAGTTTGTTTTTCTTCTTTTTTACATTTACCACCAGAACTAGCATATCATTATTCGTAAACGGTCCAACTTTCTTATTTATGAAGTCTAGACAGGCCGAACATTAGCAATTACTTAAATAATTCCGGCCTTAAACACGCGCTAATTTATTCAAAAATATTAACAAAAACAGAAACAGAAAGTCAAAAAAAACTTCCAGTAATTATTTATGCCATATTTCCAAGGCAACCTTGAAAGGATTCCACCTCACTCTGTGAGAGGTAATGAAATTATTCATAAAAGGATTGTTGAATGCGAAAAGGAGTAAAAGGGCATATAGCCCTTTAGGGTGTTTTAACAGCGCCCTCTCTTTTACAATTCAATTCTGTCACGAGTGCATTGTCAATACTCAACCATCTTCAATGAATTAATTCAATAACACTCCCTGCAAAGAAGATATCAAGGAACAGCCCTTCCCCCAGTTCCCACTTTCCACAATTGGAAAAGTAAAACCGCAAATATATTATTATTCCCTGTTCCTTTTGATTTTATTTACGACCACTGGGAGTGGAAAATAAAATACGTAAAAAGGAATAACTTACCATTACGCAATGGCTGTGTGTCCCCCCCCCATGTACTCTCTCGAACAGTGTACCGCAGATAAATGCTTTAATTTATTTGCAAACATAAAATAAAATTCAAATAAAAAAAACCTAGTGCTTCGTCGGTCGTCCAGACCCCAAGCGCAGCAGAGGAGGGTGAACACGAGCAAAACTGAAAATAAATGGCGCCCAACCAGCAGCGGGCGCACGCTTGCAATGTTTGTCCCATGTAGACAGGATCAAGAAACCACTCACAAGACTGGTCTTTATGTCTTTTCGTTACTGTGTGCGCGCGGCTCGAGGGGGTACAATTCAGTTTTGCACGCAATCAAAATTCTCCTCTGCTGGGTTTTTATGGCTCCCTTCGATTTTACGATATTATGTCTAATTACGATCCGAATCGTCGTCGTATCAGCATGAGCGCACAGTGGATGAAGTTTTTCTTTGCCAGGACGTTAAAACGGGAATTTTAGTGATGGTATTTCTACGAGTATAGCAAATGCCGATATGCAAATTGAGAGGAGAGGTTTTTCGAAAAGGGATTAAGTTTCGCCATGGTTTTCTATCTTTTTTTTTTTGAAGAATGAGAAGGCATTCGCACTCGAAATGGAAATGAGAATACCATCTCGCGCACACATAAAATATTGGCGACTGATAAGAATGCTTTGTTGCTTAGGAATTGGATGCGTGTGTCTAGAAATGTGTGAGTAATTCGTGTTATAGTCCCAACCCATGGTTGTGTGAGAATTCCTTGAAACGGAAGGACGATTTGAGAGAGTTTATTGGGAAATATTTTGGGGATAACTTAGATATTTGGCAGTGAAAGATAAATGGTTCCGCAATAGAATTCAATAAAACACAGGACGACAGATAAAGCGTGCGGCATTTAAGTGGTGGTGTACTTAAGTTTAAATTGTTTCTAAACCGAAATACTTTATTATTTAAGGAATTAGGTGGACGTGAAATCTGGTACATTTAAGACGGATTATGTACCGAATTTGGGATTTGATTGATTTTACTTGTAAGTGTAAGCACTCAGATCTGGGACATTGTTTGAAGGATTCCTTTGTTGTCGAAACGTAGACATTTTTCTAGGAATTAGGAGAGAAATATATATCTTTACCTTCACGTGGTGGTTAAGGATCTATCAAAGAGATGTTTTTAGTAATCCGTAACCCAAATCAGACGACGTTCGACACTTCATACAAAATTTAAGATTTATCTCCTTTAAGTTGAATTCGTACAGCATTCATGGTTTGAATTCTATACGGCGATTTCAGTTCTGAAACTTCTCATTCTAGCCATCTACCTTGTGTCCATCAGAAGATAGTGCATTTGGTGGGAAATAAACCCACATTTCAAGAGTCAAATTATTTCCCACTAATAGTGAGCAATAATTTCAGTTGTAGAAAGGTTCCTAGATTTTAAAAACTGAACTATGTTCGAAACCCTCTTATGTTGAGTTCGTACTGAGTCTTGTAAGTTGCGGCATACTTTGTAGTAGTGTCAGGTCTTCACTCGTTTTAATTAAGTATTTTTGTTGGATAAGAAAACCAATCTACTAGTTTGAGTACCAAACAGAAATAATACTTCATCTGGCTCAAAATAATATTTTCACTGACATTTTCAAAATGACAGACTTCTTCTCAACAGACACAGGATTGATAGACTGGATTTTTGCTTTTTGACATGTGGAAACGGAAAAGTGACATGTTAAGGCAAGCCAGACTATCAGATTTTTGAATTTGCCTCTTTGTCAATCCCTGTCACTCCACCAAAGAGTGAATAAAAAATTAAAAAAAAAAAACTGAATAAAAGAAATACGAAACTAAACCAATTTAGTTGTTATGAAGAGCATTATTTTGTAATAAAAATAATTTATTGTTGAAAAACAAACCAATTTCATTGCCGCCCACAACAACGTGAAAACGTCTGCGGAAGTATTCAGAGAGGACAATCAATCTGAACATGCAAATGGTCTTTTTGGAAAACGTCATCCACATCAAATTGCTTTTGCAAAATTTTCTTTAACCCAAGCGCTGCGAAAGTTAGTTGTTCGAAAATCAGCATTTTCGATAATGTAGTGTTTGCAGGGCAGATATTTACAAATGTGCATTAAAAAAAGGATATTTCCGGAAATGTAAAAGAAAGTCATATGCTTTTCCAAATGACCATTAAAGCAGCACTCAAATCAATCGGCCATCATGTTTGCAACTGTCATTTTGTGCAGCTGACTTATTTATGTCGGGTCATAATTTTTTTTTTTGAATGTGGCGTTTTTTGGCTAGTCTGCTGCATGGCAAATGACTCACAAATGGGATTTATCAACATCTGACACAAAGAAATTTCCATTATTGAACCTTGTACTCCTCTAAGGAAGACTTCGAACTCATGACTTGGTTTCAACTAAATATTACATTTATTATAATCTCATCCTCCTATCTCCTATCCAAATATGGGAATATTCTATTGAACGATGGACCGGAGGAAACATAAAATCAAATTTGATGTTCGAAACCCTTAAGTATTGCAAATGATCAATTTGACGATCAAATGGAGTTTTCGTCATTGTCAAAACAATCCAGTTCGTCAGTCCTTGTATACAGGGCCAAAGAAGCAAGAAGGAAAGAAACGATCCTCAATTTGACAATCAGTCACGCCTACCCTAACACCGATCTTTTCCGAAGTGATGGCGCCCAACGACCATCCTGCTCTCTTTAAAATACCAAATATATTCTTAAAATGAAACGTCTAAGCACTGAGATTCATTTTTATTGGGTCCCTAACTGAATATGCTATTATGCCTACAAGAACCTATTTGACGAAGCTAGGTTAACCAGTACGATAATGCAAAACTCAAAAAAAAAAAAAAAACGTCTTTTAACCGGAAGCTGTCATACAATAACAGTGGGTTTGTTGTAAATAAGTCTACAAATTACATATTCATCACAAAAACTAAAATACGAAATGAGGGTCATTGGACGACAATATCGATGGGGTGTTCGTTCCATAGTCACAGTTTTAATAATCACAACAGATTGGTTTATTGTTTGAATGATATGTATATTAAGTGTATCCAATTATGTCTGACCAGTGGCAAAACCATAACAAACGGCTTTCGATAAAATTTTTTGAATAATTGTCCGGATATCTGCCGCGCTGAATAGGCAAGGGAAAAAATAATTGCTGCCGCCATCGATAATAAAGAAGAAAAAAAAACAAAAACAAAACCCATCAAACTGTAAAAGGTAATTTCCACTAATACCAACACACCCACTCTCGCCAATACAATCAATGATCGTGGACGAAGATCGAAGAGCATCAGCTGATTCGCTCTTAAACCGAGTAACCCATCGATTCTCTTCAACTCGATCAAGTTGTACCGATCAACCCATACACAGGTATTCGCGAATACATTCCTGCACAACAGGTTTTTATGTCATAGACAGGCTATAAGAAAAAAAAAAAACTACAAAAGAGTTCAATCTAGAAAATACCTAACTTGGTATTCGTTCGGGCAGACCCGTCCAATTGGTTTTTAGGGGAAAAAAATCCAAATTACTCGGTTTAATGACAAGAGTTAATATTTCGTATATTTTGTTGTTTGATGGAGTTTTACGAGCTCCTTGCTTGTTTGACATTTTGATGAGTTACAGCGAGATACAACAGCATTTCATGCGAACTTTTCTCGTAAACACACAGTCAGCTCTATGCCAACGACGACATTGACCTCAGGTGGTATCTACTAAGATGTGGTGTGGTAGGAGAGGTGATGTCGATGACGCACAGACGACGTCGCGGTTGACCAAGAAAACCGGCAACGGATTCGCATTGAATACATTTCTTTTCCCCCCAAACTTTTCCATCAAAATTTTTGTTGAGTCTTCCGTTTTGAATGTCATCCGTTGATGACAGAGAACTAGAATTAGGTGGATTTGGTTGCATGAATATGGCCCTTAGACCACTGATCTCGTTCGGGGAAGATAAAGAATACAACAGATAGAGATGTTTGTCGCTTTTACGATTTTATCTTTTAATTGTGTCCACTCTGCTTTCATGGAATGGAGATGTCAGATGCTGGTGGAGTTTTTGAGAATTTTTAGTTTTTTCGGTTTTTATGACAATTTCCTATGAAGTTGCTACAAACTCCTTTCGGGTGGAGATGTCATCTGACGGATTCTGTAAATTAAGAGAATCTACCTACCTATAGGGGGATTTAATTACAAGATTCATTTTAAAACAAAGGGAACCTACACTGACGCAATTGTAGTAGGTACAAAATAACCCATGAATGGGAATTTTTAATTATTCATTAAAATTTTCAAATGAAAATCCGTTGTCCGGCCTACGACCATGGGAAACGTGTTTAGAAATATGCAAAATGACGCAATCGATAACCTTGTTAAGAATGTACATGTACATAGGTATTAGGTACTGTAATTAATAATTGAGTTGGTAGAATTCTTAAACCCTGTTTGCAGTCATTTCAAATTATGTACATATCTAAAAATAAAATATGTTGCAAATTGAATCTATGGTTGATTGAAGGATGAAGGTAAACCCACCGAAGTGATTAATGTAAAATCATAATTGAAGTACCTAATCAATTAAAATTTAATTCGTAGTATTGTGGTGGTAATGGGTTTGGGTTATGTATGTATGTACATATGTATGTACATTCAGTTAACCTAGGTCTTCGATGAAAGGTATAGAAAAGAAAAGCTACGGTTACACATAGCCACTTTTGCTGCGCTGCTTTTCGGGAGTAATAGCAAAAACTGGAACTTCCTACGTTTGAAACGCGCTGCCGAGTAGCTACTAGGTTTTTCGACATGATTTGCTACATTTCATTATTTATTATTCAATCCTGTTTCGAAATACAAAAATGATGTGGTAATATTTATAATCAAACAAAAAAAGAGGATAACATCATCAGGGTTCCTGAATCATGTCATACATGTCATTTTAAGGTGTAAATGTGGTTCACTTACAATCAGTCCAGAACACGAGATCTACAAAACGAGATTCGCACAGACATTGCAAGGATAGGGATACCTGTAGGTAACTGGCCCACGTGTCTAGGAATCATTCATTCAACGCAGATCACTGTTCCTGAAAACATAATAGCATGAACTTGTAATCACCATCGTTAGAGATATGCAAAAAGTGTTGAATATAAAGGGTTGGCCATCTGTTGGTTTCTTTTTGAAGTATTTCGACACTGACAGCGCCAACGCGATCAAAACTCATAATTATATTTTCTCAGTACAAAATGGATCGATTTACGCTTGAACATGGTAGGGAAATATTGTAAAGTTACATCCAAAGTGGATGCTGAGTTGCTGAAACATTGCAAATTTCGAAAAGAAATTTCGGTCCAAATAATTCAGTAACTGCAGCTGGTGTACGCAAGTTTGTGAGTCATATTTGGGGCTTCTCACCTGACCGTCTTACTGATGGCTGTGAAATTGAGGATTTAGATTTGGTTCCAGCAAGATGGCGGTACAACTATGCCATTCAAGCTGTTCAGTGAACAGTCTAACTAATCATGTAATCAGTCTTTTTGATGATGTTACTTGGTCGTAATAGAGCTGCGATTTGACACCGTTGGACATTTTTTGTTGGTTGTCATTAAATATCGATGCTATACAAACAATCCAGAGATGATTCAGGCGTTCAAAACCAATACTGGTCAAGCTATTCGCGGAATAGAAACCGAAGAGATCAATCAAAAACATATTAAAAAATTGAGTGGAAAGGAGTCATTTACTCGGAAAAATCGTTGAAAAATAGTAAAAAGTTTTCTAGCCTTTTTAAAAATAAACCAACATTTGGTCAACCCCCTGTGTTAAAGTGCGTTATTTACTAGAAAGTGCCCTGAAAATAAATCTGTTGCTCAACAAAAGTCCTATTAGGCTCATAATATTCTTTCTGGTTTTATTGAAGCATTTTTAGGAGACAGGGAGACCTCATGTGCTAGAGAGAATGCAATGCTTTTGGTATTTCCAAATTTTATTTTCATATTCACTGTCAATTTAAAGCAAACAGAAAGGTTCGCTGCCTATCCATGATACCGAAGTTTCCCAGGTTTTTTCGGACAACTATACGCTTTTCAATTTCCTCTTGAAACGGTTGTATGTAATTGAATATGAAATTAGCAGTATACATTTGGAATCAGAATAGCACCATTTTTCCGATTTAAAATTTTGTAAACAAAATCCCATCGGTAGGTGTCTAAAACTTATCAAACAAACTTATTCCTTTACAATTGTCTGAACATAGTACGTTCGCGTACCAACACAATGAATTTTCACAAAAATTAACGAAATCCTGTTCGAGTACGAAGAAGTTTCGTAGTTTTTCTATGAGGGCGCTCACGAGAGTAAAAAATGTTGCCATGGTACGGATGTTAGTGCAGGAAATTATGAAATCTTATTTTGTAACGTTTTGCATTTGACGTTTAAAAAGAGGGCAAATTTCGTAGCTTACACGTTCGTTAACTTTTTTGTGATTTTACCACTCTGAGAAAATTTTACTCCCACTCCTTGAAGTTTCAGAATCAACGAATTTTCGTGCAGAAAGTACGCGAACAGAGCAGAGAAGTCAGACAAGTTCTCATACATACTACGTCCAGGGATGTTAACAGAAACGAGAAACTGTAACAAGGGTTGAAATTGTCAATTAAAATATCAACAATCCGACTTTAACTTAAAAATAGTACCCAGGTGTGGAAAATTGAATGCGTTTGTTTTTTTTTGTATCTCCAACCAAACGAAGTCAAACTCTGTTCGCTCTAGGCCAACAAACCCATCCGGAACAAGCGGCTTTTAATAGCATAATAAATTTTCAGTGCAAGATAATGACAATGTATCTAATAAATTCCAACTTACCCATCCAAATGGGGATTCGCAACCATCCATTTCTTTCTAATCTACTGTTTGCACAAAAAAAAAAGTCACAAAAGAAAAAGTATTCATTTCAACAAGGGTGAAGCAAATAATTCTCATTTAATATCCCCTATTCCACCGACTTTCAAGGTCAGTGGAACAAAACAAACATTTGCCTGACGCCAGAACTACTACGACTACCATTACGAGTAACCCAGCGAAAACTTTTATTCCAAAGATAAATAGCTTCAGTGCTCGACTCTTTATCTTTTCTTATTCTATTTTTTTTTTTTTTCTTTTTTTTTTATTGTACTCATTGTTTGTTTATCGCACATTTGCCATGGAAGGCTTCTTTATTCCTCATAAAATAGCCACAGTGAGCGCGAATGAATAAACCAAACACAGTGCACATCGGTAAAGTGCAACTATTGCACATTTGCAAATAGCAAATAGAGATCCTCTCCAAACGAAAGAACAAACAAAAAAATACAAAAAAACGCACAAACCAAACACTACCAGGCAAGACACACATGGCCTTGACCGAAGATTTATTGGCATACTCCAGCGTCTGCGAAGTCCAAAATGAGAACGGTTTCTAATGCAAACGCAACACTGGGCACTACCGATGGCAAGAGGAGGCTGCTGCATGAATAAACTAAGGAGCCAGCCACAGAGCCATACAACCAAAGAGCCACTTCAGCCATTTTAAAATGCAAACAACAAAATTACCTCAGTTCGATGCCAAAAGCCATGAATTTATCCCTCCACTCTCATCTAGTACAGCGGCGGGGGAAAACAAAGAAATGAAAAAGAAAAATCTATCCTTAGCTACGAAAACGAAAAGAAAACAAAAAAAACCCTCGACAAAGTTGCACTTGGCAACATTTCAACGATTCTCCCCTCCTCACACACACATACACATACTGTTATGCACAAAACTGCATCCTTAGCAGAGCGGAGGACACTCTCCCATCAACAAGACCAACACCGAAGGCAACAACAACAACAGGCGACAACCTTTGATTATTATGGTAATGAAAATTGTACAAAAGGAAGGATAGCGACGACAATGGCCACTGGTATTGAAAATCCGAGGACATGCATTGGGAGATCCTTCGGTAAGTAGCGCTTATTTCAGATGCTCCACGTTTCCTCGGGAATTTCCCTGGATACACACGGGACAGCAGCACGAATGAGAGAGCCCATCACCCAAAATGTCCTGATGCAGATTGCTGGTGTTGGTGTTGTTTTTTGAATCCTCCGCCCTCAGTCAGGGCTGACACATTGTTTTGCCTCTCCTTGCAAATAAATGCGGATGCGAGAGGATTATGCAGAAGTGTAAAATGGATACCCGACTGGAAATCCTTTTTTAATACCTGTAATTAATGAAAATGTTTATTTTTTGTGTACCGGGTTGGGGGGAGAGTGCTGTCTGCACAATATCACAGTAGCAGTAGATATTTTCCAATGGATACTAGCCATTGAATGCAATTGAAGAGGGTCAGGTGTGCACATGTGTGTGCTGAATTTTTAGTGGCAATCCAAAATGTTGATCTGGATTATGGAACGGATTTAAGGGATAGTTTTCGACATTAAGCCTTGAAATTATATTCCGAATGTTTATTGGAAATTATTCACATTTAGGAGGGAGGGAATTTTCAAAATTTAATCTCTTAATTGCGAGGACATTCGGAAGCCATTTTGTGTTTGGCTGTCAGCTGAGGAAAGATAAACAGAGAGAAGTTCTGGCAATAGTCCAAACTCTCGTTAATGGCTGTCCTTCAGAATACTTCGAAATCGCATTGATTTCTGTAGACCAACAATACGAAAATATCGCACGAGTAAGTCAAGTACAAGTCGTGCAGAGCGACGTTACAATGACGACCAGTTCTATGAACTGAAAGGAGTATCAACTTTACAGTAAAATCAAAGATTACAGGATGAAGCATTATAGAATATGCTTGCACTTAAAGGCAAAGGTAGAGCCTCCAAGAAACCAAGAAGTAAAATGTGCACTTCCACTAGAAGGTAAAATTAAATGGATTGACAAGTAGAATTCAAACTATCAGGACAATCGTTTAGACATGGGACGATTAGGGTACTGGTTTTTAGTTTAACATAAGTCCAAAGGAAACCTGAGTCGGGATGATTGGGTCTAATTTCGATACAGACATCCTTGCTTAAGACAATTAAAAAGACCGCATTTAAATGATAGAATTTATGAGTAGGAGTGGAAACTCTTTTGATTGTTGACGATCACAATCATCCCTTTTGCTCTCTATAAAGTGACCATCAGCTTAATCGATTTACGTAGAGCTACCAAAGTGTGATCATAAAGTTTGACTATCAACTATTACCTTACTTACTTACTTAAGTTCTGTATCCCCTTGTGGGTCCTAGGGCCTAGGGCCTATTACCTTAAAGGGTTCCAATTCTGCTGTCAGACTGACAACAAAAAGCATTTCTTAAGCAAAGTTTTAAACTATACAGCTAGCGATATACATTAGCCATATAGTTGAAAACCACACGGTGTAATCTGATAGGCGCCATTTGTTTCTTCACTCCACGAGAAAAATGTCGTCAATCGATTTCTTGGCATCCTATAGGTGTAGTTTAAAAGGACCCTTCGAGTCGTTGACAGTTCGAGCAATATTTAAAATAATCCAGCTAATGTTAGTTAAATCTTGTGTATCCTCATGAAAATGAGCGTGACTAAAGATGATGTGTTGCGTTAATTGTAGAATAGCCGTTTTTAAACATGGTGGTGATGTTTTAGTTGAGTGGATGCACAAATCATCAACCAAGTATGAATGATGATCAATTTTATATTCCTTATCGTCAATAAAGGTGATCATATGTCTTGTAAGAGCTATCGAGGTATATCCCTATTTAATGTCTGAAATTTTTCGGCAACACACTCATCGGCACGTACCAATGTGGCTTTCGGCCCAGTAGATCGACCAAATTTTCACACTAAGACAAATCCTGGAAAAACGAATTTCATTACTCGCCATCTCTTTATCGACTTTAAAGCCGCATATCCCACCATTTATCGTCTTGAGGTATACAAGCCGTTGGCCCAATTCAGGATCCTGACAAAACTGTCACGCAGTGCAATGTGCAATTCGGGAACATTTTGTCTTAACTATAGTGCATACGTTTCAATGTAATTCAACACCGACCTCTGGTCCTGTGTCTTCACACTGTATGGCTTGCTGCTATGAGACTTATGCCTCAATTTGCCCATTTTTTGCTACAACAGACTTTCAACTGACTTTTTGAAAAAAATTCTCTATTTGACGCTACAAGATGTCTCAAAAGAAACTTTATACCTATATATGTACCGCACTTACAAACCTAGGCTCACATGTAAGCACATGGTTATTTTTACCAGCCCTAGAGCCATCTGCTTCACTTTTGAGAAAGTTCAAAGAACGCAATGAAAAATCAGTGAATGATGTATCACATTATTTTTTTGGTATTTAAATATTTTTAGAGAACCGAATAATTAAGGAAGACCATTGGGATTTGGTTCTATTTGGTTGGAGGGCATCGTTTTTTTTTTTTTGGGGCACAAAATAAGAAAAATAATCATTTTCACTTTCACCGGGAATGAAACTGGATTACAAGTGAATCCATTGGCTAACGTAGCACCATTTTTTATATCAGTATGTATAATTACACTATAGATTGCTAAAGGCCATTTCAGATTCTCCAATGAAACTTATAAGACTCAAACATATTCAGAAATCACGTACCTATGGTACTAACTTTCAAAAGAACATGTGTTTAGATATCCCAACCAAAAATCGATTTCTCATTCTTTGATTTATAGATTTCTTAAAGAAACTGGATTAGAGGAGGGCTTTCGAACTAACTCACTCCATAACCTTGTTCAAACAAAATAATCTCCTGAGATAGGGTACCACGCTGGGTCATAAACAACTAACTATTCTGGCATTTTGGCTTACGTTTTTACATTGTTTTAACTTAATGGTCCATGGTCCTACGAGTTCCCAAAAACGTGGGTAATTGCTTGCGTCATAGACACAAGTGCAGACATCCAAGTAAACGCTCTAGTGTCCTAATCTACTGTGGAAAAATACTTACATACAATGTGTATAAAAGAACTTATTTGTAACACATTCTACGATGAAAATAAGTCCAAATAATGAAACCAAAGCTTGCTCTACTCAATCTTTAGAAACGTGAAGCAATACATTATCCTAAATCATCTGATTCCTTGGTTTAAGCAGACATTTTGGTTATTACCCGAAACTGTCCTTGCCTCATATTTTTTAACAAATACCCCAGAAAAGGAAGAAGGTAAGTTTCAAACTTAAAATACTCAGCATTGGAATTAATTCTCACGTTTAGGTGACCCCATAGATCACAAAGCCAGAAAGCAGTATCTGAGCAAAGTGGCTAAATAGACAGTTCTCTATCAAAATGTCCTTTCTAAAACTAGATATCGAGCGACATTTACCCGCAAATATATCTACGGAGCACTTGAAATGGTAGCGTTCTATTGTAGGAGTTTGGCAACTACTTCAGTATTGAGCTGTCGTGTAGACTGCCATTTAAGCACTCAACGGTCACTCTAAAATAAAACATCGTACAAATCTATAAGCCTCTTCCATTTAATGCCCGGAAACATTGGGTAACATCAATTAGGCGTCAAGCCTTAAACAATATTACGAGTATGTCTCATAAATTCCCTCTCTAAGCAATTAATCGTCCAGCTACGTGCCTCAAGATTAAAAGTCTTCATTAAGCCCCTTAACATCATCACGTTCTGTAAATAAACTTACTCAACAGCAAAAGTAAAAAAAAAACACAAAAAAACAAAAATGAAATGTTCTTAACCTCAAATCTCCAAACGTGATTATTCGCGAGTATAACAAAAGTAATTCCATACATCACCGGGCTCAAACAGCCAGCAAAAACCAACAAATTCCGGCAAATAGCAAAAGTATATCATCAATCACCCCACAGTCGATACGACGTACACTCTCATACAAATCGCAAACACACATGTTACACATGCTCCTTCTGGGCCGAAACTGATTTCAAGACAATCCCAATGGCATACCTACCCAACACAGCCATGAATTCACTTAAGACTCAGAGATCCTTCGGTGTTTGTTCTGTTTAAATGCAAAGTTCTTTTCTTTTTCTTCTCCTTTTTCTTTTGAAGACGAAGAAAGAAACTTCTAAGCAAGAAAGAATAAAAGTTTATTGTTAACTTTTGCTTTTCTCGCCTTAGCCATATATGACAGTTCTGTTAATGAAATTTCAATTAAAAGTGACAATAAGCCATTGTATTGTTGTTGCCATTTCTAGTGCTGTCATTGCCATTGCAAATTGACTTTTAACTTTCTTTGCTTCACTTTCGTTGAGGCAATTAGCATAGAATGTTGTATACTTCCGCCCTCGTTTGAAAGCAATCGATTGGGTTTGTGTTTGTTTGCCACTTGTACACATTTGAAACAAATCACAGATGTCAATGGGACCAGAGCAGACAGAGTTTACTGGCACATCGCCAACTTATTGACAAAGTGAGATTTTCTCCAACGATTACTCTTCGTCCATGTCAATCAATTGGAGTCAAGTACAAAAAAAAACCTCGTCCTACTCGAAGTCGAACTCTCTCATATCAGCAGACTGTCAATCAAAAGTGCAATTAGTACGAAACATCTTTTAGTTCATTTACTGGACAAAAGGTGGCACAAAGCTAAATGTCAAAGCACGTGGAAGTTCTTTTTGCTGTCATCGGCTTCTTTTAAGTTTTGGCGGAGTTTCTACACACATTAATCTCTGTTCTAGTTCCGGTTAAGAGTTTTTTTTTGTATTCGTCTTAATACAACTGACACAAGTGGATGATCATCAATTGCTGTCACATGCGCTTGCGTGTGGACAGGGACTTAAGAAAGTTCTTCAGTTCACCGTTTGCTGGCAAATGGCGGAAGGTGTGAAATCTCTCATCGTCGACAGTTACTCGTAAATATGGAAACTAGTTTACACATCCGTTGGATGTGTACACACACAATCTGTGATTGTTAACGTAATTGCATTTAATTGTGAAAAATACACTAATCCGCAAGTTAATTCTCCCGTAAGTGAAGAAAATGAGACATTTGTTCATTAACTCTCAATGTGTGCTACAATAGATGTAATTAAGATGAATTATTGGCATGAAAGGTTGCAAGAGTATATACATAGTCTGTATGTGGAAGTGGTTAATAACTTGCCATATCTTGTTACCTAACAAGACTGAGAGGATGCACGGGTACGTTCGTAGATAACGTTATAGAAAAATAACGCTTGTTTGACCATCATTCACTTGTGGTAAGAATTCACTTGATTTAAACATGCAATAGCCATCGAATTATTTCTTTTTTTACTCAACGTACAACAAGTCAGTCTGATAGCAACGGCAATTACTATAAGTCATTCCTCGGGAATTCTGTGCATCAAATCCTTTCACTGGATTGAAGAAATGTAGACCATAAATGTCAATTGTATTTGGCATGCTTTCTTGCAAATTCGATTGCCTCTTAGTAAAGTTGTATCTCGATTGGTGACTAAATCGGAATTTGGTTTAAGGATTAATTTATTTTCTCCGTCATTTCCTGAGGCTATATAGTCACACTACTCTCTAAAATTAATGTAAATCATTTATGTAAATCTCATTTTAAAAAGTAGGTTTCACGTATAGTTCTTTCTTATGTGAACAAAAAAAAAGATTGAAAGAAATTCCTACGTGGTAGACGAGATCGAATTTTTATTATTTGTTTTCTGTCAGTGGGTAATTTCACAGCTCTATTCAAATATGGTTTTTAATAAAAACGTCCCTAAAAAATAGGCGTGACCAAATATGTTTGAAGAATTGTTTATAATTTGCCCAAATATTTAGTGCGGTTTCTAGTTTAAATATGAACGTTTTAAAAATTAGCTCATGAAGTATTCCCTTTGAGCTTCCTTCGAAAGAAAATTCAGAGTACAGACAATAGTTCTCGGACTATACATTCCTTTTAGAAGCCTTGTGATTATACTTTATTATTGTTCGTTTTATTTATTTTTATTTATAAAATCAGTTCTTCGCTTCTATTCCACTTTTAGCTACTGGAAAAAAAGACTCGATACTTGTCTTGCGATATTTTTAATTTGAAAGGTTCACCAGGATAAGCGTCCCACACAAAAAAAAATGGTTTTTCAATCAAAAATATTTGGCTTGTACACGATGTAGACGATGGACGTGCTACGTGAAAATGATTGTATTCTACAAGTTGTGACAGTGACATTTCGTTATTAAACGCCAAAGTTTAATGCTAAAGGCTTTGGTACAACGATTTATTGTTGCATCATTCTAAAACGCGTAGAAAGCCACTGTATGGCCCCAGAGATGATTATGCCATGTTTACAGCGAATAACAATCTCTAAGTCATCTGCATAACCAATGTCGATGTACCCTTCAATTCAATTTTGAGACAGTTTATTATGTATTCATTTTATTTAAATTTCTTCTTCTTTAAAGAGTGTTAAGACCAAACCATATTTAGCTTAAAGTAGCTTTAGCTAGTCTCTAAATAACTAAACGAAAATCTCACGAAAGTTCTGTCAAATGATTGAGTTCTGAAGATTTACGTAAAGAACTTTTCAGTTGACATCTGCTGTCAAATTTTTAGACGATGAATTACCTGTAAACCCCTAGCAAAAGCAATTATTTTTAGTAAGTACATACATATGGTACATATATGTGTAGTATGTACTAATGGGATTAATTATATTCACATTAAAAGTTAACCACTTTATTAAGTGCAAAGCTGGAACGTTTAGGTACTCACATTATTGTTGAGTAATAATCAAATCACCGAATGATTCATACTTGCTACGACCTTAGTCGTCTTAAAGCAAAGTCGATCATCTTTGACTTATCCCGATACAAGTAAAAGCAATTACGATTTCCATGGAAACAAAAACCAAATATAAACGACAATAAAATTAGCACTACATCAAACAAAAGAACTTCAGTATATCCCCCCGCAAACAACATTAACACAATTATCACAAGATATCACATTAAATCTCCCAAATATGGATCACCATGTGCCTCACGTTCATGAATCGCCTTCAAATTTATTCGTAACAACCAAACAAAGGTAGGAATTCTGATAAATTAGCGGTAAACCGGTCACAATGACCAGACATAATAAAGAAACAAAGACATAAAGTAAAAACACACAAAAAGGCAAACAAAATCAATGACTCACCTGGCAGACGTAGTGGCGATGGACTGGCCATGCCAAAAAATGTTCCATCATGCTCCTTGTGCGCCAATAGGACAATAACACCAAGAAGTATCCAATTCATGGTGTCGTTGCTCCGGCTCCCCTCCGGTTGTTGGAGCACAACCAACTGCAATGGCAGTGGTAGTAGGTTGTGATGATGATGATATCGTCGGCAAAAGGCAGCTTTCGGTCCAGGATCAAGGGTATCACTTTCCTACTACTACTACACGACCAATGGAAAAATTCCAGTTGGTCTACTACTGCCCCCGAAGCAGCAGCAGAACCAATATTTGACTGCTGGACAGCGATGATGATGTCTATATAAGACTGGATTAGAGTAACAACTGACACGACAAATTATTATTGGCAATGACATCCCCCAGGAAAATTGAATTGATTGAACCGTATTCTCTCCCGGTGATATGAATTTTATCACATGTAGCTGTGGTAAACGCACATTTTGTCGCAGGACTCTATTCTACTATGACACTAGGATATATATATATTTTTTGATTTGAAACTTTGTATTATTATTCTCCGAATATTTTGCACTAACACAACTGAAAGAAGAGAAAGAAATTTATAAGTATACACTCAGAATGCCGTTATTTGTAATAAGAATCGGCGGCGGCGTCGGCGCGACCGAAAACCCGTTTGTGATTAATTCGAACTCGAATACCCATTCCGCAATACCGAAGGAGCAATTACATGTCACAACCGAAAAATGCGAAAACCACATCCTTCACCTTCGTCCATGATAATTAACGATCATCATTTAACGGTAAACTTACAGTGCAACAACAGCGAACAAACGACAGCAATGGCGTCAGCTACACACACATCCTCATATCCTGTTTTTTGGTTTCTTTTTTTTGTGACTTTCAAACGGAACAAAACGCACGTTCGATGCACATTCGACGTGAGTAATTTTCTTGCACACCAACTCGATGCATTTGAACGAACGGGACTCGATTGAGGGAGAAAAGTTGTGATTAGGTTGGGCATATACTCGTACACCATCCCTGGTATAGACCTGTAGTTCTGGTTCTCAGTGCCACGGGCAATCTCTCAGCGTGCAGGACGTATTAGTGCAGGAGATTATGATAAGAAAACATATTTCTCGGCAAACTTCAGAAAATTGACAGCAAGTAATTAGTTTAGATGAATTTGTTAGAGGTAAATCTGGTTTAGATGCGCATCGATAGATGCGGAAGTTCAACTTTGTCAGGTGGAATTTTATCATCTAATGGATAGATGGGATGTTCATCGAATTAGTGAGAGATTTGCATTTTCACTCGTGGAACGTATTAATTGACTTCGAACCAGCTGTGCTGTGGATGGCTTATCGTAATGCTGATTGGGAAACATATTTCTCGCATTCTTGGTCGTGGGTTTTAATTAAAAGCATTCACTTTCTCTACACGTATTGACGTTTAAATGTCAATCCATTTTCATTGGAAGTGTTCGGTAGTTTGGTCAACAGTGTTTGAGCAGGTCGTGGACTGAGTTTTCAGTCAAAAAGTTCTACTTGATCTGTCAGAAAAAAAAAAGTCAAATTGATAAGGTCATTGGGGTTATGGGTTCTATTTGCAATTCAAATCAAATGTCATTCAACCTCGGTATAATGAGATTTTAGAAAAAAACAGTTTTGTATACGTCATATGTGTGCACGTATTATATCATACAGAGAAATAAACCACATACATATAGATTTTTGATAAATATTCAAACATTGTGGGCTAACGTGTCGAACTACACAGCAAGGGGTTCCAGGTTCAATCCCTAGATAACACCTAACATTTATTTCACGGTCCTATCCCTCGCAAGCGTCTGACAAACAACCGGGAGTATAAGTGTCATAAAAAAGTTTACAAATAACAAACCTTTCATTCTTGTAAAGAATATCACACGCACAACACGAATAGTTGGGAAAAGCTGGGTCCCTACGACCTGTTGCTCCAGATATTTATATATATTTTAGATATTTTATTTTTAATTTAACCATTTTGAGAAAATTCAACTGTCAAATTAAATGTTTCTTAATAGTATTTTAGACAGAACACAACAAATAAATATGTCAAAAAGCCTTAAACCCAAATATACCTACGTCATCGTATGGTGCCAAAAATTGTGTATTAATAATGATAATTTTTTACAAATGGCATCTGATATCATTGCAGTTCAATCAAAGATGCAGTATGTCACTTAAAACACTTTTTAAATGAGTTACTTTGTCTCTGAATGCTCACAATCCTTATAAAGTAAAAACAGAGAATGTAGTGTCAACAATGACATTTATGACTTATGAAAATGTCAACTCCAAAGATAGTCAATTTGCACAAAGAATTCTGAACGTGCCTAACTTAACACCATTCTGAGATGATTACAATGTTTAAAAATGAATTTAATTTTCTTAAAATAAGTCATGATGTAATAAGTGATAATTATACGGCACAGGATCACGATTTTCACCTCTTCGATAGTTCAAGCAGTTCGACTCAGTCACGACTCGACAAAAATTCTCATATATATATCAGTGAATGCATGTTTATGATTAGTCGAACAGCTGTATAAGTATAATACATTCCTCCTATGTAGTAAAGCCAAAGTCAGTGATAAAAGTTTCTAGAAGTAGATAAGTCCACTTTAATTGATTTTGCTATCTAAGTTTTTTTTTAATTTTTAAAGTATATTTTCTATGAATTTTCTTTTATGTGCATTCTGATGCTTTGCATATTGGCTGACAGTAGTTTTTCTGACATTCTCCAACCGAAATATATTGCACACAAAGCTTTCGATTTTCAGTGATGAGTTTTTAGAATTTGTTAGATGTTTCAAAATCAAAGATTTATCTTTCACAAAATTTGACATCTTGATATTGATTTCAACTCGGATAAATTAAATTGTTGTGTTTGGTTCTTACTTGTGCAAAATGAATATCAAAATTTCTTTAAACTAAAATTCAAACATGAACTTGGAATGTGGAATGTTGAAAAGTGAGATTAACCGAGAAATCTATTAGCCTATGAATCCTAAGATCAAAAGCGAACATATTCTTATACAGTCAAACCTATATAAGTGGAATACCTCTTTTGTTGGACAAATTGTATGTGAACATGTCTGACATCTGTAAGCAAAAATCATATTTAGAAAAAGATTCCTACTCCTCTGTTTGAGATCCCTCCGAACAAAAGGGATGCGGACCCCGTGTTTTGTAACCACAAGTCATCCCCCCAATCGATGGGGATACCTGAATCAAAGTTCGTATCGAAGTATAGGAAGAAATTCAAGATTTTTGGGTATAGAGGACAGTTTTTTAAAAGGTCAAATTATTTTTCTTCAGTGGATCGCAGCATTCAAATTGAGGTTCAAGGATATTATGTCAAAAAATGAAAATAAAAGTTTTAAAAATAACATTGTCTTCTACTTTCTTTTCTGGTTAACCCAAAATTAACAAAGATCAAAAGTTTTAGTCCCAAAGCATTTGTGTATCTTCAAAGTCAACGTTCACCTGAATGCCATTGTCAGTTATGCTCTTTAAATTTATTTAACATTATCAAGTCAAATACTGCAATGAGTTGCCAAGTCAATTGAATTTTTAAAATTGAAAATACATAAATTGGAAACTTTGCACCTTACAAAACAGTTGGCAAGTAAGTAGTTAGCGCTTGAAAATAAACTGATACCCAAGGTACTAGAATTGGTGTAATGAACTTCGGTTCGCTTGCTACTTTACTTTTAACACCCAAATAGGTAATTACTGTCGCATATGAAAGCGAAAGTAAACTACAAGAAAGCAAAACTAGTGTTGTTTCAATTACAAAACAGGTAACTTGGGGTAACAAGGCAAGCAATTTATGTAACGATTAGTAATTCTAAAGATTTATTCGATGTCTGAGTATTGAAAAACGTTAAAGGGTGTTGCTATAATGTTTAAAAAATTGTCAAAACATCTGGTAAGCAGGGTTTCTTTTTGAAAAAAATTGCTAGGAAATCGTTTACAGTTCGCTGATTTTTCCGCGAATAAGCGAATACTTTTTCCTAACAGTCAAATTTGATTCCATTCACATGGGACACATTCAAAAAATATTCTCGAGAATTTAATCTCACAATTGATTTAATTTGTTCTTTGTTGTCGGCAATGACAGGTAAAATATGAAGATTGCTGCGACGAGGCACAAAAATTGCTGTAATTGGTATGTGAAAATTGCCGAAAATTCGCTCGTTCGCGTTCGCAGGACGGTGAATCGACTTTAAGAGTTCCATTCACATCTAAAGGTATAAAAATATACACATTTTGCTATTTTCCATTTTACAAAAAATGTTTTTAGAATTTAAACTGACAGCAAACCTAATAATACATAAAATTATTTCTGTTAAAAATATTGACCATTCTAATTGGTCTTCAGAATAAGTAACGTGAAAGAAGTTCACGTGGACAACCTTATCCCACAGACGCTAGAACTTATGTCAATCCGCGTAAAATGCATTTCGGTTTTCTATTCAACAAAAAACGCGATTCTCTTAAAGAAAAAGTAATTCTAATCCTTCAGTTACATACATCTGTCATTTATAATTGCTAAAAACATAATTTATTCTTGTACCATTTTGTACCTAAAGTCTCACAGTACCGTGAAGCACGCATGTAAAATCGAGTTATTAGTTTTCCAGTTAATAGCGTACTTGGATACTCTAAGCTACAGACAAGAATTTCAAAAGAATATTTCTTCTACAGCAAGAAGGATGATGTCAGTGTGCCCCGTCAACTGATTTGCAAAACGGCTGAATGCACAAATTAAAATTTTTATGCGTGAAGCTATAAAAAAAAACTTTTGCCGAATGACGGTCCGTAAGTAAATTTTTTGTTGCTGGGTTCTTGCATCATGTCTGTAGAAATACTGGTGAAATAAAAGTGCCCTTGAAACCTTGTTACGAGTGCTGTCCTTGGTCAAAACGTAAGAACGCCAGTTTGTATACCTAGATGATTCAAGGAATTGCAAACATAAAATGTTTTTACGTTTATTAACGATTTAACGCGAACTATAAGGTGTCAGAATTAAAAATACAATAATGTACCTATAATAGAACCTACGTTCTGCAATCCAATATCATACATTTATTTTTACCGTTTGACTATAAATATAATATAAAACGGAACATCTAAACTGTAGAGCAAAAACTTTTCCAATCAAAAACTATAGCAAAACCATAAAAGCGGTTTATTCTATTTTTAGACCAAACGAACTGAGTACGTATGAAACCCTATACCCGAACTATCCTAACAAATTCCTGCCAGTGACAGTAGTCTGTCTGTCACTCGGTCGAAGTCGTTTTCAGCATATCTGCTAAACCAAAGAAAGAAAATTCCAATTTCCCCCGAAAAGAGAATCATATCTAAGAGAAGTTAACATCTCTGGCGGTTCGCTCCCACAAGAGGGCTCTTTGTTTAACACAAATACTTGCGCAGTGTGTTACTGGTTTCCCCCATGTTTTTCGCTCTCCATACACTTTTGTCTTATTTTGTTCTTTTCTTTTGTTTTTAATAGAGAAACATGCTTATGCGTTTTTTTTTGTTTTTATTGTAGGTATCCCCCTTGCAAGGTTGACGTAAAGTTCGCGAAGACATTTTTCGAAAATATCCTCTAGAGTATCATATATGAAAATTGAAATGTCAAAAAATGACATTTGACAGCAGTTATATTCATGCATAACTGACAGTTTACAATTGTTGCCAATGAGGCCATTAGGCCTTGGTCATGGAGATGCAGATGTATGGTGTGTGTAGTGAGTAATAACTGCAGAAGGTACACTCGCAGATACGATCTTACTCTACTCCCACCATCATCATATTTCATCAATATTCGCGTAGCGAAACAACAACAAGAAAATATAATCTTTGCACCAATACACACCAACATGAGTGTATTTCGTGTTTTCCTCTTATTCTTCATCTTATATTTCACCTGAGAATTTTTTTCTTATTACCAATAAAGAAGTACCAAAACGGAAAAAGGGGAAAAAACCGTAAAATCGGAAGAATATTGAATTTTTTTTGGAAAACATTTCCTTGTCGTTGCTGTTGTTATTGTCGTCGTTTGTTGTTGTTGCAAAAATACAAGGGGGTAATAAAGATTTTGTTATTTTTTCTAACAACCAAATGTAACCACGAAGGTAAACCACTCATACACTGGAGCACACACCATACACTATAGCTACACGCTATTCAACAGCGCCACTATTAACACAAACACAAGTATTCTCACAATTACTGGATTTAATTCGATTTTTTTTTCTTCTATTTTGCTCGTTTTAATGGGATTTTCGATTTCGTCGCGCGGTTATTGAATTGGGAAATTCGGTTGTAACAGTATTCCGTCAAATTGGATTTGAAGGATTAGCACGAGTATAGAGGATAGAAGTCCAATTGGATTACGGAATATACTTTCTATGATTCGATTTGACGTTACCTCTTATTTCATTTGAAATAATGTATGACGTTTCTTTTTTTAAATAAAAAAAAAAATTATATCCAAACGAATGACGAACGCAACGAACCGCGGCACGAACCGAACCGTTCCGTATCTAACCGTCGACTAAGTGTTAAATTTAATTCAAGAGATACAACAGCAGGTATTTTAGATTCACTCTTGAATTCCGATTGGAATCCACCAAGTTGACTCTTTGGAAATCACTGAAAATCTACAAGTTGTAAAGAGAGTGAGGTGTCTACCTGTATTTCTGTTGATATGGTGTTTAGTAATGCAGATGGGGTAAGATGGTCAAAGATGGTTGCGTTTGTGTTAGATAGATGGTAACACCATCAAATATACTCCCACACAGTAAATGTTGCCATATGTAACTGAGTGTAACTACTAAGTAGTAGAAATATTTGATTTGTGCAGAACGTACATAAAAAATCCAAGATTTAACTGTATTTTAGGACAGGCTTTAGTCAGAGTTGGAGACGAGAATGGGGTGAAATTTAACTTTTGTCCAAAAGCCAAGACCAGTGACTGTTTGGAGGACGAGAGCATATTGCTTCAGAAGGTACTCATGGTGCAAATATTCGTCTTCCAAGTGGAGACCCTTGTTATTGTAATGCCTATGACCTGTAAAACAGGTTGACCTTACTATATCTTCGGTTATCCCTGTGGCCAGTCAGTTATTTGTTGTTTAACCATCTTCATTTCGATCTTATTGTTAGATCTAAACGTTTGTCCCAATTATCTGACAATCATGTGACATACATACTTATAATACCAATTTCTGTTTGAATTTTTAATCTGCAAATAAGAATTGGGACAATGTCTGACAATTTAAGGCTGCAAAAGAATTTGTCACTGTCAACTTATTTGCAGCAATTCCAGCACAGTTGTTAATCTGATAATATCCAACACTTCCATACTTACAATACACTTACCACAATGTTGTACTTGATGTCGAATTTGATGTTTTAGATGTGTCTTCATTTTAACTTGAGGAATCCAGGAACATAAAGTTACAATAGTTTGATGACAGTAAAACATTTCGAGAATGGTCATGGAACATCCTTACAAGTTGGTGAGTTCAATTTTGACGAAGCAAAAAAGATCATTTGAAGGTCTACCAATATACAAAGTTCCCGAATTGGTAACACAGGGAATCTTTAAGAACCTGTCGGAATATAACGCTGGGATAGCTCTCGCTTGGTTCTGCTCTTAAACTCCGAGGTTTGTTTACCAGTTGACGCTCTATAAATGCTATTTAATGCGGCATCCAAATAATGTTTTTCTAAAGCCAGTTCAGATTTGTTGCAAATTTTTTCAAAATTTTTTGCTTTTGTAAATGCCAGTTGCTGTCATTTGACAAAAGGATGGAAACAAAAAATTTAAATTCGCAAAGTAAACTTTAGAAAAAAAAACTATAGAAAGTAAAACAATTTCATTGCTGTGAAAAGCAGTAGCATTGTTGTAATAAGAATTTGTTGATGAAAATCTGACCAATTTCATTGGCGCCAACTACTATGTCAAAACCGCCGCAAGGCCTTGTCGTGCTCATTTCGACGAGAATATCAACGCTTGTAACGGCTCGTGTTGGTGATTTTCAGTTCACATGAAGTCAAGAACACCATCGAACACCAAAGTGCCGTCATGTCGCCCGATTTATGAGAAAAAAATCATCCATATCCAATGCCACCAATTTGAAGTATATGTAGTATTATCGTTTGGAAAAAAACTTACTTTGCGGCATTATGTGTTTAGGTTACCAAAATTGCTAAGAAAAGTGGCAACATTTTGCACTTAGTTAGTTCAAAGGCTTTTACCCATTCTTTGGACAAATTCTCTTACCACGAAGAGAACCATGAATGAAACCCAATGATTTGTTATTGACAACTCGCGCATGTCCTTCACTAATTCCAATCCAAGACTTCCGCAAGGATAACACTAAGAGCATTGAATTCGGTAAATCATATGATTATGGTCCTGCGGCCAGCTTGTTGTCATTGTTTTCGTTTTCCACTTACGCAAAGACTCAGTGCACAACGAATGTACAGATGGCGCTGAATTATACGGTAGCCATGTTGACTGACGGTTGTCGTTATATTTTTAAAATTTCATATTAAAATTAAAAGCTTTGTGAAATATGAAATTCGAAGATGCGGTTTATTATTTCACAGGCAGTAAATTTACATTTGGCGATGGCGATGTCATTGAATCACGTGTGTCACGAATGCTCTTCGCGAGTGCGGCGAGCTCAGTTGCGTTGTTTATTACCCATCCCCTTGATGTTATTAAGCTGAACCTCCAGGTCAAACCTATGACAATGGCGGAGGCCTTGAGCTTTCATTATATGAAGGATAAATGTTTGTTATTTGATTGGTTTGTTTGAAGTCAATGAAATTAATCCTTTTTTTTTGTTTTTGTTTCCATTTAAGCTGTGACGAGTATTTACAAAGGCGTCACGGGCTCAATGGCCCGTTCGATGGTCTATTGTAATTTACGGTTCGAGCTATACGAACTAGCGAGACGGCGCAATTGGCTTACAACGTTTTATAGAAAGTTAGCAGTAGCATCGATAAGTGGCAGTATTGGGGGTTTTTTTGTCACCCCAATGGCCAAAGTGCATGTACGGATACAAAACGACGATTTATTGCCTCCAAATGAGAGAAGATAGTGAGTTGCCAAAAAATATGTATAAATGTTTATTACTTTTATGGTTTCAGTTACAGAGGTATATTCCATGGGTTATATCGAATCTATCATGATGAGGGTCCTCGTACGTTATTCACTGGTTCGTTGGTGTCATCACTTCGTGGCATGATGAGTACCATCGGACAGATTGCATTGTATGAAGAGGTAGGTACCTAATCGGAGTTAAAGTCAATTATACGTGTATTTATTGGATTTGCTTTACAGATAAAGTTGCTACTGTTAAGACATACGGAATACTTTGGAGACGGTTTTACAATGTATCTGCTCTCCTCTGTTTCTGCTGGCTTTGCAGCAACGTTACTGCAGCAGCCATTTGAAGTAGTCAGCATAAATATATTAAACGCACCTGCAAATAAGTTCAAGAATACTGGAACTGTGATCAGGGACACCATCCGGCGTTATGGAATTGCAGGATTTTACAAAGGTTTAATACCTGCATTCGTGCGTATTGTTCCTCACACGGTTGTAACGTACATGATTCTGGAAAATTTGCGAATGCGTTTTGGCGTGCTGCCACCAAAACCAAATGAAGAAGTTGAAGAAGTCATTAGGTTAGAAGATGAGCTACTCAAAGACCGGAATGAGGAGAAGTTTTTGTATGGAGCGCTGCCACCGCAGGGGGAGCCTAAGATGAATGTATTAGTGCTGCAAAAAGTAGAATCAAAGGAAAAATCTGAAAAAAATAAGTAAAATCGCTATTGTCACAAAATTTATTGGTTTTCTTTGACTTTTACTTGCGATTTGTGGACATTTGCTATCTCCGTGAGTGTATAACAATACCCTTTGAAGAAGGAGATGGAAATTGAAGATTGGCCGAATAAACAGTGCAAATAATCACAGTATCTCCATAGCGGGAGAGAGATCTTCCTTTCTGTGAATCGGAGATACACTCATTTAACTAAATCTTTACAAAAAGTTGGCGTATGACAAGTCATCTTCAGATCTCTTGTGTAAATCCTAAGCCTTGTTGGATTTCAGGTTGAAAGTTACTATCTTTACTTTATCCTTGTCAGGTGGTTGGGCACTCTGCCTTTGTTGTCTAACTGTTGAGGTTCATCTGGTCTTCGGTCTTCGAGAGTATAAATTCTCAATATCTTCAATTCTATCTTTTGCTTGTAGTACTCTTTTTGTCTTTTACAGTTTTTGTCTTTCTTTACAGTGATGGTTCAATTGAATTATGTGTTCTAGCTAAGACTATGGCGGTCTTGTGATTAAAGGTCTTTCTCTATTGGGCCGTCCCTCTGGGGTATATTCGAAGATTCTCCGGCCGAAAGAATTATTGTTCATATGCTCAACATGACTCTGGCATCTTCGTTGTTGTACTTAAATTCATTTGACGTAGTGGATGTCATTTATAGCTCGTACAACTCATACTTGTATCGTTGTCTACACCTACGACCAGCCAGACGGGGACACAAATCAATCGATGTATTTTCCTCTCACAACAACCAAAAGCGAGAGGAAGATTCTTAGCCCAAAGAAGCAGAATTATTGGGTAACTATGAAACTATGAAAGGTAGATTGACTTGTGGAATAGTTATATGAACCATAAGAGGGCATCGAACTTTAAAAGCAGCCTTTCATAGCCATGACGCTAGTTTTGCCATTGTCTAATGTAGCTTTATTATTTCATCCATTTATCATGTGTTTTAGCCTGTTACATGGAGTATTATCTACATGTAGTCTATAATCCGGTGACCTGGTTTGGGGATACCCCATTCTATGGCTCTCTTGTAGATGTACCCACATATCTGAGAGTCCAATCATTGGGCTTTCAGTCGTCTATATTCGATCGATAATTTAGGATGCTCATTAACATCGCATTCGAACAATTCCACTAGCAGCCCATTCTAACTGGTACCCATCCTGTTTCTCGGGTTTTTAATCTCCATCGAAATTCATTGTTTCGATCTCTCTCACTTTTCTTGATGCCTATTTAAGAACTGATGTCAATGTTCCATCATCTATTAGAGAGAGTAAAAATATCAAAAAGACACAAAATAATGATTCCATAGCAAAGTGGATAAGTTTATGGTCTAAAATCGAGGACAAACAGAATTTAAATGATCACAAAGATTGACACCTATTCTTTGCGCATGAAATCAAAACATAAAAAATTGCCGTATTAAGCAGTCTCATAAACATTTACATATGTACGTGTATATTTCATCTGTATCTAGCTATTTGTCTGAACATATATTCAACTTATTGCATTTTAGCATATTTAAAACAAAAAAGTGGACATGAACATTTCTGAGAGTCGAACATGCTTATGTTTTTAAACTATTTAACAAAGTAAGAGTTAGTCCTAAATAAAGTTATTTATATTTACACAAAAAATAGATATTCAACAAAATAATCAACAACAAAAAAGTTATTAACAACGCATCTTCATTCGTCACAATATAGAGCGGATAAGAAAAGAGAAGATATAAAATAAATCGTGGAAAAATTGTGCTAACTTATATATGCGCTTTATATTCATTTACACTTTTTAAATAGTTCTCTTTGTAGCAGGAATGTTTGTTACACTTTCTTTAAAATATATAAATCTAAGTTTAAACATCGCAGTAGAAAAATAAAAGCTCGTTCTACATGAAACAAAAAAAGAGAAAAAATAAATATAAAGACTATGCCTGGCAAGCTTCAAAAGCGAAGTCCCACCAATTGGAAAACCGGTTTTTCTAAAAGTCGCCTTTAGTTATCATCCTTTTATCTTTTTTTTTTCTCGTTTGTGGTTCGTTCAGATTGTTGTTCCTCTATAGGCGTGTATCCCAGAATCAGTTGTCCTATCGAAATACATATGTTTTTGCTACACCTTCACTAATATGTACGCCTATCCTTAGATTTAGGCAAGTTTCTTTGGTTCGGGTATGATGCCAAAGTTAAGGCGAAGTTGCTCCAGGAACACAAACGTTAGAATGGTATGAGGTCCAAGGCGGACAAATGCCGGAATGTAGCCTTTGAAGAAGCCCATTGGGCCCAACCGGGCGGTGAACTTTACAATATCCCACAAGCCATTGAATTCACCAGGTTTGGCGTTCATCGTGCGGGTCTTAAGCACGTCCAAAGGCTGGGTGAGTGTTGTAGCAATGGCTCCGGCACCTAGGGAAGCCGTGAAGTGAGTGCGCAGGTCATCCTTGAAGCCATAAGATTCCATGAGCAGCGTTTTAATCTGCAAAAATCGATTATTATGGAGAAATTCAGAAAATTATATGAATATGTTTAAGACAAACCTGATCGTAGAAGGCAATCTGTCCAACAGTCATTAAAACACCACGACTCACAGCTGTGGTTGCTCCAGAAAAAAGTTGTTTGAAACCCTCATTACGGTATACACGAATGAGACCATCAATCGCATTTTTGTAACTAAAATTCGACAAAAAATGATAGAATTAATCAAATTTAAAGAAATTTCCTTCTAAACTCACTTTCTTCTCGCTTCAGGAGGCAACTTGACATCGTTTTGCATACGCACGTTGACCATATCCGCTGGAGTTCCCACAAATCCACCAATGGCACCTGATAAACTCGCCAGACTGATTTTTCCTAACAGGGTACTGCTATCGATACTTTGTTTGCCGACTTCATAGATGCCAAACCGTGTGAGGGAGTAGGTCATTTGTCGCAGGACTGACGCCGACAGACCACTGTAGAGTGCAGTGATGCCTAGATAAAGTGAAATAAAGTAGATCCTTGTCTTTTACTATTTGGATGATTTGTTCAATTACCTTGTTCTCGAATGATTTTAACTGTTAGAGGAACAACGGATAGCTTTCCTTGTTGCGTTTGTAAATTGACCTTTATCAGATCCAAGGGATGTGTACAACAAGCAGCGCCAGCGCTGGCTATACCACCAAAATACCAACGTCCTAGACGAGGAGGAGTAAGTGCGTTCTGGTCGGACATATTAAAGTTTGTACTTCAGTTGATTCTGCAAAAGAAAAAAGTAGAAATGTTTTAGTTTTGCTAGAGTCACTTAGCCTTATAGGGCTGTGCCATATGGTTTAACGAAAAAGACACACCAAAGCCCAGCAATTTGAAACATTTACTCCTACAGAGTGAGGTAAGATGAATAAAAGATAGAGTGTGCCTCTTGTTCCAGTGTGGTACTAGTGCGTGAAGGCAGCCTTCTTAGCAACCCTCGAGTGGATCGATTTTTGATGGATAAATTATGTTAGAGAAAGGGGAATGTGTAGACGTTGCAGCAGAGTGGACTGCAAATAGATTGGCCCTGTCCCGTTTTCTACGAACGTAGCCTACTTGAAGAAATGAGTTAAAATGAATGACATTCTCAACATGATAACTTTAAAAAAAACTAACCATGTTCGAAGGACTATAGTGATTGTGAAATAGACTTAAGATTTATGTTTATGGTTTCGTTTGGTTACGGTGGCTTCTAGTATCTAACACCAGCAAAGTGAAAGTTCTTATGTACCTGCTCGTTAAAACCAGTTTGAACTTCTTATGAAGCGTGAGAGACTATTTATGACTGTTTTTCAGATTACTTAATTTGTTAAAGAAGAATTCTCCCATTTGAAGCTTCCTAAGGCTGAAGTAAGCTGGGCAGAAACACATAAGATGGGAAATGGTTTTCTCATTTTCTCCATCATGCAGCTTCTGCAAAAATCACCCGTAAAGACGTATAGCCTTTAAGAATCCTCGCCTGTAAGACCCTGTCCCGCGATGAAAGATATTGTAATGCCTATGTGTAGTCCGTTGAGAGAGATAAAATGCTTAGGATGGAAGATTTAACAAAATAGAAAAACTTGTTACCAACGACCATGAACTAAAAAATACACGAAATGTTGGAATTCAGAATCCTAAATCCGAATTAATTTTTCACACATTTAATATTTCCCAGTAGATGGCGAAGAATATGTCAGATACACAAACCATAAACTTCCAGCTTCAAACCTTTCCACCAGACGACACTCAATGCAATTAAAAATATCTGTTCACTAAAATTCAATCAGCGCCAAACATCTCAAGGCCACACAATCCTTAATCACTTTACACTGATGGAACAAATCAATACCACTCCCCTCAACGGAATGCACTTGACGCAAAAATCAATTACATGACATAACTCGACGACCAAGGTCCTTCCATTCGACTGCATTTACCTCTAGAGGATTATCCCAAGGTTTCGCGTGGACGGCACCAAATTAATTCACTTTGCTGGACAATCAACAGGGCTTAACACCACCACCAGTGCACTTAACCGCATACACACGCGCGCGATTTTACAAACTATGGAATGTTGCCGATAAGATTGATGCACAAATTTCACCAATACTACTCGAGAAAATAACAAAATTCAAACAAAAAGCAGAACGAAACAAAAACCGGTGCGATTTGCACTCATCTTGGAATGACTGTGATGAGTGGACGCTGCTGTGGAAGCTAATGGGCAAGACACCGCGGCGACACACAACTTGACGTCCGATACGGAATGAGTTGAGTCACTTCGATGGGGTGAATTGCATTATTAACGTGTAAGCTTCATGAACCAATGACGTAATGGATGTAATTACTAGTCAGCTGTTCTCTTGACCGATTCTTCCATCAATTCGTGCTAACATTCCATGCGCCATCTTACGGAATGAGGTGGCACGCTACAATTGATAACAAAAAAAATAATGCGTACGCTGTCAAATAGACAGTTTGCGAAACAAAAGTGTCCGACGTGTTTAGTGGAGTTTTGTTTTCCCAGTTTCCTTTTTCGTTATTCTTCGCGGAATTTGATTTTAATCAGTTAATTATATTTCCTAACGGTGAGTTATATACAAATCAAACAGTGTACGATTGTAAATTACCATAAAACGGGACAAAAGTTACCATCTCCAAGCCATGTTCGATAGCAGGAATTGTGCTTGTGTTTATTTTGTTTATAATCAAGGAATGATTTGTTTATTGCCATTAAAACCAACCGCATAATCTTCAAATCCACCCGAAACCAAGTAAATTCAATTGTAATTCCTCGGAAGACAAATTAGTTTCTTTGTGGACAGTTTGATAAACAAGCACGTTGTTGCCGTGGTGTTTGTTTGCGGAAGGTGCTAGGTGCTAGACTAGATACCTTGTAGTGTCGGCGCTATACGTGAGTATGGCGATCGCTTGCGAAATCTTTTAAGAATTGTATAATTGAATCAAATTCATAAATGTGCTAATTGTGTTCTACATCCGATTATTTGTTGTATGGAAATTTAATCTAATTGCTTGGCATCATAATTCTTCCTTAGTAGGTGTTAATTTGACAGGCGATTAGAACCGTTGTTGCTAATTGAAACACGGCGGCGTTATGGATAGGTATATAAGCTTACGGCTGTTTCGAAAGATGGTGAAATGCTTTGGTCGATCCTTTGCTTTATCAATTAAATGACTGACATAGAGTCTACAATTAGTTACGCTTTTTGTATGGAATGCGACCGTGTAATATTTGAATTGATACCAGCAGCTGATTCCTGATTAGCGGACCCTACACGATGCCATTACCAATGTCATGCGTCCATCATTACATTTTAGTCTTATACGATAAATAATAGGTCTGTTCGCGTACTTTCAGTACTAAAATTCTGGACTAAAATTCTCTCAGACAGGTAAAATCATTATAAAATAAACGAACGAAAAAACTACGAAATTTGCCCAGTTTTTAAACATCAAGTGCAAATGTATACAAATACACAAACAACGTAATATTTCTCAGTGGTATCTGACAGATTTCATAAATCAGTGGTAAGAAATTTCCTCCACTAAAATTCGTACCATGGTCAAATTTTTTACTCTCTTATGTGCGCTCTCTTTTATGAAAAACAACAGGATTTCTTGAACTTTTTTGAGTGCGAAATTGTAGAGTACGAAAACAGACCTAATAATGTCTGTACTTGCTTTGGTATTAATTGACTGTTCGAGGCCAGGAAAAGTGATTTCTTATTAATTTTTGTCATGAAACCACGTTTTGCTAACAGAAAAAAATACCTTGAACACCATACTACGATTTGTGGAACGCCTTTTATTTATAGAAACATCCTACTATGAAGCAAAGTTTATCTGTGCCTTCAAGCTGAAGAGTAACGATGAATTACTAACGTACAAACCTTGGACGATCAATACTGATGACAATAATTCAAAATGCAAGAAACGATGGCTCGAAATATCCGAATTTTCCGAATTTTTGTCATTTCCGTTCATTATTCTAAGTAATGACCATACTACCGACCTTTAATGATTATTATTATGTAATTTTATTGAAGTAATGACAATATTATCGACTGTGTAGGGTCTGCTGGAGTTACTAGAAAACATCGAAAGTTTATGTTTTTAAACTAGCTTTGGTACTGACTTGTTGCGAACTGAGTATTTTATCAATTTAAAATGCTACTAACTATTAGACGTGTTCTTTGCAATCCCGTACTTGATTGCACGAAAAAATAAAACGTCGGGGCCTAATAATCAATACAAGCCATAAAAAAATATAGCAGTAGCTTACATTATACTGAGCAATAACTGCAAAAAAAAACAAAAAAAAAACAATAAAATCAATTGGATATCTACGTTTTGTGTTTGTAATAAAAAACTGTTGGATGACATCAACGTATGCGTCGGAAATTTGAGTTTGTTATCACGGTTTTCATCGGAATTCGGAATTTGGGTTTGCTAAATACTATTGCTTACCCTCTATGTCGTTTTTTGGTGCAATCTCTTATAAGCTTGCAAAAAAACACTTGGATGTCACTTTTATGTTAACTATCAGCTACTCGTGCATATGTACATTTCTCCACCTTACCTTGGTTTTATTTGCTTTCAAGAATTCTTTAACAACATCTGTCATTAATGATTCACAATTGAAGACACGAGTCTATTTACTCAAAGATAATGCCTGATGATTTAGATGGTCAGACGGACAAAGTGCTTTCTATGAATAATCATACTTGAACTGATAACAAGAATCAGTTTCCACCGAACACAAAAACTATGAATAACTCATACAACATGCTGCTAGTCTAGTCTATGGTATTCATCTACTTTTGTATTGCAAGGCGGTAGTCGGTCTTGAAAGACTATATTTGTACATACTCGCACAGTATTTCATATGTACGAAAATAAACTTCATGTACTTATGAGGTACTCAGTCAACAATATTGGGAAATATAGAGGAATGTAAATAATGTTTAGAGTATGTTTAGAATGGAGGGACATTTGATTTTAAATTGAATCAATCACTAGCCTCACTGGTAAGCAAAAGCCAAATTTGGCTAGATATTATCAGGTTGCTAATTAGCATCAATTTGAAAATTTTGTGACAAATGTCTCTTAGGTATTTCAATGGTTGTTAATTAGAAAACACAACGAAATCATAAATCTCTAGAAATAGAAATACGAAAACGTCACTCGCTATACCTTCAGTTGCGAAGCTCTAGGCTATTTAAAGATTTTGTACCAATAAAACTGAGAGTGAATGCATATTCATTCATTCATTCATTCATTGTTTGTCTATTTTGTATGTACGTATAATTTGCTGGATAGAGAGTAGATTTATGTAAATTTCTTACTTTTTAATGCGTCGCTTCTTCAATAGTGTACGCTATTTCAATATGTGTATTCTTGGTTGCATCATCCTTATATCCCGAAGGATTTTCATCTTCAATCGAATTTCATATAACGACTTTACTTTTTTTTACTGTGATATTTACTGCATAAGACAGTTTACCCTTTTAGAAGGATCTTATGTTCACACATTAACTGTCCGAGTCTAAAATATTGGTCATGGTCAAATGATTTTTCTTCAGCAATGGGACATGATTAAAGTTTGGTTGCGTTTCTGGATATTTTTCCGAGAATGTTTGTGTTTTTAATGGATTTTGTCACATCCGAAAATTCTACTGCCAATCTTAAGCGTAATGCTAGTAGATGATTGTTGATTCTGCTTTAAAAGCACTGAGGATTAAAATGGAATGGTTGCTCTATAGCAATATAACTGTGGTACAGAATAGCTTGCATGGTTTCCAGTTAATATGAAGCTTATGTACACAAAACATCGCAGAGCACTTCTAAGTTCATGAAATAAAAGCGCGTCGAGAAACCCTCTTAAAATCATGAGCCATTGCAGGATTTCTTATAGACTGTATGGAACTAGTTTTTTTGGAAAGGTTTTCAAGATGTTTTGTTATTGCTGACAAAGCCGATAAACTGTGTGCGGAAAGGATTCACTGAGCTGGATTACTCAAGAACAGCTACGGGAGAAGATTTAAAAAGATATATTAACTAAATTTATCTGTACATATCTTTAATTTTTGAGTGTATTATCATTCTGAGTGCGATTTTAAGCTTTGGATAGCCAAAGTTGTTTCCATATTTCACCTTTACACGTCTCGTGATCATCTGAAGAATGGGTCTTTGAATTGTGGCGCTGATTGATCAGCTCTTGACAAACAGAAGATTCAAGGTCTTTCTATGCCGTCTTATTACTAAAGTATATTACGACATCTAAGCAGTATGTCATAATTTTTATCAATACCCATACCACAAAAGGCCATTTTCGGTTTGCCTTTCGCTATTGTTTAACTGATGCTTTAAATCAACTTAATCAACCGTATATGGGTAGATAGTACCATTTGTCTCATTACCAGGTAAATCCGCTTCTTATTATACAAAAAAAAGTGCGTAGGTGTTGACTTCTGTAGAAGATGCACGGGCTAAGACGAGGACAAAACAAATGAACGTCCCATTTGTAGTCCAAGGTGGGTAAAAATATTCACTGTTCATTCGTTCTCTACGAATATAGCACGCAATTAATTTTGAACAGAGATTACTTCCTGAATAATTCTGGCTTTCATTTTACTGCATGTGCTTATTTACAAAAACATTAACCAGCTGGCAATATGAATCAGTTTTGGTTTAACAAAACAAAGAGCTTTTTAGATATGTACCGCAACAAATAGGCAGCGGAATGGAAAAAATCTTCTCTGACGAATACATTATTCCAGACCTAGGCGATAAATAGCAGAGTAATTTGTTTGATGTGTAGGAATACTAATTGGATTATTAGAGATAACGTGAAACATAATAGGTATATGGCATCATGTGTCCATATCCTGATTATAGCTCAAACATGGGCAGCAAATTACCATCGCATATATGTATGTAATTTCATGATATTATGCTCCGACCTTTGCCGCCCAGAAATAGACTATAGCCTAACCTTTGGTGAGTTGATATAGGATCACATCACTATACTATACATTGCCAGTGCCGTTATTCAACGACAGATGATTTAACTTCCGGATTAAAGAGGTTCAAATTTGCCATTCAATTATTCTTTTTAATTTCACTTATTTTTTTTTATAGTACCACGAAAAAGACACCTCTAACCCTCTTATCTGCCGCGTAGTAGTCAAATTAATTGTTACCATCCCGAAAACGTACTAATTACAAAACCACACTCTCATCGATTAGATGGACATAAATAAGAAATATCAAACGATTATTACCTACTGCTGGTGTTGGCAATCAACCGAACATAATAGGTGGGTGTGTCACTAGGTAAACTGTACTAATTGTTTATTACCTCTCGTAAAATGCTGATAAATGGGACATGGGTACTGGCAGCCTATGTAAACGTACTTGAACTTGGCAGTGCGTACGTCGCACTCTACGCACATCTGGGAAATGTTTTTCAAGTTTACACAGTTCCGAGTTTATTTGCAGAAAATTTAAACAAGATTCTGCTGAACGAATTTTTCTAAAAATAAATCTTTCAGATTTCGTAGATTTATATTCTCATTTCTAATGTTTGTCTTGTGACGTTCTACTGTATGCTCCTAAACTGGCAAGCATAAACACAAACCAAAAGAAATAGATAAAAGATACATTTAAGGCAAATATTTAATACATCCGGAAGAAGTATTTGTCGGTATCTAAAATTCGAAACGAGCGCGATATGTCTTAGGAATCAATATTATGCGAGGGAATTCGTGTGATGCAATAGTAGCCCCATCTCTATGCTCAGACGTACGTATTAAAAGTCGCATGACCATAGTACATGGTTATGAATGTTATTTTTATATTTTTTACACGTTTTCTCTTTATTTCCTCTGCTCCGTCAATGAATGGCTGGCTTGACTCACACAGATTCTGACAGTTTGATAACAGAGGCATATGAAAATCTCTATACAGATCCTACGACTGGAGGCGAGAACACATGAGCGAGAGCGTAGCACTTCCAGTAACTCGTAAAACGCTTTACGTAAGTCGCACTGAATGGGTATGGTGAATCTGTGGCATTGCTGTAGCTAATTCGAAATGCATCCCATCGTCGTTCGATGAATTAATAGGTCATGCATATAATTTGAAACAAAAATTGCGGTGCAGATAATATTTCATGCAACGACCGGCCATCCAGCTACATACATAGTTCTTCCTTTATATAGGCGCACACTGGTGATTGGTTTTTGGCAATAAAAAGCAATAAATTAATTAATACTAATGGCTCTGTGTCGTACAGCACAACACTTTGTCGGCACCAAAAGAATGATAATTTTACAGCCCTGATTATGAAATACATATTTTGCTGTCTAAAGCAGTGCAAAGATCAAAAAAAGAAAAAAAAAAAAGTCATACCCGTCCAAAGGTTGGTATTTCATTTTGAAATTTAAATGTATTTTAAACTTTTCCATTAATTTTACCTTAATAGATATATTTGAGATGGGCTGAGATAGAATTTAAATGCACTTTCACTACCCTTAATGACTGAGAGTTTGGATTTTTTGTACTTAAAGTCTTAACACTAGTGCCAACAAAAACAACAAACACCCGCACGCCTAGTAAGTAGAAAGATAGAGATACACACGTGCTGTATCGTCGCGGTTCTCACATTCAGCACACTCGGTCTAAACTTGACTGAGGCAGTCTGCACACTTTTGTTGAATCTTTAGTTGATTGCTACGAATAACTACTAAGCGTTGGTGACTCCAAAGTACTATGAAGCTTTAGCTTTTATTGTGTACATGCCGCTTTGATGATCGCATGAAAGCTATGTAGATACATATAGTATATGTGAATTCAAAGTTGGTAGTAGTTAATCGTTTTTGTTCCGAACACTGAGGCAATCAGCTAAGTGTTAGGCACTCTGAGTTAGGCATTCAAAAACTAGTCCCACTCAATAGGTTGTTGCTTTTGTTTACACTCAACTGAAAAAGAAACTAAAGAAGAAAGTGAAAAGCAACAAGTTTGTTTCTTTATTTTGTTGCTTTCGTTCGGTTTGATTGATATGACAGACAAGGAAAGAGAGAGAATAAAGCGATTGAACTGCTAAAACAGGTATCAGTGGGAAAGGTAATGATTACACGTGTCGTCTGGGGTTGTTTATGTTATATTTTTGTTAATTCGTTTTATTTCTATAAAAGATTGACGTAGGTTTTGATGGATGGATTTGGAGTGTATCCAAAGAAAATTATACTGGGCATGCCATAGGTCGTGTTAGCGATGACAGCGTGGAGTGTTTACTAATGATAACACTTGTGGGAGAGTATATCGCCTGTTGATTATAAAAAAATTGATATAAGGGCGAAGCAAGTCTAAATTTACATTATTTAGGTATATCCGTATACGAGTGGGTACTTACTTGATTGAAGAATAATAGGCGTTTATTTTGAGATAATTATAAGGTATCTGTTGCCTGTGTCCTGTATCCCCTTGTGGATTTTGGACTCCCCTATAATATTCTACTCTTTCCAGCTATTTCTTCCTTCAACCTTTCCGGTCCGAATTTAAAGATTGCGTTCGATTGAATCAACTTTAAATCGCCAAATCGTTCTCAGCGATAAAGCCTATTTCTACTTTGTTGGGGGCTTATTTGGAGAGGAGACTTGTGCAGCATGTGTGATTTCAACAAGACGGCACAACATATCACACATTTGGCCTAACAATCGGGTTATTGAAGTCGAAGTTTTATACCAGCCCAACATGGAACATGCCATCCATCTGTATAAGTCTATTGAGGTGTTGTTTAGAATTTCGGCAGATCTGCCTTCTACTCCTTTATAATGACTATTTATTGGAAGTCATCAAGAATATAAATAAAAAAAATAAATAAAAAAATAAAGAAAAAAAAAAATAAAATAAAAAAAAAAAATACCGAAAATCTTCATTCGGTTTAACTTGGCTGCGATCTATGAACCATTTGTCTGCAATGATCTGGAGTACGACAAGTAACTCTGACAAGTGGTCTGGTGCATTTTAAATCTCATTAGATTTGAAATTGCCACTGTTTTGCAAGCATTATTCCAGAAAAATAGGCAGTTTCATTCCCCCACTTTATTAGTTTTTTCACGATGCTTATGTCTTACTCCTCAAATGCTCAACAGTTTCCATTATTTTGTTTCTAGCCCAATTTTTGAGCATGTATTATGGAGTATACTATATAGATTCTTCTCAACTATCTAGTCTACTTTCAAAACCAATGTGCATTGGCTTCTACTACTTACGCTGTGTCTAAATAATGACAGGAGAGTGATGGAAGAGAATTTGATTATTATCTAACCACGGGCTATCAATCCAATCCTTCGTGCAAACAGAATGACATTAGCGTTAAGATTTATGTTCATCTTTGCTACATACGCGGACAAATTCACCGTAAGTGCCTCCTTTTGTTCCATTTCGATTTAAATTTTGAACTTTTCATTTCCAGGGGGCGCGACAGAAAAAAGTTCTGTAAGATGCTGAGTCTGACATTAGATCTGCAAGTTTTTTGTCAGAAATGGAAAAGTTTTTATCTGTCAATATTATAAGAAAAAAAAAATGTTAGATTGTCAGAACAGTCATCTGATAACAAGTTGTCAGAACTCGGGACAACACCCAACCGTGTGCACTGACAATTCATTGACAGCTTATTTGTAGCAATTGTCAGCACACTGATTATGTTGTCAGATCTGACAATCGTCTGAACATAGCTTTACGTTTCCAAATTGAATGTTATAGGGAAGTTGTCAATAAATCGGTGTTTGGAAGGAAACCCACTCAAAAAGTGGGCGTGGTCTTATATGATGTTCAGTAGTTATAGAAGACAATTGCCTGCAAATTTTGTCTTATTCTTGCAAATCTTATCCTCAGACATGTATTTATTTTTGTCCCGATATTCTAAGGGAGATATCACACAGTACTCACAAAACAAATGTATGCAGATGTATTTACATATTATGAAGTGTTTGATACTGCATGCACCCACTTCATGAATTCAAAAGTACTACCCAAAGCACTTATGTAAATACAGTTCACGTGAATAAATGTCAATCCATCCCATAGGGTGTCATCGTTTTTGCACATTACTTGTCACACAAAGAAACAATGAAGTACTTGTATACGTAGTAGCTACATATGTATGTACATCAAAAAATTCTTCTACGAGTATGGTCGACCATATGAGTTGGAGGTGTAATTCGTTCATACACTTTTTTTTAAATACCATGTTGTGTAGAGTCGTATGGCGGCTTAGTATTATGGCTATAGAAAAGAAACACAACGATTTTAGCCGTTTTTCAGACTCATTCCCCTAAATTTAGGGGGGAACGGATTTGGAATAGATCTACCAAATAGTCTTTAAGGTATTGCGGTTGGTTTAAAAGCCACTGAATAGGGACTCATACGTTCTATTTCAAAATAACTGTAACAACTCTGTATGTTTTTTTCTGGTTTTATTAGAATTACATATTTGTTAACACTCGTGTAAAAAGTCAATCTACATAAAGTTGGTCACATCTGGTGCCTGTTGGTGGCGGCATTGATAACTTTCTCTGACATTTTAACCACAAATTGCTATGGTCAGGTGACCTATGTCAAATTTTATTATTTTTATGCGAAGTATTTGCGGGGTATATAATCGTTATTGATGTTAGATATTAAATTGTATCCCATTTCATACATCTGTTCAATACTGTTCATAGCGTCATGCGGTGCAGTTGACCCGATTTGCATATTTATTGGTACAATATCGCAATGGAATTGATGAGGCTTAAAGGGTTAAACAAATTACTTGTAATTGCGTTAACATGTTGAGTGATTGGGAAGGATTGATTTAATAGTAGATTATCCTCGCTAGATGTAAAGGAATTTTGTGAAATTAATTGTTCCTAATAAGGAAAATTGATGTGCAAACATAGCTGTAGCTGCTGAAATGAATGGACGATGGGAATGGTGAAATATACATCTTAACAGTTGTTTATATCATATTTCCATGGATTGTATATACAATGGAGCCAAAGTTGTTATTATAAACTAGCTGACATGGTTGTTACCAGCTCATTGTTTTAAGTAAAAGTAAGATTAGAAGGGAAGGAAGCTGTTAACTCAACTTTGCTGGCCAGTATGTTAATGTTTGATTGAGCGTTGGTGTTCGAGAGAATTAGAATCAATATTCTGTCACACTATGGTTAGATATGTCAGCGTAGTCTAGTCTGAAGCAATCGGTTTTTTGACCACAAAAAAACAATGAAACTTTTGTGTAGGGTGTTCACTGTTGCAATCTCTTTGGAAGCCTTGGTATCTGCAATGAGTCTTTTGAAAAAAATCTCTCCTGCACACAGCATTTTAGACAAAGTTTCGGTTAAAGTCTAATTGGAGAGTTGGTGTAATGAATAACTCTTTTCAGTCCAGAGTTACGACACTATCATATAAGCGGCTAAGTACCGTGTTGATGCACTATGGGATACCGAAGACTTTTGGTATTAAACCTGGGGGTCTAACGGGCCTTGGTGTAGTTGTTACGAAAAAGAGGTTCTACAAAACCTATCACAAGATATTGACTCCGTACCAATGGGATATATTACTCACTTGGGTGGTGTATTACAGGACGTCTGTTATTTGGTTGGTTTGGTATATAAAGTTCTAAATCTCGTATTTCATACTTCAAAATACTTCTAGCAAGATTCGGCAAGTTAATGCTTTATCGGCTCTGTCATATGTTATAAACGCAACCAGAAATCGCGTGTAGATCATGCCTATGTTATGCAAGATCACAAGAGCGATGAGCTTTTAGTATTGTTGTTGGTGAGATTAGTTGTGTGCTGTCTGGCTCTCGGTGTAGATACAGAACGCGGAGCTTTTTGTTTGTGTTTGCTTTCGATCGACTCATACCGCTTGTGTTGATATTATTTGATAATAAAATTACTAGGGCACTGTTTGTTGTTGGTTTTCAGTTATTCTGCAAAACACAGTGGTACAATCACAGCGGGGGTACATCAGACAGCGCAGTACGTAAGTAAAGTTATGATAACATGACGGTTTCCAAGTGTGATGAAGTTGTGATAATGCGCCGATTAAGCATAGTACGTGATCAATATATGTACTTTTATCGATATGTAAATATGGACATAACAAGTGGGCTTATTAACGCGATAAGAGATTCAAAAATATTTACAAGTGATTACCTGTTTACCCAGTAATGGTTTAGATGTTTGCCTGTGAACTGTTTGTACTCTGTTACTCGAAAAATAAGTAGAGTTGGTAGAATCAGTGTCCATTTCCTTGTAGATACTTTGTCAGTGGTCGTCATTGTGGCCCATTAGCTCAGTTGGTTAGAGCGTCGTGCTAATAACGCGAAGGTCGTGGGTTCGATCCCCCCATGGGCCAGCGCTTTCTTTTTATAGTTTACATACATACTACATATGTTCGTATTTTTCATTTATTACCTTTTTACCTTATATGTTCGCATCTAGACATCAAAGTAAACATATTTCAATGATGTTCCAAATATGTTTTGATTGTTTTTTGTGTGAGCAGATATGTACATATGTATGTAGTACATATATAGAATCACTGTGTGCTTTCGCGACAGCATGGCAATGACACTGAAAAATCGTCGTCGTCTGAATTTTCAAATGATTCGGATTCATGTGACATAGCACGAGATATTAGATATGTACGTGAGCAGTATTCATCTCGTGCTGTGTGCGTAAGCTGTTGCGAACAATAACTGTGTCAAGTTTAATGTCAATCATATCAATTAAATTTGTTTAAGTTTTTGTTTATTATTCGGGGAACTGTGCAGATTTAAGCTAAATTGTAAAGAAAAGTTTGAAATCAAAGTAAGTGTGGGGGATTTTAGAGCTTTGCGTTACAATTTGTATGGGTAGTTAGTGGCACGCAGTACTTAGCGAGCTATCTGTGTGAATAGATGGTTAAGTGGTGTAAAATCTGTGACCTTGGTAGATCTATTGTGCTCCTGAAATGTATACCCCATCCAGGTTACGTATTCCACTTCGAATTTTAACATCCTCCGATACCTTTTCATTATAATAAGATGAGCCATTTACTAACCTTCGTACCTGGGATACCTCTTCTGTGAAAGGAGGACCAGTGGCAACTTGATTCGAGCTTTCGAAGTCTGTGTGTTCTATCATGAGCTGTAAGGTTATTATGTGGTCGATGTAGGATGATCTTGAGTTGATTCAAAATATGTGTTAATCCTTTCTAATATGATTCTCGCTATAATTTTAGGAAGCCATATATCTCTCCAGCATCCAGCATCCACAATCCATCAGATTTCCTTTTTTTGAAAACTTGATGATATTTACATAGTTCGCCTTTGTGAAAATAGCTCGTTTTCATCCTATCCGTTTGATTTTTGCCGATATACTATACGCTGTTTGAATTATGTATTCGGCAGGGCATTATGCGAAATCAAAAGGTTTACCATTTAAACTCTTAATTGAATATTGTTTGGAGTTCCCACCACTAATGAGCTTGGTGATATAGACAGTCCCATTGTCACACATTCTTCTTCGCCAATTGAGACAGATGAACCAATGAAGGTATTATCGTCTCAAACAATGCTGTACTTCGTTCTTTTTCACTCGATATTGGGCTCTTAACCACATTTTGTCTATTCCCAAGGCATTTGCGAAAACATTTTTTTACAGTATTCCAGTATTCATCCACGTTTAGCTGAGAGTCAGGTGCTCTCAATTTGACCGGAATCTGATTACTGACTGTTTAACAGTATCGTGATATCTTTTGCGAGACAGTTCTACCAATTCTGAGGATATTAAGGATTCATAAGGCTTAGTGAAAGATTCAACCGTGGTTTTAGTTGGGTTTACTCTAACCCCGATAGTTGAACACTACTTCTGTGTAACTCTTAGACCAGTTAATGCTGCTAGCCTTTGGTTGTTGCAGTATAGTTTTTTCTACTAAGATGAAGTTGGTGAGGTTATGTCTTTTTTGTCCACTTTCGCAATGAATATTGTATTGGTTTCTTACATGAAGCACTACTGTCTGTGACAATAGAATCTTATTGGTTAGTCTATGTCTGTACAATAAAACTTGTAGTTGCTATCTACAAGCATATGTATCATATAGCCAAGCCTTGCATAATCAGAGTTTTGTTGCCGAAAGTACTCAAATAGACTTCAGCAATAATGCTTTATACTCCCCATGGTTGCATATTTTCGATGCACTTTATGTAATATCCTGTCCTTCAGATTTCACTTTAGCAAACCTTCATAAGGAATACGACTACCAAAAGTGTTATTAAACTGAAACACAATATACCCGAAAATAGTGCAAATTTCTAACAATATTCTGAGATCTTGTTTGTGTATACTCTTTAACATTGGCCGCTACTGTGGCCCATTAGCTCAGTTGGTTAGAGCGTCGTGCTAATAACGCGAAGGTCGTGGGTTCGATCCCCCCATGGGCCAGTCTTCTTTTTTTTTTGTAAATCTTGATGGATGTTCGGAGACTATCCTAAAAATATACATATGTGGTTTAATATCAATGGCGATACTGAAGGGTTTGTCCTTCTGTTTGTTTATAGGTGTGTTACCAGCGTCTGGGCTATAATTTTTAGACTGAGCGATTAAATGTCATGGAGAGACAGTACAAGTTCAAACATTTAAAATCCGCTAACTGTCACACCCACTTTTTCATAACTTCACTATTTTACATGAAATTCAAAATATATGTAATAGAATGTTCATCCATAATATGTGACCACGCCCAATTTTTGGAGGCGTTTCTTTAAAAACCAATTTTTATGAATTTTTTTCGTTGTAACTCTACAAAAAATGCAGTATACCACCTCCATCTTAGCAGGGTTGAAGGATTGTAGATTTTCTGCAAGTTTTTCAATAATTATGGACATTAACATCATAAAAATATGGCCCTTGGCTGACTTGATTGTAGCCCATTCTGTCAATCCGATTTCAAACAATAGTTTTGATGGTTCGGGGCTCTAGTTCATGAATTGCTCAATTAATACTCATATTGAGTTCTTGAATCGTTTCTGGATTGTCGACCGTTTACGAGACTTTTTAAACAAATTTCCAACGACTTCAAATCGCAGCTCCGTGGATGACAAGTAACATCACCAAGCATCGGTTGATTTAACGACGCAGTTGGTCGGCTTATATAGCACCAAATCATGTGCAGTTATAAGCTCTTGCAGGGTGTTCAAGCTTCTTAGTTTTCCACTGTAAGATTCTTCGGAGGCCAACAGAAAGCCAACAGAAAGCCAACAGAAAGGCGAATGAAACTCACTGAACAATGATTCATATGGTGGACGTCTGTCAGAGATAACTGATGATTATGTTGGGGAAATGGTGACAATCTCATAATGAAGGACAATAGGTTGATTGCGAAACATTTGATTGAAATAAAGATTTTTGTTAGAGGAAGACGTTTATTCCTAATTTAAAGCCTGTACAGAATAAAGGTCGTTTGTGTCTATTTCTTAAATTTGAGGCCACAAAATATCTTCAATCATTTGCTTATTAGCGCTCTCCATTCACAGTAACAGCTCTTTCATTTGCATATTCGCCAGTCCAAAATTGCTGACGAACTATACAGTACAATTTTGTGTGAATTTGTGGGTTTTATTCTGTTCAAATAAAACAATTTAGCTTGTTGACGAATTTAACCACTATATCTACTTTGCAAAAGTCAAAAATCACATAAAGAAAAGGCAGCTTTCAGAAATTATTCGCCACTGACATCTACATAAACAAAGAGTGTTAACCAACTATTCTATTTGAGCCATTTTTACCAGTATTTCGATAGACTAAAACCTTCAGCACAGGCTATTGCATATAGACAAAAAGATAAGCAAGCAAACTCATATAACCTAAAACTAAATATATATACTCTTACATAAGTATACGTAATACGTAATACAATGGCCGGTACTGTGGCCCATTAGCTCAGTTGGTTAGAGCGTCGTGCTAATAACGCGAAGGTCGTGGGTTCGATCCCCCCATGGGCCAGTTTTTTTTGTTCATTTGTACAGATATTTATAAATTTGTTTACTTAGGCAAAGTTATTTGATTAATGTTTTCCTGTGAACATGAGTTCTTGGAATTATTAAATCTCCTTTTACAAATTATCTACATACCACCTCCCTGTTTAATGTCAAAAGTCAATCGCTATTGGCAACGATTTTTCCTGGAAATATTTCAAGCCTCTTGCAATCGTTGGCTTAATCAATTTAATCTGTGTTTATCGCCCGAACTCATTACCCCGTAACCGCTTAGACGTGAATCCACCCCTAACCTTTCAACCTTAACCTAACCACTCTTCCACACATGGTTATTCACTCCGTTTACCAACATGCCACCAATCGTGATTCCAGAATCAACAAGTGTAAACCTTACATATGTTGTATGTACATATATTTCTTCATTAAATATTTAAGAATTCCAAAGAATTTGTATTCCATTTTAAAATGTTGTTTTTTTGTTTTTGTGTATTTGTTTCTGTTTCTGTTTCTGGGGGCTTCTCAACCCCCCCAATCCATATGGGTGCTTTCGTTTGTGCTTTTTTTACGAATGGATTCCCCGTGAAATTGTTTTTTATTTTTTTTTGCTTCCCTGTACTAAAGATATTCATACTATATGTAGAACCGAAGCGCAAAAGATTAGCGTAGCAAGTGGTTTTTGCTGTTTCACGTTCCTTAGCGCCTAGTAGCGAAATTTCTCTTTAGAAGGTTTCTGCGAGGAATTATCGCATTCACAGTGAAATGGGCCCAGAGCGCGCTAGCAAGTGTGTTATCTCTGTTTTGTGTCACGTCATCGTCCGTATTATGGTATATAGTATGTATTTTATTATTTTTTAATAAACAGATAAAAATTGGGTCATTAACATGAAGCAGATGTTTGAAGATGAAACTTTCCCGTGTGCCAGTGCCAGAGCCAGATTTATTTTTAGACTTATCACTAAGGAAGTATCTTTTGGTATAACAGCGACGCAGTCCACCCACCCCGTAATTGGGGAAATCTCTTTAAACAAATTGACGTGAATTTCGGAAATCTAATTACAAGCAAAATCATTGCGCTCTTCGCGGGAAGAGAAAAATAATTTAATGAGTTTCCTTTTATTCCCCTTCAATGGATGAGTTGTGTGCGGTGTTTCTTCTCCCCGTTCGTTAATGAAATTGAACTTTTTATGCGTAGGTATGTATAACAACGCCTGGGAAAGTATCTCGAAACTTGTGTATTACCGAAATACGAAATACCGAACAGATGTTCGTCTTCTTGTGGAATTCAATCAATCATAATCTGTGTAAATATACTTGTACTGTATAACCACAGGCAAGGACAAAGTGTCTTCGGGAAAGTTCTCCTGCTACAAGGGGTGTACCACCTTCGTTAAAGTTTCTTCGGTATACCGAAAGTAACGCAATTTTAACGCTTGAGGGTATGAATGGCTGTGCCTGTCAACGTCTGTTAAAAAATTTGAAATGTTCCTTTGAGAATGTTTTTCATTTGTTCAGGCGTTCCACCTACCATATGGAGAATGAGCTACTTTCAGTTACCTCAAGAAATATGGGATAACATTACGGAAATCTTACTACAGTACGGTAATTTATAAACTCAAAAAAAAAAGGAAGATTTTCAATGCTGGATTTCTCGTCTGATTTATGAGAATTTTTCACTGTCGTCTACATATGTACATATGGAGCTTCGATTTGAATCGAATTGGCTTAACATTTGAAGAAGCAAGTTGGGGGAGGATAAATGTTTTTTAGGCACCATCCTGCGTCTAAGCATAATTTTCATGTCAAAGGTGATTTACAAATCTATCAACTGTAAATCGATTCAGTATTGCCTTCAAGGACATGCAAAGTAACGAAGGGAGCCCCCTTCATTCACGGATCATTTGACAGATATTGGGGGTGTGTTTAAGAATTTGCATTCAGTAGTTTACAGATACGTGTAAGTAAAGGGTCTTTTAATAGAGAAGTTCTCGTTAAAGTTCACGAACGAGCAACGAGCAAAATCCTGAAATTCATCTTAAAAGCAACATAATTTTCACAGTCTCAAACCTTGAACTTAAAATACTTCAATTGCACAACATAGTCTTAAACCCGAGCGAGATAATAGCCCCTGGATATCGCATATTGGAGGAATTGCGCAAACAATTTCAGGCATTGAATCGCAATAAGAGGTTTAAGATGTGCATCTAGTACTAAATTAATCTTGTCAGTTGAAGTACGCTAGTCTATTGTATCTCGAGTTAACCCGGAACTTAGCTAATCGTTGCCTGTTGCGCACTTTAAGTCGTTTTAGGCTTTGTAGGATTGATGCTATTCTGGGATCAAAACAGCAGGATCACTTATACAACGAGGATCGGCAAAGGCTCGTGGAGCAATGCCCTGATTCTGTCCTGATTCTGTATAACCAACTTGTATCAGATGATCTTGGTGCGACATCATTATTCATACATTTGCTCTGGTGGGAAGGACATTACTTTCTTACTGTTTTTCTGCTGCCTGGTCTTCTGCGCAATGGGATCCATTGTACACAGACCATAACCCTTCGGCTTGTTACTTTCACGATCGAATACAAAATTTCGACTTCGACCGACATCGCTAAGGTTTTCTTTAAGTTCCCTCCGGTAATTTCGTAGATAATATTACCCACGAGCATGGAAAGTATGAATTTATCCACAATACTTTGATCTGAGGGCTAGCCCCTAGCCCCTGGGTCTTATAGTTGCGCCAAAAATTTGTCTTTTGTACTTTGATCAGGATTTATATGTATCTCCCACTTTAAAAAAAAAAATTATCTTTTTTTTTTTTATATATTTAACTAACTTTGCTTTTGCTGTGAGTTAAATGACAGAAGTAACAGAAGGAAATCCATCAAAAGCTTTTCAAGGAATTTTGAATCCCTGTTGCACAGCTGAGGCGCGTTTATTGCCCTAAATAGCATCTCAAGGCAATGCTTTAAAGCAAATTGATCAGTTCAATCTTGGGATTCGACTGCAATTGGATGTCTAACTAAAGGGCTCAATTTTTAGGCAAAAACAACACCCGAGTGGATTTAGAATAAAATGAAAACCTCTATAAAATCGTAGACAAAAAGAAATCGGGAATCTCGTTCATTGTTTCAGACTCAAAAAAGGATTTAGGTCTGATGACATCAATAAATACCCTAACTTTGCGTAACGTCGAAAGGTAATTGATGGCGTTTCAGATAAAGGTCATCCATCCTCGCATGAGTTTACTATCGTAGATGAACTACAGTTGCCAGTGGTGCAATCAAAATGGATACAAACAAGCTACCAATACGTTTCTATTCGCCTTTTATTGATTTGGTTATAGAAAGGCTTTATTTCCTTTTGATTTTCAATATCCTTTTAATAAAATTGTCTCCGAACCCGAAAGTCTTTTATAAATATGCCTTTGACATTAGTTTTGTTTGATAAATAAAGTTTTTCTTTATTCTGACTCTGTCTCCTGACCAAAATAATCCAAGGCCAAAGAAAACCCAAAAATATCCCTACGAATAGCAGATGTCTTGGTCGATAATGAGAATATTTATGAATATGAATATGAACAGTCCAACGGCGGCGAAGTCATCTAACCGGTCAATAGCATTTGCTCACGTCCTTTGCACGACCTCAGCCATGAACTTGGCTAAAAGAAACTAAAACGAAAGAAAGAAGAGCATATTTAGTCGATTTCAATAAATTATCATCGATTATGGAGTAATTTATCTATTTGGCTATAGAGTGTTTTTAACTCTACCGTCCCAGACAACGTAGGCACTAAAAACAAAAGTACATATTATTTCTGTTTGCCAGGCTTAATATAGACTGGCAGATGTGCACGTTAAATGGTTAATTGAAGTTGTTGAACAAAAACTAACAATTTGTTTGGGTATGTCCAGTAAGTATGTTAAAAGAGTTATTTGGTTTTGCATTAATATTTCATGGCATTTGCAAATTGGGACATACTGGAGTTTATGACTGACTACATGAAACAGTAAGTAAGGTTTTCAAGTATGTTGGTAGCCCTGCATTGTGTGATGACATTTACCAAGAGGTGGAAAAGTCATCGCCCTATCGGAAGATGCTATAATTTTTCCAAATGGCGTCAAATGTCAATTCTACTTTGACGTTTCTGAAGTAAACAGATACAAAATACACGTCAATATGGCATAAATCGCTATACTCCTAAACAATTCTGAATAATTGTTACAAACCAAAGTTTAAATTAAGCCAAAGAACATCGGTTGGCTGTTGGTATAACCCAACGACTTAACGTTTCAACGGCGTTAAAACTTATGACTTCGACCTCGTCATTCGACCGAGCTATTTCTCGAGATTAAATGATTCCCTCCAAACCCAGCTCTGTAGCATGTGGCACCATCTTGTTGGACGTACATATGTAAAGAGTGACCAGATAGAAATGATACTTTTTCCAATTATTACATTTCAGAGTTACCAATGACATCCAGGTGGCAAAATAATCAGTAAGGTTTGCCATTCTATCATGCATCGTTTCACGCTTATCGAACTTGTGGAAATTATTAAACAACGTGAATTTCGTCGTAAGGTCGGTAGTCATCATAATTCCTCGTCGAACGTGAGCAAACTCTTTTCGACTTTAAGCCACCAACCAGACAGAGATCGGCGCGAAGTGAAAAAAACATAACTCCCGCAGCGGCCAGTATCGAAGAAGACTCAGAGATGTCGATACAGGTAAAAGTGAAATTTGACGACTGGGTCATCACAAGCGTTTATTAATTGCCCGCCGCGATCATGCGATCCCTGACACCCTTCGATTATTTGCTCTGTCAAATCCTTAGTCTACGGTAACAAGGCAACCACTTTGGACGAGTTCGGGACAAACGTTCGCAATATTATTGCCGAAATAACGCCGCACATATTGAATCGAATCATCAAAAAGGAACCGATCGCTTGAAGCACTGCCAGCGAAGACGAGGCGGTCATTTGATTGATATGCTATTCCATACATAATGGCATAAATGTAGCTTCAAAATAAACCAATTTTATGGACACATATCTCATGCCGTTGTGTTTTTATTTAAATTTTATTTCCTATCGTTCTTATCTGGTCACTGGGTATTGGGTAGCTGACAAACTTAAGCATTCTACTCGTAAGTTACAACCAAAGGACGGGTATTTGCCTCATAGATCGTGACGATTTCGGCCCAAACAAATATTTCTGTTTCGTGATTAAATGTTTTATATTTATCTGATGTGGTTATACAAATTATATTCCAACAACTTGTGTTCTTTTCTTTGCAGCTCCAACCCCATCTTAAGGTCCCTAATCATCAGAAACAAAAACAAAAATGGCTGCATCACTTCTAATTGCCTGTGGCCTCAACGAAAATAAACTGCCTCCTTACATTCATATAAGCGAGGAGTCCAACATGGACGGAGGATTCCTCATTACTTCAATTCTCGGTCAACGTTTACGAGCACCCTATGTAACCACAGTATTGGTGGGACTGCAACATGGCTACCAGCATTATCTGAATGCCGGCATGAGACTCGGCTACAACCTGAGCCTATTCCTTGATAAAAAGTTTTTCATTATCGACGCCCTAAAAGGGATCCATTACAATCAATGGAAATCAACCTGGCTAACCGAAGGCGATGCAATCTCAAATAAAATGCTTGAGTGTATTCGCAAGAAATTGGAGGCGGCTGATACTGGAACGTCCCTCACATTCATCATAGATAACCTTTCGATTCTGTTGAATTTGGGTGCCACTACTGAGGGTTTATTGCGGCTGTGTCATGACCTACACGCGATGGCCCTTGAAAATCCCGGCCTGACAATTGTAACCAAACTGAGTACCAGTGACATACAGGAAGTACTCGACAATAATATTGCCAAACTGGCAGATGTCCACATCCGTGTGAAACAGCTAAAAAGTGGAGTCTTCCGTGAGGTCGACGGGAAGTTGTCAGTAGTCCGTGAAACCACAAACGGGTGCTATGAAGTGATGGAACAGCAGAAGGAGATTTTGTACAAAGTGAACGAGAGGAGTGTCAAGATTTTCAGTCCTGGCGAGGTCGGAGTCAAAGTCTAAGCATTTGTATAATAAATTTATATTTTTTCCATTAAAAGTGTCTTTTTTTTCTGTTTTTTTAGACTAAAAAGGAAACGAGAAACTTTTTTTTGACAATTTTATGACCAACGGCGTTTTGGGTGTGGAGGTTGATACCGATGGCATTCAACGTTCATTCTGCTAAACACCCACTTCGGTAGATTGAAATCATAAATTCCACGTAGTCGTTTCAATGGATGGGGCAGCTGTTTTATTTTTTTTTTAAGAAACACGACTATTGTGTGGGTATGTGCCTCCCCGAACTTCAACATCCATTCATGCTGTGCATGCGATAAATGTCGAGGAGTGTATCAGGATTTATTAGTCCTGATGTGTGCAGTTGATTGGAGTTTAAGGACTTAAACGCGGCGTTTGTCAAATTCAAATGTAAATGATTGAGTTTTAAAGGTTTTTCTAGTGGCAGGAGGGACGATTTTCGAATAGGGTATGGCTTTGAATGGGGCGAACATGGGAAAAAAATGATTGAATATTCTGCTGGCGGACGCAACGATTTGGATAGATGATGGTAGTGGTATTTGAAGTGGAAAATCAGGGGATAATACCCTCCATGAGTGAGTTTAACGTGCAGTTTATTGTTTTTGGTTTTTGTTAATAGACCAGAGCTTAGCACTTACCCATATTTACTGAAGCTCTTAAGTGTCCTAAATTTCTTTATTGAGTTTAGCAAATCCTTTAATTGGTTGGTAAACATTGAGGTATCCGATGGGACAGAAAAAAAGATCGATTGCTGAAATGGCTGTGAAAAAATGTGCACAATCATTCCTCATGTTCACTATCTTAATCTCAAAGAAAGAGCGGTCAAGAAAAGTAAGTATGGAAATCGAAAGTGGTTCCGCTAAGTTGACGTGTGAACATCATCCACACTTCATCGTTCGTCATAGCACAATTTCTACGTTATTCAGTATCGTTGTCGATTCTGCCCCACCCTTGGTAAAAAAAAGTTCCAGACGATATTAACTGGTGAAGGTATGACGTAAACCCTTTATTGCTCAGTGATTCAACTCGTGTCATTGGCATTTGTGTGTGGAATCGACTTGCAGAGGCAAATGATTCGAAATGTTTGAATTCCTGGAAGTGACCAAAGACAATTACAGGAGACTTAATTCAATTTGTAATTCTATACTTTGGTTGGGGACTTAACCGGCGGTGGCGTGTTTTTCCTGGAATTCTTCTGGACGGGTGGTGTGGGTCCTTGAAATTAATAATTTCCATTTTTCGGTCTAGGTCCTGATTATAAATATGTATTCGGAGCGTTCTCGTTCTCTCGTGTGGTACATGCAATGGTCCAAGCATACTGCGTTATTCTAAATCCTAAGCACATCTATGTTAGACGAATGTAGTTATCGTATCCGAATTGTATATTCGTGCCTGAATTATAAATACATGTGCTGGCGATTACGCGCTGCTAACTTGGGCAGATGCGACAATTTTCTTTATTAACGAAGCTGTTGGACCAGAATTGGGCTTCAAAGCTGAGAATGATTTTGTCATGAAAATCGTGCGTAAATTTAATGCAATTGAACACGAACTTTGATAAAAAATTTGTATTATTTGAAAATGTTGAATCGTGTACATACTTTTTTTTTTCTGTTCAGAGCAAAATATTTATTCTGTGGAGCAGAGCCTGAAATGACAAAAAATGTTTGTGTTTCTTATTTAGGTTAGAGCGTTCAGAGTGCTCTATGAGCTCAGAAAAAGTTGACTCAATATCTTGACCAAAAACAGAGCATGATGAATTTGACAAGATTTAAAGTAATAAAATGAAATCGAAACCAATTGAAATGATGGTCAGAATTGAGTAAGTGATCTGTACAAACATTATAACAGTGTTTTAGAGGACCAAGAGCATGAATCTTCGATTCATTTGCCAAACAAATGGGAGCTCTTGCTTTATTGCTGGGACTTCGTATATTATTCTTAATTTGTATGCCATTTCTGATGAATAATTTTTTATAACAGTCAAGTCATCAAGATCGCGACCTATTTTGGTTTTGATCTTGCATCATGTCACTATGGAAAGAAATGATGGATTGGTATGAGCAAAATAACGTTTCGATGGTGTCTAGAGAGGCCAATCATCTGAATTCGCAACAACTTAGGCTAATCGAAAAATATTGGGTCCTGGTCAAAAGGGAGCTAGAGGCCACCAAAAAATCTTTCAACACCATGGAGAACTTCCAAAAAAATTCTGGACAAATAGCTCCAAAAAAAGCTATTTGTCCAGAATTTTTGTTGAAGTTTGTTTGGTGGCCTCTAGCTCCCTTTTTACCAGGACCCAATATTTTGCGTGTGATTGAGAAAATAAAAATAATGATGAAAGCTGGTCCGGAAAAAGTTCTGAAATTTATTAAAAATAAGGAATAATTTTTTTTTTTTTAATTTTCATAAATTTGGGATCAAAAGCTATTAGCTTTACCACTCCCGTCTGTCTGTGCTATTAAATAGTGTGTTGGGAACTTTCAAGAGACTTCGTCAACGACAAAAAGCAGGCATGAGTATTCCCGAAAACATCGTACGTCGCAATGCACTGGAATGTGATGAATAATTTCAAGGCCCGACTGGAACACCATCGGATCTATTTTTAGAATCCTTTTCATTTTCATATTTAGTCTTCCTCAATGCCCTTTTATTTAGTTTTTTAACTAAAATTGTTGATTCTCTCCCACTGTGTGTTTTAAAAATAGAAACTACCAGCGGCACTGCTTCTGTTTATTATTTCACATGTTGACGATAGATTCGTTCTATTTTATGCAGAGATCTTTTTGACTTGTGCGTCCATGAAAATAAATCCTAAATTGATTTTCAGCTAAAGCCCAGCAAAAACTTTGTCCACCGACCAAATTATAAAAAAGCAACATCGCCCAACGCATTTCAATTTTAATAGTTCTTGTAAAATTCGGGTGAGATGATTTTAATAAAGTTTGTTAAAACGTATCACCCAAGCCATATCACACATATAGCTACATGTGTGGGTGGATGACTCACTTCGCTCCCTAACAGGAATGGAATCCACTAAGATGATAGTTGATAATCACAATCTATTAGCGTTCCGTAAAACGATCGTGCTGTAAAGCAAAACCAGATCAAAAATGGGATGATCACGCTGATGGTAACCTTAGACAAAACAAAAGAGATTGTTCTGATTATCAACAGTCAATTATCACAATAGAGAATTCCTCTCCAGAATTCTACCCATTTTTACGAATGGTTAAGCCGCTCACGCTACTTCGTCACTCCGCTAAGGGTATGTTAACATCTGTCATGCGATACTTGGGTATTTTAATTTGGATCTTATCGCATAACACTTTATTTCATGGCACCAAAATTACTCAACAAAATCGATGTTTCATTTTGTTTGGGGGTTGTTTCATTTTGTCTAAATTGTCTCGGGTGATATTTCCTGCTCTGGGCATTATTTGGCTTTCAAATATTTCCGCTTGTTATTTTGAACTTTATCACCTGTTATTAAAAAGAAGACTAACAAGGAAATAACAACCAAAATGTTCGGGATTTTTTGGTGTTATTTCAGAGTCGATTTGGGCGTTATTTACTTTTTTCATTTTAGAACGTTATTGTATGGAAACATTTGCTCATCGTAAAGTACATTTCGGAATACAACAAAATACATTCATGTCGCACTTTAAGGGCGATAAAGCTTATTAAATGATGTTATTTTATCCAAAGGTGTGTTAATTTAAAGTGACTAATTAATTAAAGGGTTCTCCATTCATAAAGATTTGACATACATTTCCAAAGAGACTATGAAAGTGCACTCGATTCACATCAACGTTCCAGTCTGTTGTTGCGGCGAATTCAGAGCTTTCAAACAAAGCTCTTTTCAATAAGCTTTTTCGAAGTTCCAGTCAAACAGAAAAGAAAAACATTTTGGTTCCTATGATACAAGAAGCCTACAGCAAAAGCAAGAAATGCTGTTTTTGTTTTGAAATTTAAAAGTTGTTATTTATTTTTATTGTTTAAAGCGAAAATATTGTGCAGGTCTTTCGAAAACGGAGAGAAGATTTTTGCTAAATAAGGTCATAAGTCACCTGTTCTATCAGGAATAAAGTTTTAAAACCCCTGAGAGGCCAATAAGATACCACGCCAAATAAACTCTCCCCAATTTAAATAAAAATCCAATATGAAATGAGAATTAATTTTGAAATTTATCCTTTAGAGAGTTCCCTGAGTTTAAATACGGTACATACCAATGGGAATTGATGACAGCAACTTCCTGCCTGTTCGGTACGAAATCCTGCAAAATACAAACCATCACATGGGCACGTGAACGAATGTAAGATTATGGTAGTATAGAGGACCCAGTGAGTTAAGGATTTCTCTTACAGGTGGCCGTGTGTATTTATTTGTTTCAGGACGACACGATGCTGAAACCCATAATATGGGATTAGGGAATTCTCTTTCGTCCTTTGTTAAGTGGATAAGTGGGATTTTGCAGGAAAGAATTCGAGAATATTTTCACTCTTGTAATAAAAGTAAATGTTAAGGATCTAATTTTTCGTACAAAGCTAATTTCCGTTTATTACCGGATATGGGTACGGTATAAATTGACACTCAATCTGTTCGGGGTTCTTTTTTTTGTTGTTTTTTGTTTTTGAGTACGCACTCAATACCTGCACGGAGAGGTGAAAATTGAGGCGATACTGAAACCAAATGGGATTAGGAAACAAGCCAAATGTGTGTGGAACCATGTGGCATCGAAAATAATTGGGATAATTTCTCAGTTCGTGGTAAAGTATTGAAAGTAGAGTGTGACACCCACGGGGAGCGATGGAATTTTAGAGGATTTTCTGTCGATTTAAGAAATATCAATTTACGTTAATGTTGTGCAATTTGATACGGCACAGTGGGGAACTGACCCAATTTCGAGCCTAACTAATGGTCAATACATTCGGGTTGAAATTACTTAAAGTACAGGGACACATTTTAAATGTGAGGGTTTCAGTTGAATCAATAAACGGATTGTGAGTAGGTACGCTTTTAAGCCAATAAAATAAAATTGGTGCTGCTGAAGGGTAGGGGCTAACGTGTAGGTCTAATTAGTTTGCTAATCAAAGAGATGTGTTTAGAATACATACTCGTGTAGAGTGCCACCTAGAAGGGTATCTTCGTTTCTTTGGACAATTAGAACATGCAACCTGTAACTGAATTACGGCAGAGGAGAAACTACATATAGGATATACAACTCTCGATGGACCTTAGGTACATACTGTGTAGTCTCGGAATTTTGAAAATCTTTAACGACAACGCCATTGCTATTTCCGATGGCCGAATCGGAAGAATTAAGTCGTGTAAACGTGACGAACCTGTTTTTTCATCATAAGTCTGTTTGACTACTTTCTGCACCAAAATTCGTAGATTGTGAAATTTGAAGCAGTGGGGGAAAAATTCTCTCAGAGAGTGGTAAAATCACACAATGTAAACGAACACGAAAGCTACGATATTCGCCCACTTTTTAGACGTCAAAAGCAAATGTATGCAAATTTACAAACAACAAAAAATTACGTACAGGGATCTGACAGATTTGACAGCTTTCACAAATCAGTGCACTGAAATTCGTTGCATGGTGAAAATTCTTACTCTCTCGTGAGAGCTCTCTTCTACGAAAATCTACGAAACTTTTTCGTACTCGAACAGGATTTGGTGACTCTTCGCAGATTTTCGTGAAAATTCGTTGTTTTGGGAGAGTACGCGAACGGACCTTTTATAATTTCCAGAAGTGGATAGATTTTGTATTGTTGTCGATAGTTGATTAGACGGTAGAGTTTCCAAAATTCTGTATTCGAACCTCGAAGCTTTTCCTCCCTAGTTCAACGCAATAACCACTTGAGAAATGGCGCTCCCATAGCTGAGATTTATAGACGTCAAATCGTTTAGTACCACAGAATCTAGTGAACTAATCTAACTCTTGGCCTCTAAAGCCTCTTTCTATGTCTAGAAACGTCGTAAATTCCTTACGATAACGTGATTTGTCAACAGTCATTCGTAGAAGTAGAACATGCATCTAGGGCATTGCCACGCAATGTATTTCAAAGAATTAAATGTCAAGATCTGAATAAACGACCCAAATTATTGCTGCTAGCATTAATTTTATGCGACCAGACCAAAGACTACCACAAGGTGGGATGTAAACATTTATTATATTCTTTTTCTGGAACGAAATGATTCTTAAGACATTTTATGATATTCAGACGACCTTGTACCTGAGAAAAGTTTATGGAGGTATTGCCGGCCTGGATTTGTGTTTGATCTCGTTTTATGTAAACAGAAACAACCAATAAAAACCCACTTAACATCGCTACTAGTGTAGGAGTGTGTCGGTCATTGTCTTTGACAGTATTCAAATTTAAATTCATATTTATGCAAAAAATAATATTTTCCATTTCATTTTGAATATTCTCGATTCGAGGTCTTATTCCATAAACGTTTATTTTTATCTCGTTCACTTTTCATCCTTCCTGCAGGAAAGCTCATTATATTTCAAAACTATCTTCCGCCCCTTCGACCATAATTTTACTTTGTTTACCCGAATCTCGTCCAAAACCATCTCGTATTTCCTCTTATAAGAGTACATATTATCGTTACTGCCGCAGGACTTCACAGATAAGCGCATACTAGGACAGATTTTTTTTCGTCCTCATCCCTTTCATGGTACAAGTATGTACTCGTATCTCATTTCACTTCCCAAATGATGCGGAGAGACCGCTGAAGTGACCCAAATTCATAATCGGATTGGTCCATTCATTCAGCATTAGAGCCATGACATTGACCAAATCGGCTGCTTCTCTTCCAGGGAATTGCTTCTTTATGACACGAGACTTGTTGTTCGTGGCGTTCTGCTCTGCGGTGTCATTAAAGAGACCAGTTCTATGTTTCCATTTCGACTTTAGCGAAATGATTGCTCTTCAATTTGCTAATTCATGGTGGGGTTTCGCGAGTGCACCACCTATCCTTCTATCCATGGTGGTTTGCGTTGCCCATTAAAGTACGATTTCCGTGCTTCCGGCATTAAATTCTGGGGTTGAATGGGGCTTTTGCTAGCAGCACTTAGTTTACTAGTTTATGAGGGGCTTTAATGTTTAATTGCAGCCAGTGTGGGTAGTGCGCTGTGGAAGTATCCTCCCCAGAGTGGGTGTATCTTTTGTGTGTGACATGCGGTTCGGTGGTTCGTGTGAAATCATGCTGGGATGCTGTAAAACAGTATAAAGTTTCTATTTCAACACGATTGCACGTTGTCAGCTTTTTTTCTAATGAGGAAGTCATACAAATCCAGTGGTAGTCTCGGTTTCAGTGGGGAAACCATGAGGTTTTGTGGAAACTTAATTAAGCGAAGTTAGGTCGATATTATTGATTGATCTCAGTATGGTGGGCAAAATAAGACGGGATTATAAATAAATGGGTTGAAGTAAGCGATTACTTTACGAACGAATATTGATTAATAAAACGGCAACAAGTCAAGAAGACTTACTATTTCGCGAATAAATGGTTGGGTTTGTGTTTCAAAGTTCAAAGACATCATGAGGGCTTCAAAATTAGAGAGGCATCACATGATGCGATTCTATCTGTCAGAAGATTCAAAAACACTTAGCGCATAATAGGGCTTTTGGGATACCATGGATCTCTCCATGTTAGTTACTTTTTCTTTTGAAACGAAGGCCGTTTGTTCCCTGTGGACATTTAAGCAAAGATCCCATATATGCAGAAGTGTTCTTTGAAATAGGCCCTGACAGATAGATAGAAGTTGAAGCTTTTTTTTTTCGTACATCTAGTCTTTTACCATTAGCATTTAGACAGCGTGATTATGAAGCTGATGTGTGATCGCTTTAGCATAGCCAATCAGACCCTATATTTCTGGTTCAACTTAAGTCAGATCTGTCACGATATATGATATGTCGGATGATATTTTCACCTGCGGTTAGTCTGGCTGAAAGTGTCCAGATTCTCTTAGTTAAAAACCTAAGAATGACACACTTTCTGGCGAGCACCGAGTACATCAATAGACCAGTGTAGTCCATAGTATTCGCCCAAATGTGTAGTAAGATATGTATATCCCACACCTGTTGATAGCTAAATTAATAAAATCTATAAGGAACTTTCTATCGTACGCAAACTTCAAGCGCTAACCGATTTTCGTTACACCAATTCACTTAGCCTGCTTCGACAGAATTATAAGACCTTAACACATTGTCTATTGATTGCACGGGACCGTAAGAATAAAATTTAGTGCTGTCTAGGAAGTGAAACTTGAACTTCTGTTCAGTAATCCAATAATTCAGCCATTAAGCTGAAGATAAAAGAAGCACACTGTGTTATCTAAAACTATTTCAAAAAATCACCGAATCGCATGTTTCAAAATTTCCGGCTCATTGAAAACGTTTCTCACAGTTAAGACTTAGAATCACGGCAGAATCTTTTAAGCAGGACATTATGATAAACATCCAAGTTAGCTTTTTTTTTTACTGTTTATTTATCCCTTTATACACTATTATATATTATATTTGCGTAAATAAACCTAAAAACTACGACCTTATTTATAACTTAAAGTAAATCACCTCAAGGGTTCTCAATACTTATACCATTATAATTTTTTTTGAAGTACTTAATTCTAACAATTACTGTTTTTTTTTTTTTTATTTGTCTTAATATTTTTGTTATTATTATAAGGAAAATGTGGCTAAACCTTTTATAATTACATTATCTTTTCTTCTATCTTTTTTTTATCGAAATCTAACCTAAACAAGAAAAACTAAAACTAACTTAACCTACCTTAACCTAGGGATGGGATTGGGCCCTGACATATGATCCATAACATCCAAGTTAGCTTTTTCTAAACAGAGATCATCACATATAAATACAAGGTAAAGTGTCAATCCGACATCAATCAACTACCACCCATTGAGTCGAATACGTTACGAGGTACCCAAGGAGTATAACCTGACTCTTTCCTGGGTTTCAACACACAGTAACATTTTTAAGAACTGAAAAGGCGAAGAATTTACCCCAAAAAAGATGTTATAAAAGAATATACACCATTTTCAACATCGAGGCACCAAGGAGATTCTATATAGGACCCTCATTATCCCAATTTTGCTTTATGGCGCAGAAGCATGGACGTTAACGATAACGGAAGAAGATATCCTCGGTTATATGAGTGCAAAATTCTTTGAACAATTTTCGGTGACGGGCTTTAACGGAGGAGATTTAAGAGTGAACTCTAGTGCACATCCAGCGTCTAAGATGGCTAAGACATATATAGCGAATTGATACCAATGCTCCGGCCCGAACAGTCAACGAACTGGAGCCTGGAGCGACAATGGAATGAAGCAAGACATCACCTCGTACAGGTGGAAGAAGATCGCAACCAACTCGGGAGTAAGCGAAAACCCCCGCTTACTGTAGAGGCTTATTGGTTGAAGCCCAGGTCCTCTGCTGATGCTGATGTACATTCCCTTTTTAAGGCTTTCAGATAAAACCAATGTGCAATACATCGAGTATGAACACTCTCATGAACTGACACAGATAAGCCCCCGATGAAGAAGTCTTAGTTCGGCAGATCATCGGTTGATTATAAATGTCACAAACCAGGACCTGCCAACCATGTACTGGTCAAAGTCAAGTGTCAAAGGCTGAAAACTACTTAAGATAGAAAAATAAATTGAATCCAATTAGAAGCTAACTTAGTACGTACATATATATGTATGTATATTAATACTTAATACTTCAACCAAATTACCGGTTCAGTGAGTTGTCAGTGTCAATTACGAGAATCCGTTTGAAGCAAGTTAACATTTACACTGAAAAGTCATGTGTCAAAATCACGAAATCACATATTTCCTGTCAACATTGTTGCACTAATCGACATCTGTTGATGCATATGCCAAGTAATTGTTTAACTTCATTTGACTGACAGGCGTCTAGTCGCAGTTTGCTGAATATGACATAAACAAACACCGTTGATGCAAGCCATTAGGTGTCCATATCAATTATGTAACGTAACTCGAACGTCAATGGGATATGCCACTTTTTGACATGGTTGGACGATGTTATGTTTAATCGTGTGTTGTATACTTTGACAGTAACATCAACCATATGCTGAATTTGACATAGATATGTACATCTATCCTTTGTGGGTTTACGTAATGATAACTTCATGTGAGACCAGAGTACCTGACAACAGTTCTATTATACACTTTTGACAGATGGTTCTACTGTCAAACAGTGACTAAGTTCACTTTTGTGTTTATGTTTTGACAGTTACAGCGTGATTTTCTTACAAGCTCAACGTAATCACTTCCTGCTCGAGAAACACTTAACGATAATTGACTAAAACTTCCAAATTATGTAAATCAACTTTTAATAAGTTTCAGAGTACTTCCTTTTGGGCTCGCTGCCATATATGTACATATACATTTCTGTTCATTTGAACTAAAACACTAATTGCAGGAATAGCCCAAGTTGAGCCCTGTTTTTCTTTCTTTTCTTTTTTCTTTTGGCAGCGTATCCAGAACACTGGAGCCAAACACCACGTCCGAGACCACTTAATTGGATGACCAATGCACAAAGAACTCCAAGCTTCTGCCTACCTGCTTGTGATGTATGGTTTTTGTGCTCCCCACCCAAGAGGATGTGGGAAAAGTTTTCTTTCCATCGTGAGTGTTTGCTGTTAGGAAGAAAATTCCTTATATCAACAGCACTTTGCACTGAGCTCTTCAAGGCCCCCCCGTTCCGAGTAGAAATAAAAACGAAAACCAGGCTAACTATGTGCTTGCATTAGGATCACGTTTTTCTCAGAAGAATGTGGAATTCGTGATTGTGTCGTATCGTATTTCATTCAATACGAGAGTGCGTCCAGCTGATGGAAGTGGTGGCAGAGAGGAATCTTCGCATTCGAGACATGGGATTTTCTATCGATTTTGATATGCACAATGTGAGGAAGCAATTTCAATGGTAATAGGACCGACCGATGGGTTTATTGTTATCCATTGGGGGTTAGGGTTTGTATCGCATGTGGTTGAGCTGAGGCGCACGCGATGAGTAGAATGAACCATGCTGTCGTAGATGCTATGTTGAATGATTGGATAGGCGAAAAGAATTATAGGAAATAGGAAAAAGATTTGAAGTTTATGGGAGTTATTAAACCGTAAATCTTCGTCTCGGTGGCACGAATGGCACGGTTGGCTTAGATGCGAGATAAATTTCCGAATATTTAATAAACAGTTGCGAGCATTGTTAAGGTGAGCCGTCATTAAGGTCTGCGGTGGCATGGGATTCATTATAGATTTCAAGGACAGGCAATCAATTGTAGGTGGTTGTTAAGCACCTGTTGGAGCCGGTCTCCTATTTAATATGATTTAGTGAATGTTTTGATATGAACTTAAGGATATGCATACATAAGTAGCAGCTGGTGTTTCTTGTAAAGGAATACAAAATTAACATAAATAAGATAGGAGCGGAGCAGTTGAGATTAGCAGAAGCAACAGGATTGGTTTTCATGGGAAGATGCAAATCTTAAAGGTGGACGTAGAGATGAAGGTAATATTCTACTATGGAGGGCCAATATGATTTCAGAAAAAAACTTACTACTTGCTTATTCATCGGGTTCCAGACCCATTAAGAGTCAAGCCTGCTATCTCCTTTGGTTTTGGGCACGCGGCTGTGAGTTTGTCTGTTTGATCTGGCAATCGCGATTGCTCGGTCCTTATGATGAAGGACTGGTATTTTCTATCGTCTCAAACTTGAGGACTGCGACTCAAAGATTTGTTTGATTTAAGCGTCGATGTGGTCGACTTTTTTAGAACTTCGCACTACTTTCACATTTAGGTACAATTCATAGAGTTCGTGGTTAAATCTTTTGGGATTGAACATCGAAGCCCATCGTTCAACACTAGGCGGAATGTAGTAATTTTCGCTTTTCCATATTCTTTGTGGGATTTCGTGATTATCCATAGATCTTCAAAGTTATATCTCTGACCTTTGTTTAAACTCCTTAGAATGCCTCTATAATGATTTGAATGCTCTATGTTGTTGATATCATATCTATCAAACCACGACAGTGTGTTCCAAGCAGAAGTACTAGCAATCGCAGAAACGGCACGAGAACTATCCAAGAAGTTGCACTCAAGAATATGATGAGCATACACATCGACAGTTAAGCCGTTGTGAAGGTCATCTTATCAACAGGAATAGGGGATCTCGCCGAATACTTCCAAGAACTGGGGGACCTGTCAGGTCCAGCAACAAACACGACAGGCGATCTATTGGCGGTCCTAGTGCAGACAGGAAAATCGTGCAACGTGATCCTGAAGATTTGTATGGCTCACAATTCCAGACTATGCATTTAAGTCTTTTCTCACAGACTCGATCCAAAGGAAGATAGGCCTGGAGAGAGGAAAATAATTTCAGTGACTCTTCGTAATGACTGTTGGCCTTGGAGACGTTTTCAACAGTAATGCCTAATCGGAATTGAACTTTTTCTAAACGTTCGCATCGGTTGAACATTCTTTGGTGACATATATAGATTAAATGTAATTGCAAGGCTGAGTCTATTTTTAACTCGTAGGACGTGAACATTCACTAAAAAATCACGAAACGTTTCTAATTACATTAGATACCTTTAATACCATTACCAGGAATGTACGTGTAAGTAACCTTCCCCCCGTAAACCATTGCCAAATCACAATACGAAGGTGCTCCTTCCCACGAGAACACACAAAGTTTGCGTTCACAACAATAGTTGGCTTCGTCTCTCCCAGTGAATTTCCTCCGAGCTTCTGTCCCTCTAAGCACCCATTTCAATTACACCACACCCAATCAATAAAGACATTCCTTTCATCTTTTTTTCAATCCGATAAAGCGACACAACCGCTTCCATGGTTCTCCGATCCGATTCTCATGCGTACTGCAATATTTGTCGGTCAGTGAACCTCTTTCTGTACTATCATCCTTTTTTTGTCTTCAATAATTTTCAATATACATATATCGTGTACTTTTCAAAAGACGAAAAAAAAAAAAACAATCGCTGGTGTGGATCCTTAGCCACTGAAAGAGAAGGACCATGCATCGCATCGACTTTGAAATTCAATCCAATTTACGTGACATTTGGCCACATCGAATGCGAATGTGACAACCGTAGAGATGTCCTTTTTTACTTGAAGTACACTTTTTTTTTGTATTTTTTTTTGTCTCCCTGTCTGGTGAGTTTTTAGTGAAGGAAAAGTAAAATAAAAGCACGCCCGCAGATAAAAGTCGACTTCCATCTGCTAATAGTGTTCTAAATCTTTTCAAGGTTGGGGGTACCTTTTCCATCTAATCTGATCCGAGGATTTCGTGGGCGTGTGATAGGAAACATGTCCTTTCATTTATTGTGTTTGATTTGAACATTAGAAATAATTGCCAGGGAATAATTCGATAGATGGATGAATCTATCGTGATTATATATTTTTTTTTGGTTATAATCATATAAATAGTGGAATGCAGGGTTGGGGGGAATGGTTTAGAAAGATGTTTTGATTGGTTATTTATGATGATGTCCTTTGTGACACATGTTGGAGACAAATTTATTGCATTTTGCCTAGTGTGTGCGTGTTTTACTATGAAGAAACTTATTCCAGAGGACAAGGTGAAGCTATAAAATGGTATCACGTCATAGTGTCATGTGTACGAAAGTTAAGGCACGTTTATGTTGGGGTGATAAGTTGTCCTTTCCAATATGGTAGTTTTAGAAGTTAAAAGGGAGGGCCATTCCAAGCACGGAGAGATATATAAATTTCAAGATGGGCTTTTAATGCGGGAGGAGGGAAAATGACTCAATCAACATTTCCGTGCAAGCAGCTATTGCCATTTACTACTTAAACTTGGTAGGAGTCCAGTTTCAAATCTACGTCATACGTCATTACTGAACGTGCCAGTGCCAGATGGTCAACTTATGCGACATTTTTAGCCGTACAGGGATGACATAGTCATCTGTTAAGAAAGTTTTAGACCGCACTGGAATCTTGATTCAGTTGTTGTTTTGGATTAATATTAGTTTTTAGATTGGAGTGCATTGCAAAAAATATTGAGAACAATAGGGGCGACAGTGTACAACCCTGTGGTACCACACTTTGCATACCATCAACGTTATCCGGTATTACTACTTACTATTTTAAAAAAGTATGAGGTACGATTTGAGAACGAGCTGAAAGATGGGAGACAATTGGTTTTAGTAAAATACATAGAATCCTAGATATAACACTGTTACGTCCACAAGTAAATTACTACCAGTAGAGTATTACGATACTCATGTAATATATGCAATCTTTGTCTAGTAGAGAGAATAAAACCAACTATATCTCTCATAATTAAGATTCAGAGAAGTGCTTGTCTTTTCGTACCAGCCATGGGAGCGCTGGAAGTAATGCTACACATCCTTCTTGTGGTTATTCATGGAATTCATCACTATTGTTCCTCAGCGCCGTTTCGAGAGCTCAACATTCATTAGTAATTCTGTACTAGAAATCTACGCAAATGGGCCTAAGGTAGACGAGAATGTAGGAGCTGGACTGACTTTCACGCTCTCCTGTTGTAAGTATAAATTTATATCTACCAGACTTTTGGTGTGTATTCCAAGTTATGACTAGTCGTGAAGGCGCTGACTGGATTTCAACAAGGTCGGCATCGAATATTGACAGTAAGGTAGCTATCAAATCACTCGTTCATCTTCGAAAAAAATGAACTCACTCGGACGCGCAAGGAAACTGCAAGGCAGACGAACAAGCCAGAAAAGGAGCTTCCGATTCCCAAAGGCGGATTTTATCTATCCATTGAAATTGCAAGATACAATATATAGGACGGTGTAATCTTGGTACATGGACTCACGCCAAATGAATGTGGCCAGTTCAGGAACGGAGGACAACAAGTATAGTACTTATAAGCAGACCACGCATATGTACTCTAGTCGGACTACTGACAAATCACTGTCCGTGACTACTCTCGCCTTGAGGCATGGAGTTCTGATCAACGACAGGGCTGTGCGGATGAAGAAGCGGATAAATCACGAATTCACCCTCTTTGCAGAGGTATATGTACCTCTGTTATGAGAGGGGGTAGAACAAGGAAAATTGTATCGGGTTCGGTGGCGTATACGTAATATTTTTATTTTCACATATTTTTTCGGTGACAAATTTTCTGCCTCCTCTGTGAACAGCGAGGCCATCTGAGTACACCAATGTCTAAATCATGCGATTTGAGTTTTTCAGTTAAGTTTTTTGCTCAATTTTGTCCATTTGACCCAAATTGCAAATGTAGAGGATAAAGATTTCTTACATTCTTGACCTCTATATCCTCATCAAGAATGCAGATCATGGGAGAATACTCATTCGAGGAGCTTGAAGATATTGCGACTTAACAACATTTGGGTCTAAATCGTCTAATGGTCTACTAGATCCTCTTCCTCTAGAACCTCTTCAACTGTATGTATTGTTTCTAATCATTGATTTGTTTTTGACTTGACATCGGGATCGGTATACAGAATGTTACAGAACCGAAGGTCTCCTTTTAATACTGAGACTCATAAAAGAGATGGACTAGGTTGGAAAGGACTACTTTGTGAACTACTCGGTCATTTATTGCTGGCTACCTATTGGTCTTAGGGTCAAAAGTGTGGAATATCATGTACGATGGAGTCTTACGATTAAATGAACTAATAGATAAGATTACAGTCGTGATACCGAGAGCCGAAGACTGGATAAGTCGAAAAAAGGTGGACTGCAACTACAATCTTAGGAGTTCCTGTGAGACAAATCACCATCCTGGCCGAAATTTCCAGATGAAGATGGAACACTGTTTTTTTTTGCATTTATTAGTGACGGGGATATGATGCGGCTCTTCAAACAGGCTTCAGAGAATCGATAAGCTAAGAAAAGTAACAGAAGCAACTGACACAAAACGCACAGTATGATTGGGTAACCAACTTCAACAAGTTAACTGAGTCAAGGACCACTATCACTATTGTCTCAAGGGGCTTGTACATACATACATCGTTTTTATATTTTTCTATAAAGTTCAGATGTCGTTGAGTAGGGCTAATGAACAGAACAACGAGGCCTATTGCTCCTTGTCTTTGTGAAATGGCTGAGACCAAAGAATTCTTCAACAGCCTGTCGCAAAACATTCTGAACCTATTCGGAACAAGAAAAATGACTTTATTAGCTTCTTAAGTCCTATGAGTATATATTTATGAAAAAACAGCTTTCTCTGGCTGAACATGGGGTAAGTGCTACCCTAGCAAATGCTAAGAACATCAAATAAGCATATGAATGGAGACGAAGTAGCCTTTGACTAACTTTGACCACAAAATTGATCAAAGTGTGTTTTTAATACTTTGAGATGCCAACTTGTTCATAAAAGGTTAACAGGCCATAAATGCAATCCAGTTAACCAACTTTTCTGGAGCTTCATACACTGAATATCTGTACGTAATCTAAGATTCCATAAAATTTCAAAACAACTCACTCGTGCTTGCCCCTGTTTACTCGACCGAATCCGATATCAACTACACCACATGCCAATCTCAGACTCTAAAACACAAACATCCAAGTATACTATTCCCTAACAAAAATATTTGTCTACGCCGGAGCTCATTACTTTCTTTTGGCAAAAATTTCAAAAAATATATATGCACTGCCATAAATATAAAATCTTAAAAAAAATATTTACGGTCTACATGAGTTTTTCAACCTTTAGTCTTCTACCCACTGCGGCTGAGGGTAATTTTCTTCAAAAAGAAAATAGTATGTATGAATATGTAGTGTGCCCTGCTCGAAATCATTTGCATTTGACAGGCAATCTACTAATCCAGTCACCCAAACACAGCATTAAACCCACACAATGTATCCGATTAGACGAAGTCAATGAATAGGTAGTCGGTAGTCATAGTCGTCGGAGAGAATCGAATCATCATGCATAATCAAATCTATATGAAAATTCATATTTAAGGACTTCCAAGGATGTCACTGTCGCTGACTTCGACGAGGAGGATACATCAACTGTAGAGTGTCCTTTTTTTTCGCAACGCAACATGAGATAGCATTGCTTTGTCGCAGAAAAAGTTGTATACGCAGTATACGACTTACGTAATAGCTTTTGAATTTTAAATGAACAATTTCCTTTTTCTTCGCTTCGCAGGATATTTGAATTCCTTTCTATTGTTTGCTTTGGATGTGTCATATTCCATTGCAGTATGTATGCATGAAAGCGTCGCAGAAGTGAAGGAATTAAAGAAAGAGTAGAAGGAATCCTTACTTTGATGGGGAAGTGCAAAATGTTTTCTGTTTTCATCGGTGGAAGGATCAATTAGGAATGCAGGCGAAAAGTTAAATGGATGGGAATGGCTTTTGTATGGTGCTGTTATTTGCTTGTGGGGCAAAACAAGACATCAATGCTGTGGAATGCTATTGGAATACATACCAGCTCAAAGAGTATCTTTTATCAATAACACTTCAAAGGAATCAGTGAGCGCATAGGTATCATGTTTTTAAAAGATTACAGCACTCGGAGAAAAGTGTTACTTGTTATTTTCTGTAAGCCATTACCAGGAGAAGGAAATTTAAAATTCTTGTTGTGAATGCGAAAAGCAATGGTTTTGCATTTAAATCCATTTGTCCATAAAATGCAAGGACTCGTGCTCGCGAGTGCTACCAGTAAAATGTAGAGGTCCTGAATAAATATCTATTAAGCTGTCACGGGTGGACTGTCTTTCATTGAGGATGAAATGTACCTAATCTTGCCCAGTTGCAAAACAAGAATAGAAAAGTCTTACGTAGGTTTGCAGGTAGGCTTACTACTGCATCATCTTGGTCGGCCCACTCAGAAGGAGCGTGAATAGTCTAGAGCAAGATTTTCATGAAAGTCGAGCGTTACAAGAAAGCGTCGTGAACTTTCTAAGGGCAACCATTTGTGTTAAGCATAGTATGTCGTATGACATTTGCCACCACAAAGATTATGTAATTTTTTTTGTTGAGCTTAGTCGGTTATCACACGAAGGCTCGTGAGGCCTGGCTCTTTTTCAACTTTCATCCTGTAAGGCTGACTCGTTGGCAATTTTGACAGATTATCAAATATTGTTTGATGGGAATTAGATCCTTTTACTCGGTCTGTGTAGTCTGTGTGGGTGGCTATATACAAGTATGAACGCATCTCATATAAACATGTCAGTTCCGATGTCAATCCCGGGACCAAATGCAATTCTACATTTCATTGAAAGAAAGAAAGATGAAAATTACCGAACAAGAGAAAAGAGAAACTTCAATAAGAATTGCGAGCAAAGTTCGGGAATAACTGGGGACTCTGTTTTCTATCTCACTCGAGCCCAGATTCTTTTTTTTTTTTGCTGTTGTGTTAGTCGCGACTCATGAGGCTACATGTGATAGCGGACTTACATACTTATATACATATATGAAACACTAAAAATAAAAAAAAAAAAAAAAAAATCAGTAACGTTTTGTGACGATTCTCGGGGTCAAGAAGTTATTATAAAAATGAATAAAAAGGAAATGATAACCGAGCAGTAGAGCAAAGCATCAGAGACTCAAGAGTGGATTGAACGAACTAGTAAGTGTAACTAACTAAACCAATTAAACCCACATATTCCAAATAGTTACTTTAGAAGGAACAAGTTTGAAACGGGCCAGCGCTCCCTCGGCAGAGTTATTCGGTAAATTAATTCAAACACTGATCAAACTATAGAGCAAATCAGTGTGCGTTATAATCGGATGGGTTCTCATCCCGTCTGAGATGTAACAATTTTCCTTCAAGGTCGAGCTAGTTTTAGGTTCGTAAATTTAAGGACCTAGTTTCCACAATCACATTTTTTTAACATCATGCAATGGTACAAAATAAGTTAAAGTCGCATGTCTCTATCTCGAAGCACAAGGATTCCCTGACATAATGTTCATATGTGGGGAGTCCCCTGCTATTCTGCCACCGGTCTACTGACCAGACCAATGGTTAATTTTGAATAACTGACATTTTTCATACATTGTAAGTGTATTTCGCCAATAACAGCTCTATTATTTGCGTTAAGTGGATGAAGGAAAAGGTATCGCCTGCTTATTGAAGTCTTAAGAAATCACGCGCCCACCATAGGTACATAGGTATATAGCATCTGGACAATATTTTCACTGTTTTTGAAGTGAACTTTGCTATTTTAGCAAATCATGTGAATATCGATTTGTATTGAATAATTTCCCTATTTTAACTTGGCGCAAAATAATACCTCTTCTTGGGGAATTCTTTATATGCTTTATAGATGTCCCATTATTTCCATCTAAGACACAGTAGTGACGATAGTACGGATATGTATACCCTTCTCGGACAACTCTTACAGTTTTGAAATTCTCCGATAGAATAGTTTCTGCTTGTAATACAAGTCTGCCTGCTGTAAGTATATCACATCAGCTGAAATACACTTCCAAAGTCAATTAAAAGTGGTATCTGCGTACTTCGATCATACTTACCCAAAAGTTCACCCCTTTTGGTCTATTTTCCGAAAGGCCAAGTTTAAGTATTTATATATGCAAACAATGTAGCATCTAATTAAATACTTTCACACCAACGTGCAACTAAGCTTGTACCGAAAAGGTTCTCGACACCAATAAAATGCTTAACCCTGCGTGAATATGGTTAGATCCAGCATGTTTTGCCCCGCCACCTGTGTTTACCGGAAAATATTCCCAACAAAGTGGGAGGGCGGTTTACGAGAACCATGTTCTCAGTCCCAAACATGGTGCAGAACCTAATGAAACACCTTCAACACCCACTCAATACTAAAAACATACACATTTCCGCATGTCATGAGGACAACATTTAAATTCGAATGCAAATGTTTGCTAGGGATGCGCCTCCCGGATGTGCCCCTTTATCTCGGTACAGCAGCCTTACACTTTCAATTATTTCATAAACTCTGCAGTGTGTTGTGTGTTATAATAAGAAATGAAACGACATCACCGCAAGTGACATTCTGCGGTTATGATGATGCCCTTTGTTGGCATCGTTACCATTAGAATGCGCAATGATAACTTCGTTCCGTGTAATGCAATTAAGTGAGTTTCAAATGCTTCCAGGCATGGTGCAGTCTATGTAAAAAGGAGCAATGGAATGCTTTCCATGTAAGGATTTTTGCTGTGAAAGCTTTCTATTAAATGATTTTTAATGTGGTTTCTTCCGTATCGCTCTATTAAGTTTTTATTATGATAATTGCATACGAATGGGTTCTTGAAGAAAGGAAGACATTCAATTTTTTATATATATGTATGTATGTATGTACAATGAAGAATGGAGAACTTTTAAATTGTCATGTTTGATGATGATTGTTAGTCAAGGTTAAGGTGAAGGTAACTGAAGTGATGCATGCAGAATAAAACTATGTAACCAGATAAGCAACGCAAGAGCGAATTCGGGAAGGTAACAAGGACAAGACTTTACCGACACGGAAAGATAGAAACGATACCACAGATACCATCATCTGCCATGATTTCATAAATTACATTATGCAATGTAGATACATTTTTCATCGTAATGCGATAGCTATATTGGTTTTGGTAATACCAACTTCAACTATAAATATTATCAAATATTTACGTTTCGGTACCAATTACAGTTCTATGTATGTATTTTGAATATTTAATCTGGCATATTGCGCCATCATAGCCATACCACCTGCGTATCCAGCTAAAAACGCTAAAAAGTAGCCATTTTTGACCACAGATACTTACATCTCCTAATGATACTAAGGGGTTTTTCAATAGAAACATAACAATTTTGTACTTTGATACACTTGCATTTTTAGACATTCTTTTATGATCTGTGCATATCAAAACGTGAGAGAAAGTTTGTATTTTTATTATAGTAAAAATAACCAATGAACAATGCTTCTCAAATAACAAATTGCCCTTCGGACACCACATTAAACAGTAGGCCCCTACCATTGGTGTACAAAATATAACACGCAGAACACGAATTCAAAAAATTTGTATTTGTATTTTTTTAACCAAAATCTCAAATTCCATTAAACTAACATGATTGTAGAATGATACCAAAAGTCAATCTAAACGTGAGACGCCACTTTGTAACATGCAAATGGCTTGGAGAGCTGAACAGCCAGCTGTCAAGACGGACGGTTCAACTTTCAAAATGAGTTCAAGGAATTTTCTTCCTTAGAATACTACTACAAGTTTGTCATGTCAAAAATTGCAAACAAAGAAATTTTCTACAAAAACTAAATTCTTTATACCGCTCAACGTTTTGTATCTATATTTCTCCGTCTCTCGTTTGGGACGTTGTCGTTCAATATGAAAATAAGTGTGGATCAGCCTTGTCGGTTGCATAGACTTGCATAAATCGTTATGAGAGTACATTTAAAAAAAACGGACCGGAAATACATATATAAGTGGGTAAACTACAAGCGCCCTAGTAAGATTTAAGTATACCTTCATTTTTCCAGCAAAAATAACTAAAATACGATCAATAACATGTCAGAACGTCAGGCACGTTGGTATTTCGGAGGCTTAGCAAGCGCTGGAGCCGTTCTATTCACACATCCCTTGGATCTATTAAAGGTCAATCTGCAAACGCAACAAGAGAAACTATCGATTATTAGTTTAACTAAAAAGATAATCAAAGAACAAGGCAAGACAATTATTCATATCCAAAAGATATATTTGTATTTAGATTTATTTTTTTCAGGTATCTTGGCCTTCTACAGCGGTCTGTCAGCGTCAATCCTGCGACAAATGACTTACTCTCTTGCGCGTTTTGGCATGTATGAGGTCGGCAAGGACTTTATCGAAACCAAAACTTTGTTTGGTAAAATCACTTTAGCTCTTTTGGCCGGAGTTGTTGGGGGATATGTGGGAACACCAGCGGATATGGCGAACGTGCGCATGCAAAACGATGTCAAGTTGCCTCCTGAATCGAAAAGGAAGTAAGTCCGGAGAAATGTGTAGTGAAATCTGTCTAAACATTGGTGAATTTCAGTTACAAACATGCAGCCGATGCTTTGATTCAAGTATACCGTAAAGAGGGATTTAAAATGCTCTTTTCTGGAGCCAGCGCAGCTGTTCTACGAGGAGGTTTTATGACTATCGGACAGATTGCCTTTTACGACCAGGTTGGTACTAAAAATTTGTTTCGTCTTCTAATTTTTGTGTTTTTTTTTTTTTTTAAGATTAAAGTATTGCTTCTGGAAAGCTGGGGCTTTAAAGATGACGCTCGGACACATTTCTTGTCGTCACTAGGTGCTGGAACCATTGCGACAACTCTCACCCAGCCTATAGATGTCCTTAAGACTCGTATGATGAACGCCAAACCTGGTGAATTCAAGGGCTTGTTGGATGTTGCGCGGTACACTGCCCTCAAGGGACCGATGGCCTTCTTCAAGGGCTTCATTCCGGCATTTATTCGGATAGGTCCCCACACCATCCTATTATTTATGATACTAGAGCAACTTCGAATTAATTTTGGGATCTTACCCCAGACCAGTAATGCACCTAAGGAGATTCCTAAAGAGGAGAAGTAGGTCCTCTTTGCAGTTGTTATTGGGATGTCCTTTCTGAACCTTGCCAAAAGTAACTTAAATATTTTTTAAATTAAATATATTTTTTTAATTGCGCGATATACTTATCATTATACATCATTTCTTTTATATGTACTTTGTACCTTTGTATATGTGATAAATAAAAAAGTTTTTATATAACACGTCACAGTTGTTAATAATTAGATCTTTGAGAAGTTGTTTATGTCTTAAAAGCCTATTTTGGCCTCACTATGTTTCTGAAAATCTTCAGATGACTAAGGATAATCTTCTTCGAGTCTTTCTTTTATCTTCACCGAGTACTCATGGATCTGCTCTAGATGCTCTGATCGATTTGCCTGCTCTTGGTACTTGTGTCATCTAATGCGATGTCACTTTGCTTGCATTCACTTTTGTTGATTTCGCCCAGAGTTTGAGCCTGGACTGTGCTGTAGCGTTATTTCTACAGATCTAGTTGCAACACTATACTAATCATAATCGCGTTTTTGGTCATTCGCGTTTTGGATGCAACCAGACTGAACGAATCTTCTCTAACCTTAGCAAGAAATCAGCGCTATTCTTGCTGTCTCTTAGCAGAAAAGGATGAAGTGAACATACTAGTGTTGGGCCACTTTTCTTTTAATAAGCACCTTTGTGTGTTATACAGTTTGAGATGTTCGATGAGAGAGCGATGATACTTCGGATCGTTTCCTAAGCAACCGAATAGGACTAGATGTCGTAATTAAAGTAAAGTAAGTTTAGCCATGCCCTGTGCCGTGTATGAGAAGAGATTTCATCAAGCCATTGGTGTGGTGATAAAAAAAAAACATATTTTTATAAGAATATGGATGTTTCTTGGTTCTATAATAAAGTTATTTAACATAATCTCATGCCAATGTATAAAATGTCACCATAATGCATAATGCATTTTTAATGCTCAAGTGTTCTTCTAACAAAGAGGGCGTGGCATTCTTCACATTTTATGCAGTTATTAAAACATTGTACTATGCCACCTGGAAGATTTCTTGTAGCATATAATTGAACTAGTGCAAATATAAAATTTTATCAAAATCGTTTAAGCCATTTTAACTAAAATCAGCTCTAAGGAAAGTGCCTTTAATTTAATTTAGACTCTAGAAATGAATTGTAAAGCTAATCCGTCCAGCCGCTGCCGTCCAGAGGCTGCAATCGGGCGTACAAAGAGACAGGCAGAATTGGCGGACCCACTTTTTTGAACCTCTCTTTCTTATTATATGGTTCAGTAAACCAATACTTGGCCTATAGGTATACATGTGTAGGTGCAGGTAAAAAAAAATATTTTTTTTGCTGACCAGGCGAAGAACGACAGGAACAACGACTACACGGAGTTGTGTATATTCAATTATCACTCGGAGTAACAAGTATAAAGAACAGACAGAAACAATGCAATTTGGCCTTGACAGGCTTGGGAGTCACAGTCAACAGATATGCATCTCTTGTTTCTGATTGTTTCAGGTTACTCATCTGCCATCTGAGACTGTCATCTTCCCCCATAAAAGTTCAGGAGCACACAAAATTTACACGCGAACGCATATCAAAATATTTTCTTGAAATTCCACAAAAAACTCAAACCTATCGGTCGTCGGCTTTCAAAATAATCAACATTTTGTAAAAGTGATCTCACAATCTACCAGCAACAAGTATTTCGCGCTATTTATCTCGAACACGTTGTACCACTTTTTAACAGAACATGCTTCTACTATTCCACATCGAAGAGTGACTGATAAGAAGAGAGAATAATAAAAATAAAAGGAAATTGAAAAAAGAACTGATAAGAGAGAATAATTAAAAGAAAAAAAAAGTTATATTCAGGGGACACCCGGGTTTGAACCGGGGACCTCTCGATCTGCAGTCGAATGCTCTACCACTGAGCTATATCCCCATGATGTTCCCGATGAAATATTTCAAACTTAATCTGTCGCCATAAGTCAATCTAATTCTAATCACGAGTACCTACCGATTTAATTTATGCATCTCATGTGTATTTTTATTTCCTCAACACCTTTTCTAATTAAAAATGATCATTGAATGTGGCAGGGGCACGCCTGTACAAGAAACGAGAACATTTCCCCGCTTGGCTTCGAATATTTTATGCGACTATAATATTTATTTGATGTAACGATGCGCATTTCTTGTGAAACTTGTATGTATACCAAATGTCAAGTCAAATTTATATGATATCTTGGTGTAATTTTGAAACATAGTCAAGAACACATTTGTACGTATTTCTCAAAATTTTCGTAGGCGTATTGCTGAGTGATATATTAAACGAGTTCAGTGTGTATTAGACACCTGTTTGAGCCAGGTGGGGAAGATTGGGTGACATCCAAGAAGTTATAGCATTTTAATTGTGTGAGTTATTACCCGATGTAGGTATACTGATATGTTATATGTGCTTAGGGGGATATAAACTTATTTACGGATGAGGAAAAGCTGCTTGAGTGGGTGCCTATTACAGAGGCAATATACGGTAATAGATGCCAACATTATTGGAGACTCCTGGTCATATGAAAGTTTCAAATTTTTCGGAGTATTGTCTGAGTTGACATTATTGTCTAATTAAATGAACGTCTCAAAAAGCTGGTGACAGTTCACTGATATGAGGGCGTCCATCGACTTCTTTGACGAATACTAGTCGAGATAGTAAAGCTATCAAGAGATCTTTAGAAAGGACATTGTGTGGTCTTTCAATACATAACATGGAGAGGTCTTCCATACACTTATATAGTAATCAATTCTCGAGACCCAATATTATATGTATATTAAAAATGTCAATCACAAATAAAGAGTGCGCCATCTATTAGTTTCTTTTTGAGTCAGATGTTATTTTGACACTGACACGAAGCTGCGATTTGACGTCGTTGAGTGTCAGTGATCGATGCTAGAACAAGCTTTTGTCAAGTTAAACGAGAAACAGCCATTAAGCCAAAAATCAAGATGATTTTTCAATGAAACTCAGGATTTTCTTCAAACTTTTGCAGAGTCCAATCGGAAAGGTTTTGACGCTTCAAATGATCAAAAGGGTTCTGTTGCTGAGTATCTTCCAGCCAGAAATCTATGCCAATCTACAAATCGTCTCATATATTATGTCTTTTGGATAAGCTTAGAGAATTCAAATGCCCAGAAGGGCATGGAACAGAAAGTTCATCGAAAAATGGAAACAAAATCCAAACTACAAATTCATGGGAAATATTGTAAGAATTTGCTCAGAGAAATTCAAGTTATAGGCGCATGCCTGACAGCCGTTGACATACCTATTGTGAGCGGCTAAACCCTGCGGAGAAAAGGGTAGAGTCGTGTTAGTGAGCAAAGCGAGTCACCAACCCCAAACTTGAAATATGTTACTTACATATGTCCCACTTAAATCTGACATAAATCCCAATCTTGCGCCGTCCAAATCAATCTTGAATAGGTGGGGCACGGACCCCCAAAAGATTATAATGTTTGGGCAAGAACCAATTATCAGATGGGGAATTACAGTCACTAGTGCCAACACTCATCCTCAGATTCTTAAGGGAAAGGTTTGGCAGGTTTCTGCCAACCACAAAAACTTTCAAAATGATTTCGAGAGGAGTACGAGGGCACGTAGTTTCTAAAAAATTCCAAATGTTGCTCATTCAAAAAATCCATCATAATAAAAATATAAACCCTAACTGACGTTTTGGCGTTACCAAATAATAGAAAAAGTTTAACTTTGCGTTTGTATTAGAATACAAAATTGTTATGCCTCTATTGAAAACCCCCACTTGCGGAAGCTTTTCGTATCTATTCACATTTATACTTGATTATCTGCTTGCATAGCTACTTCTTTGGTCATGGTACTAACCCGGTTCCCTCGTTCCAAAAACAAGCAAATTCCAAGCACTCAAAACATAAGTAGAATCGTATCATTTCCAAATAAGTAACGTCACAGTGCTATTTTAAATTAATTTATAACTTCAGCCGCCAGACTTGCAATTAGATAACATTGTCTTCCTTATGCCGTTCCTCCTCTCGCTGTGTTTTCTGTTTTCTTGAGCAGTCTATGTCGTATTTCCTTTATAATGAAATGAATAAAGAAAATTAATGTTTCTCTTACGAAAATTCCAACCACGGAGAATTCCATCCTACATCGCAAGTCAGGATGGGATTGTTTTAAGTTTGTACCACGCAGATCCTACGCGCGTTGATTGTTGCACGTACGTAAATTAGTGACTTCCTCGGTGTATAGCTCATCGTATGTATTCCTCTGTCACGTATCCTTGTTTCCTTCCTCAACATGATGTGCGTAAAAAAAATCAACTTAACATTTTCTGGTGGTGACGGAGCTTAACTCTAAGGTTGACTTGAATGTCAACTTAGTTTTTAACGATTCCTTTATCTTAATGGGTTTTCTTTCAAACAAGATAGATAGATCCGCGCACAAGAAATAGGCTTAAACCCAAACTAATAGTATACAGTTAAAGAGCTTACAATCGAACGGGTTACATATCCTTGTGCTTCGCCTGCCAGGATCCAGGTATTGAGGTGGGAAATGACCTCGTTACCTTTTGAATTTACTCACTGAATCCACCTTTTTGCTAGTCTCGTTATCCTTCTGTGGCGCCACTATGTAAACTAATAAAAATTGTGTAAGGTAAAAGTTACGCACATAAGTTTTCAAATTTATCCTTATTCTCAAGTAGTGAGACAGTGCTTAGTGGATGATTGTCGTAAGGAGGAACACATTGAGGGTTCAGTAAAGTCAAACACACGTGCTAACCGAGCGATACATGACGTGTTGTGGGGAAGGATATGTTTGGAAAATAAATATTTTATCTGATGATATTTATATCCTTACGTTTCGTACGAGGTGCTTGTTTGAAATCAATAAAATTATGGATTCATTCCTTATTGATTGCACGTAGGCAGTACCGCATGGGTATTTTGAAAAATATGCATACATACATATATGCATATGCCAATGGGTGTAGAATTAATCCATTGACAAATAATGTTCCTTAAATACATATATGTATGTACTTTAATCCTAGGACTAAAGTTTGTCTCATAGCAAAGCAGAGCATCAAAATACATGAGAGCTTTTAGAGGAGGTTTTTTCAGATACACTTCTGGCACAGAACTCGATAGCGAAAACCTCTGCTTGGCTGGTAGAGGCAAAGTGTCCTAAAGAAGCCGACTATCAATTATTCCGACTCCTATTGCATTCGACGTTTTAGCAAGCCTGATGATGATGAGGTAGGTCCGGTAAATTATTTTTGGTTTTAATCCCCATTTTTTCCCGAAAACCCTTAAACAGGTTTTTGTCGCCTTTTCAATTCTTCTGTCCAGATGAGGTTTTCATTACACCACCCTGCGCACAACCTTTAGTGATTTTAACGGAAATCGAGAATTATCTAAGCTTGCCACAAACGATTCTACTACTGAGCATGGAGCATATCCATTGGGATCCCGAATTGATCCATTTGAAATGAATTAGAATCTAACTTCCTTCTATCAAAATAACCTCAAAAGGGTTCTTAATAAACCTCTTATTCGCTAATAGTTGTCATCTGGTAAAAGACGAAATCGCTGTTATTGAAGTGCATTTTAAAAGCGTTAAAACGAAATTCGTCTAATTATTGTTATGGTTCAGTGACCCAAAATTCTATTTTCTGTCGTGGACACAGAATAAGCCACCCAATCCTAAATTTATGAAATTTCCTTTTATTCAATCATCATAGCATTCTGACCATCTTGTCTGAACCTATATTTCCAATCTTAAAATATTGTAGTAGAGGTGGTTTGAATGTTGAAAAGAACTCAGTTCATCTCTATGAGCCATCACAAGGACCCCATTAGCCAACAATAACTTGAAATGCTTCAGATGAGTTCCACTGATTTGCTCAAATGATGAAGAGTTCATTGATCCTTCCTTCTGTGAAACCTCAGGCTCCCTATTACGTCGTACATACGTAATCCCTAAATATTTCCAAAGATTTGACCCAGACTAACGTTCAAAGCCTTATCCTACATCATATTGAATTATTCGGGCAAAAAAAATAAATACTATCCCACTTACGTCACATTGAATCACGTCATTCCTGGAGAATTTAATAAACACAATCGCACAAGAGTGCACGTGCCCAGTCAAAGGACATTCAATCAACTGTTTAATTAATTAACTCTCGATGAAAATAAACACATCGCTTTGTTAATTTTGGACGCGCTCCATTAACCTGTATCCGTTGCGCGCACTAACAAACGTTTCACCTCGCATGGCAATCATTCCGCCAAATCCAATTGTAACCCTAAATGCGAACTGTTTTCCACAGAACCAAGATAATTGGAAAACAAACTATTCTCCGATGGTTCTCGGATAGGAGCATAATTCCTAGCTACACGCACCACACAAAAAAAAAAAAAAACAAAAAGCCACTTACCGCCAAACGAACCTCCTGCTTAACAAAAGGAAATTGACTGCCATTAGACGAAATAGAAGGTCAGGTCATCTGATAGCACCGAGCACTTAATTACAATTTTATCGAACGTGAAGGCAATTGCACGCTACTCATTTGTCCAATCAATGTGTCCTTCGATTGGGTTAATCCTCGACAAACCGATAAACAAACACACACCGCGTCTGCTCAAAGGAAAGAAACAAAAAAACAAAGAAGAACAACCCACTTGGAGTAACCGAATTTATGAATCATTCCTTTCGCTCCCTTCTTCGGCGGCAAATGATTGCAACCGATAGCGTCAGCTATTGGCGTGTCCTGACCCAAAACGAAATGAAACCATCTCGAAGGAATCTCATTATGTAAATGATGCCATGGTTGGCATTGGCAGTGGCAGTATGTTCCGACTCTCAGACGCGACCAACGAACTCGACGACATCGTCCTTTCGTATCATAAACACACATCACCTACACGGTGGGTCGACCTGTTAGCCGGCCACATAAATTGTTCACTCGTATTCGCCAAGCAGAGTCCTCCTCAGAATGTCCCCAGGAATTTTGACTGCAGAATTAAGTTTATCTAAAATAGTTTTGAAAATATCCACTTTGGTCTCCGTTTTCGAATGGTTGCGAGAAGGATTCGGGATATTCCTTCGAAGTCGCTTTGCAAACTCCTTATTCACTCTCGATTGCGTCTGCAAAATGTTATTCTTCGTCTCTGGCAGTAGTGGTGGAAAACCGCTTTCGTTAGCATTTCTCAGTTGTTTATGTTTTAAAATATCCTCACAAGTATGGATTAAGTATCTCGAAGGATTCAAGGGGCACACATTAACGGGGTAATTTTAAAGAAACTGCAGACATATTAAAGTCGTTAGTGACATGAATTGTTTGCATTGTATGAAGATTGTGTTCGAGTCCTTCAAGGATGAGGTGAATCGGCTCGAGAAAATACTTTCGTAGTTGTATAGCTTTCTTCTTGCAAATTGAATTCGTTTAGGCTATAAAAAGTAAACGTGAAAGTTATCGTTTTATTGTTTTTCATTGTAAATTTTAGCGCGTAAATGTCAGCGTCTACCAATAGACGGTTTTGTTTCAAAAATATGGCATTTAGAGCATTTACCAACTTGCCAAAGTGGGTATGGTTGTGAAATTTATACAGTTTAGATGAAATGAAGGGTATCGACTAGACTAGACTCGGATCACCTGGTATGGGCTGATTATTCCTCCTGCTCCTTTCAACAGGGAGTATCTTTAGATACTGAGCTAAATCAGGCTGTATACGCACGTACGAATATGTACTTGATTACGTATCGTAAAGCTGATAAGTAGCATAGTGCTTTCCTTAAAAAAGTGAAAAATAGTCGATCGTTCCATATACCGTAAACTCTTTATAACCTCTTGGATGCCTATCAGTTTGTACATTCGTGTCAAATCACCTAGTGACTGACAGCTAAAGAAATCCATTTTTGTACTTATTTGGTCTTTACTCTGTCCCACTACGAAAGAATGTAGCTAGAGTGGGGAAGTTCAGGTCCCGGATGCAGATAGTGTTTTTTTTTTTTGCTGGCAGGGCTTCAGGGGGTCGGTCCATTTTTTGATGACTCGGTCCAATATATGCAACGTTATTCCGGCAATCTCTAATATTGGCCTCGAGAACTTAGGACTTAACGCACCCCTTGAGAAAATAATCGAGTCGTATGATCGCGGCGTCCAATTGATGAACGGTTGCCACGTTGTGTCGCTTGTATGTCATGTAGCGCCATCTTGTTGGAACAACAACTCGGATATATCGATGTTGTCGAGCTCTGGACACAGAAAGTCGGTTAACATCACTCATTCCTGGCGACGAATTACCTGCACACTGAAACCATGGTAATGACCGACCTCACGACGAAATTTACGTTGGATATTTACAACTCAACTGGAATTTCGATAATAATTTTTAATAGTTTCCGCACGTTCGGCAAGCGTGCAACGATGCATGATAGAATTGTGTGGAATTAAATCTTACTGAATATTTTGACAGCTGGATGTCATTGATTATTTTGACAGTTGCTGACAGGTACCAGTGGCAAGTGTATTTGGATGATAATATGGAACCGCACAAAAGAAGAGAAAACTTTTTTTGTGTGAAGAAATCGAGAGAGCTACGTTAAAGCCTGTACGTCAGATCTGAACTTAAGAGTTATGTCTTCCTTGTTTGCTTATGTTTGTTGTGAATCTGTTGTTGAAAGAAACTATGTCAATTACAAATTTTCGGCAGTGTTCTGTCCTAATTCTTGGAATTAAAACTTCAGTTAGTGAAGTTAGTCTTAGAAGGTAGTGAATACACTTTAATTCATTTTATATGTGAGTAACTACGTCGAAGGTAAAATCAACTCAATAAGATGAAGAGAAATAAGGGATGGGATGGCTCTCATCTTAGTTAAAACAATATCGTCCTTATTGCCTTCTTCCAGGGCGTAATGAGGCATTAAAGGTTACTTATAAAAGCACGTCCACAACAAGAAATACCATACTTTAAGCAAGAATTAACTAGTGCACAATATATTGTAATAAGGAGAGCAGTACTGATCTCTTCGTGATACCTATGCAGGGCAAGGGTTTCCCCATGGTTAGATTTTTGCGAACGTGTTGCTTGCTATTGCTTGGATGGGACGAGAATTAACTGATAATATTATTATGTTTCTGAAACAGAGTAGAACTTTTAAAAGAATGCTGTGATTGAAAAAGTTAAATGCTCCAGAGCTAGGAATATACGGCCGGACTTTTGATTTTTATCTATTGTCTCATTACTCAAAAAGGATAATATGACGACTTCAGTTTACTTACCTTGTAACCTAATCTGTGAACAACTAAGACCGCATCTATATTTGGCATAGTTTTCAGTTTCTTGCCAGTGATACTTGCTGGGGTTACATAATAAAAGTAGCTGCCAGCTACCCCCAGTATACTTCGACCAATAATAGATTCGTTGTGCGTGGGGTAATAAGATCCGTGGCTCCAACATGATGCTACAGCGGTCGGATAAATTTACCGGCAGAAGTTCATGATATTCAACTAAGCACATGTGAAGGTTCTAAGCATCTTCGTACATCTTCTCAGATAATCAAGCGAATTTATATTGAGATCTTCTGGTTAATAATTAAGTTAGCTCTATAGATAGTAAGTAAAAAGTGCATTTCATTATATCGACTACATACTACTACGCTTCAAAATCTTATTGCTAGAACAAAGGGTTTTCAACAATGCGATTTCAATGATTTCCTTGATAAGCTAAGAGTTCTGTTTCTGACTTTCCTCGTTGTTTCAAAGAGAAATTGAAAAAAAGCAACTTCTGTAGCTCACAGATATTAATCGTCTAAACATCCCTCAATCTTAGCGCACTTCAATGATTTTTTTCATTATAACCATCATTAAGACGAATATCCCTCATTTTTCTTACCCTTAAATCATAATGAATGAATCAACAAATAAGAAAATGAGATGTTTCATTATTTTTAAAAGTTATCCTTTGTGTTGTCATCTGGCACCCACTTAGCACCAATCTCCACCACAATCTGCCGCCGCTGCAGCCGCCATTTTAATCACTTTCACCTCGAAGTCCATGAATTAAAAAAAAAAAAAAAAAGAAAAACACAGCAAACTGACAAGCACCAACATAAATTCACTTTTCGACGTCTGCATCAGATACGATTATCCACTTATTCAACAGTCAAAAGTCGTTTGAAAGCCATGCCCCGCAGGCCATAAACCCTCTTGCGGTTGTCATTAAAAGCACGCAATGTTCGAAATTTATGTCAACCACTTGAAAATTATCATCCGACAAGCGGCTATAAAATATTTGATTCAATTAAAACTCATTCTCTTTCATTGATTAAATTACCTTGCGCGTAAATTTAAACACAACACTACTCGCAATCCTTGCACAAGGACACAGTCACAGTTCCATTGACCCGCTTAAAGTCATATTACTCGCATGACAGAGTTACATATACTCCCCTACTTTTGGTATCGCTTTTACTATGTTAATTTCAGGACAAACGACTGTATTGTATGCGGCTAACGAATTTTGATGTTTCATCTTGTAATGATATTCCGCTGGACGTCGCCAAAACGTAAATCCGGCCGAAAGGACACTTTTATGACTTTCATTATTGCACCATCCGAAAGGATAAACTGGAAACGGTGACAATGTCACGCAACAAAAGAAAAAAAAAAAAAAAAACAAGGAAAAAAAAACATCATCACCCTAATGTCAATGAATCGAACTAAATTTTTTGCTTATTGGCTTTTTGTCTGAGCACAAGGATATTTTACGGTCCAATGCGGCTATGGACACTCTCCCCCTTTGGCTGACTGGGCATGTGAAAGGATATCCTTTTCAAAAATTATGACCTTGCTATTGATGCTCTTATTTGTCCGACGTCTATTAGGAGCAACGCGCTTAAAGAGAGTGCGACCAATCGAAATTTGTTGACAGTGACATTTAAATCAATTTTATTTTGACAGCTGGAGCTTTATCGGTTTTGACGTTTCTTCGATCGGTTTCTTTTTATTTTGTGTAAATTGAAGATTTATCTAATCTGTTAGTGGGAAATGGCTATATTTGATTTTAAATCTGTTATGGGTGGAAAGGATTTCATTTTGATATGAAAACCGATGACTTTTTGGGGGTTTTCAGTATATTTTGTTTAACTGTATGGTGAAAACGGGTTCTGTTTGGTTAGAGTTGGATCAATTTCAATTTTTATGGGATGTGTTAGATCATTTGCAGTCGAATGCTCAGATTGATAGAATGCACTCGTATCTACGTGCAATGTTAGACAGCATCTAGCACAGTGATTGTGTTTTTGCATTGTAGGGGTAATGACAGTAACTCACATTGCTACAATGGGTAGAGAATCTACCCTCGAATTATCCAGATTGGTTTAGGAAGAGATTAAGGCTTTTTTTTTAATTTGGTTCCTCTGATACCTTATGATGATGATTCTATGGAGAATACTCCTCTGGACCACGTTTAAGCTTCCAATTGTGACACTTTCTGGGATCTTTAGTCCTTATTTAAACAGTTCGTTGGGACTTTCCAGCATAATCTGACACACCAAATCTCTTAAACAGCAAAAAGCTTTGAATGGAGTTTTGTTCCTAGGTCCTAAGTCATGTAAGTTCTGTATGAAGTTTCGAAGTTCGTGAAGGGTCTTAGGATAAACTTATTGCAGTAGCAAGAGTTTCCAAAACTCAATACAACGGAGTAAGAGGTAGCATACAAAAGTGGTTTGCTTTAAACCTTATTTAGTTACTTACTTAGGTGGCGCTACATTTTAAGAGTGAATCTAAAGCTCAATTAGTTTCTGCAGTTTGCCCGGTTCTTAGCTAATTGGCTTCAGTTGTAAACTCTAAGAGATCTCCTTCTACTTGTGTGCATCACCTAAGGCATGTTCTTCCTCTACTGTGTTGTCCCTGCGTTGTTGGCGACCAATCGCTCTATATGTCCCAGTTATCTCAGACGATATTGGTCTACAGCTTGAATATTTAATTTTTGAATCTCTTCCTTCAATGTCCGTTAATTCAAACAGGACCGAATTACGAAGAATTTTTGTCCCGAAAGTACGACTGGGATGATCAAGGTCTTATCGGCCCAAAGAAACAGCGATTTGCAATTAGAGTTATTCTTCATTTTATTTCTGCAAACGGGTAGCCAGAATTGATAGTACAGTCAAGGTAGACAAAGTCTGCTGACGATCGTGACGTTCTGTCTAAATGGTCATATGTACACTTGTGTTTGTCCGCGTTTAGTGCTAAACCTACTTTTCCGTTTCAATACTAGTGACGGACGACTGAGTTCTACCAGCTATGTCAGTATCGTCGCCGTTGTGGAACATTCTTTATTCGGAAACGAAGAAGAATTTCAAAAATCGTTGTTTGGCACAAACTTCCCTTGTTTTAGAAAACTTTTGAAAACCATATTGATGCTTCACAAGCCCTCTTGTTGTGCCGACTGTAGTTTCCACCCTTCTTCTACTGACTTCTTTTCAGTTAAAAAAAGTTAAAAATTACTATTCAACAAGTCCTCCAGTCTACATTAGTCCATACCACGATGATTTGGTAATAGTTGGCAAATGGTCATTACGACTGGATAGACCTGTTGACTGTCGCGCCCTTTGGACCAAGGCCATACATCATCAAAGGTGTTAAAAAAAAAAGATGATTTAAGTGGAACCATTTGTGGTAGCCAATACTTTCGGCTCACTTTTACTGCCCAATAAAGTCACAAACTTGATTTCGTTATACAAAAATATGTCTTATACCTCTCGGGCAGCTTACACACATTAATTTAATTTATTCTTAATTGAATGCCGAAGCCCTTCTCAGCCGCATCACTCGAAAGATTAAAAGATCAAATATGATTGCAGGCGAACGTTTCCATCTCGATGTTAAGCGCACAACACGACAGAATCCTTGGTGAATGAGGCTCCAAATGACCTTAATAAAAATGAATTTATTGCTCTGGCTCTGGGTATCTTCTGCTCCACTCACAGCATCACCTTTCGTCGTGAATATGCATTTTTTGTTTTTGTTTTTCCCAATAGAACTTCGAATAGGAAAATATCCTGGGGAAGCTCGTGTAAGTTCGGCTGGTGTACTAGCATTTTAAGTGGCCATAAACTAGAACATCTCAGAAAAACCCATTTTACGAGATTCTCATTAAGTTTTATGTTGAGCCTTCCAATTCGCCTTCAATTCACATGACAATTATATGGCGGTGGGTATTGCAGTATCCCACAGGTAGAACAGAAGAAATTAAGCGTGTGTCCTTGGTAATTGCTGGAAAATTTCGGCTGAATCCTTTTCTTACTTTTTGATTGCTTTTATCTGGAAGATGTTGTTTTTTTCTCCTTTTTCCTTTAGTTACAGTGCGAGTGTGTATGTACAAGGGGTATGTGCGTACCTTTTGCTTGTTTCCTTGATTACACTTAATCATATTTTATGTGGGCATTCGGTACGGCGAAAGTTCTTAAAGGATTTTGTTTCACTTAATGTTTCATGAAATTGTTTGAAATGAATTTGTAAGGTCATGACATTTCAATTGACTGGTTTACCTTAATAAAATTTGGAAAGGAGGAAGTGAAGAACTCTGAGAATTGTTCTTAGAGATAAGAAAGTTTTCCTTGTTCATTTAACAAGGATATATGGTTAGTAATTTTCGTGGAATGTTACAGAACAAAGGCAATAGGCGAACTGTAAAATAATTACTTTCGTTTTCCGTGGAGTAATTCCATGAATTTATCTAAACACTAATAGGGGATAACATTAAGATAAGTATGAGAGAAATGCCCTAGCCGGGTCTTAAAAAGAAGAGAATTGAAAAGAAGGAATTTAAAGATTCTTGTTCAAACGATGGTGTTAAAATTGATCTTAGTGCGGATTGGTGCAAGATTTGTGATAATTAATAAGCAAATTTTAGAACTAGTTCATCATCGTCAATAAAACAAAATAAACTCTGGAGGCTACAGCACACCTAGAGAAGCCATAGTCTGTAGAGAGTACCTGGAGTATATGGTCTCGATTGATAAATTTGTTTGCTTTAAGGAAAAAATCAGCACCTAACTTTAAAAAAAATTACCAAGCTACAGATGAGATCTCGAAAGGTAAGACAAATCGATTATTTGTTCTTTTATTTTAACCATGTACATAGGTATGTTAGTCTGAACGTTTGACCAAGTGATGTCACACAAGTGTTTGGACAATTGGAAGCAGGAAGATCGGCGTAGATTGTATGCGGCTGTCTTTATGAGCCAAAAGTAGTATGAAATTCGTCATAGAACACGAGATATGGTCGCTCAGATAGAGATATATTAGATTGATTCGCTTTGTGCATTTTTTTAATGCTTTAGATTAGGTAGGTAGATCGGAGTGGCCCTATGTGTACCCAGCACTCGAATCACTAGTAGGTGAGCACTTGTAGTGGATTCACCTTAAAACAAAGACAAAAGTCGGTTTCTAGCTTCTAGTTTCTGGTTTTTACACGGCCTCCGTGAACCACTCCCAGGTTGTTATAATGGTTGATGCTGGGCCAGGCCTTATTGAAATGATTTTTTTTAAGATGTACTTAATTTATCTCTTATCTCTCCAAAACCTCTTTTTATCCTTGCGTGGGTTGTTGTAACAGTCATGCGTTCTCGTGTTCCTCCTTGTTGATTCTCATAAAGTCTATGCTCTCCCGATTTTATTGATACTCTTGTTTGGTAATAAACGGTAGTTACTTACAGCTGGTATATGCACTGGTACAGTGATATTGCCATCTCTTTTTTACTTTTTTTAAGTCAAGTTTTGGGATACATCCCACCTAGGATGCGCATACTACCGCGCTAAAAGCATTGAAAGGCAAGGAGAAAGTGGGAATTGGTATGATGATGATTCAAAGGATACTTTAATGGCATCTGCGACCAGTCTGCTCTAGCTTAAGTTGTAGCTTCTCTGAAGCTTGCTCTGGATCCTTACGTGTCGATCACATCAGTATTCTGCGATCATCGAGTGGTATATTGAACATCGATCGGCATTTCATTTCTTCATCAAAATCTGTCTGGAGTAGTACACAGCTACAGTATTTTATCAAAAATGGGGGGAAATCTGTTGATGTCGTCAATATAGAGCGAATATAATCATAGGCTCAACGTACTCTTTAGTTTCCATGTGGATGAGGGAAATGATCCCCAATGATCCCCAATGATACCCAAATGCATCCCTATTGCCCAGATCGAGTCTTAAATGGTCCCAAAACATTTGAAAATGTTTTCTTCGTAATTAGTTAGCATTAAAGCTGAACTTTATAAATTCAGTATTGAATAGTGCGTACCTTTCCACTACCCTAACCCTACATCAACCAAAACAAAATACGTACGAGTAAGGATGCGCAAATAATAAACACGTCTGGAAATATACCCTCCACCTTCTGGCTAGGCATATGGCGATATTTTTAGATATTAATTAGATATTGACGTATCTGAGGTGTGTTACCAAGTCTGAGAGGCTTTAACGTCACGGCTTATTATGTCTAAGCGATAGGCCGACAAAATATTCTGTTATAAAACAGCCCACTGGATGATCTTAAATTAATTGAATTTGTCATATGATGCCACACGATGTGACTGTCGGAATTCATAATGTTTCCCCGCCAATATAAATGAGGTTAAAACTCCTCAACTTCAAGGACTCGTACACAATTCCAATTAATCAGATACACTCACCCCAGGTGTCCTTCGAAAATGAGTGTGTCTGAAAAATTGCAATATGCCTGTTAACACATGACTGGATGCCGCCCAAAATATGTTGCACTAACAACACACGGTAAATGATAATTTTCACGTGGTTACCTAACAGAACGGTTATGACTGAATAATGTGCCGTACAAGGACTCGGGGACATGACTCACATGATATGCTGTTATGAATGTGTCTTTCAGTTTGAAATTAACAGGATTATGATGTATCTTCGCCACTTAAGTGCTTCTACTTCAATTAGCGAACATTCACAGAATCCTCAAAACAGTCATAAAATTTACAAAAAAAAACCTTTGAAGGACTCATAGGGCAGACTTCGGTGTGGAGGAATATTACTGGTTAAACAGACCCATCTCGCGGTACCTAAATTATATCTTTTTTACGCGCGTTATTTCGCCAAGGAACGATCCTTTAAAATGTGTAGTCGTTTAAGCAACGGGCTATTGAACCCGTAATTCTGGCGTAAATCGACGGCGTATTATGATGAGTAATATCGTGATTTGTAGGTTATGTAGGCATTGTAAACGTTAGTGCTGATAGATGGTGCTATTTACAGGGCTTGGATTTTATTAACGAGCTGAGACGGCGGTGTGTGAGAGCCTCTTAATGTTTAATCACACATAAATCAAAAATAAATTGTACTTTGAAAGAACGTCAACCTTTCAACTTTGACTTTAAGAAGAGGTTGTTGTAACGAAAATTGTATCCTAAAATAGATGCAAGTTAGCTAACTATGCAGGCAATGCACCCTGTTAACTCAATGGGAATAGAAGAGTCTGTACAATTGAGGAAGTATCCAAGTTTAGGTAGGTAGGTAGGTTAAGGGGGTAACTGCAAAACCATGAGGAGGGTGCAGTCTCATTCGGATCTCAACAGATCCAGTGTGTTCCCCGTTGTGGGATACCTAAAAGAATTGGAAACAGAAAAAAATTTGTAACTCGTTAGTCCATGGCATGAGTTTTTTCCATTTGGCATATTCGAGGTGGATGATATTGCGCTTAAGTGCTTGAATCGTTTCCGGATTGTTGGCGTAACATCGGTCTTTCACGGTTCCCAATAAAAAAAAGTCCAAAAGATTCAAATCGCAGCGGATGATAACATGATTCAGGAATTCGGCTCGAAAAAGATCGATTGTGGCATGGCGTGGCATCCTTCGTCCAAATTCATGCCCTTAATTGCAGTAAAAAAAAAGTCGGCTAACATGGCTCTGTAACGTTGACCGAAACGTTGTATCCAGCTTCATTTTCGAAGAAAGATGGTCCAATCCGCACCAAACTGTCCCAGATGCGGCAATTTTGTTTGTTAACTTAGCCGCCGAGATGAAAATGCGCCTCGTCAGAAAATATGATTTTTCGCCCAAAATCGTTGTCCAATTCAAGCTGCTCTAAGGCCCAAACTGCGAACCGAATGCGCGTGCGCCTTCAACTGCTGAGTCAATTGGACCTTATAAACGAATAATCCGAGATCTTTCTGCAGACTTCTCCTAAGGCTAGTACGTGAAATGTTGAGCTGTTTAGATCGATGGCGAGTTGATGTTCGTGCATTGAGTCTCACACTCTCGGCCACAGTAGCCACATACGGAGACCATGAGTGTTGTCCACTACCATACCCAGCTTGCATACAGCAGGGGCGGTGGGTGCTTCATTTCGGCCAAAACTAACGCACTGTTTGGGCTACACAGCACTCACTTTGGAAATAAGTTTTCAATATTTTCCAACGTTGTTCAATCATAGAGCAACTTATTTCGTTCCGTGGAGGTATGATACTGACTTTCTATCAAGATTTCGAGCGGGAAACAGCTGTTAGTGTCACAATAACCTATGAAAAGAAACCACTAGATGGTCCACCTTTTACTGCCTTTTTAAAAAACCCAGATATGTATGAAATATAATTCTCTTATCTCTGAATTTAAAGTCCAAAACCTGGTGACATAAGAACGGGTGGACATGCTTCAATCGTTTTCCCTATTTCTACTGATCATGTACTTACCTTATAGCGCCTGTCTCGAGTATTTCTCTATGCTACAAACTATTCAATCAATTTAATATACTCTTAGTCGAGAGTACTTTGCCTATCTGTTAAGAAAAATTGATTAAATACAAAATTCTAACCCAAGTTACCTCAATTTAACTTTCTTTAATAAACCCAAGGATCTGATCAAGAAATAAACAAATAATTACTCGTACGCAAGAAACCACATTCAAACCTAACACCTAACACGTGCCAGTCAGAGCACGAGTTACTATCAAAACTTCAAGATGTTTGCTTAATACTTCTTTTCCGAGACCTTTTATTAATCGCTTGCCCATGTAAATATAAGGTACTACTGTAGGAATCATAATTTTTGTTCTACTGTTCGAGTGAACACTACAAAGGACTCAGCTGCATGACAACCATCAAGGGTAGGGTCCTTGATCTCTGCCATGGCTTTGTTAACTGAAATGGTCCTTTAACAAACTTCATGCACGGGTTCAATCAACATCTAATGGCTATTAGCTATCCCCATAAAATTGGAATTCCTTTGCAGAAAAGGTTCCTGACCTCACTTCAGTCAAACTCATTTGTGTAGCGAATTCCCATTATTGAAAGTCATACACTTCATAGTCACCGACAGAAGATTAATGTTCAAATCATCTCTGCCATTAATCTGCCTCGACGGTGAAGCATCCAATGCATTCCAGTCAAAATCTATGATCTGGCGAACGAAGTACAAAAAAAAAACACCAAAACCTCGAACTCCTTTCAAATGACTGAGCATCCACACATCCCCTTAAATCAAGTAAACACCAATTTTAGCTTTTATCGACTCGACGACAGATCCTGCTTAAACAATCTTCTGCAACCGCCGTGCCGGCTGCGTGAAAGAAATGTAAACAACACCAACCGCCAGGTACTTAGATATCCTTCGTGCAAAGCGCCAAGACCCCATCTACCCGATTGGTACTCGTATCTATGGTGATACAATTGACTTTGCACGCCACAGTAAGTTCGGATACACGTCGTTGCTGTGTCGGCTTTGTTGCCGCAATCAATCAGATCGACCACTCGATTGGAAAATTCATTGAAAATATGAAAAGGAGTAAACACTAAAGCGAGCGAATGCAGTGTTTGAAAGGTTCAACGGAACCAAATCCAACTTTGGCATGACTTGCAGCCATTTACTCAGCCATAGACTTGGGGAAATGGCTTTTATCGGGAATTATAATATATGACTCTTCGAGGAGCCCTTATCGCAAAAGGGGTGACCCAGCAAAAGATACTCGTATAAGTGGTTGCGTGTTGTTGACCTCTTACAAGTTCAGAGGTCCTTGAATGGCGCACATCAATAATAATCCACCAAGGCATCATTCGAGGAGAGTGATTTTGTGGAACTTTTCGTAGAGTGGGTGTCATGTTTGAAGTAGTTTCGTTGAAATTAAGTCAAGAAATGATACTTTTCCAATTTTACTGTGCTGTTGTTGTTGTTGTTGTTGTTGATGTCAGTCGGAATGTTAACTTATGATGCGTTGCGATATTTTATGGTTTTAAAAGTTCAATACCTTCTTGTCGTGAGGATGAGTAGCAAGCGTCATAAATTCGAGATAGACTCACAAGGTTAAGTTTATTTACGTTTTACGATACTTTATCTGGAAAAGAAAACAACATTCAGTTGTTTATTCTTTGTTTGTTTAAAGAATTTCCATTTGTTTTCAATTAATTGTTGAATGTGCATTGCAAATGAGGGATTATTGTAATACAATTTGTTCACCTGGAGGGAAACGCACTCTTTTTGGTGTCGATTTGTTCAAAATTGGTGATATGACTGTTAACTCCTTCATAATTCGCTCTTAGCTCGTTAATGTCCAATTTATCAGATTACACTGTTCTCTATATAAGACTAGTACTAGCTAGATAGAGCTCGAATTGCAGTGGCCTGAGCAATAGAAAATATCGAGTTTGAAGCAGCGTAGTATAAAAGGTGACAAACGTCAGAATAGCTCAAATGGCGGAAGGAGCGCCAAGCAGGTGTAGACAGTAAGGTTATCTACAGCATCACCATATCAACTATTGTAGGTAGAAACTCCAAAGAACACGCAGTGATAACTTTAGACGATCACCTGCTGATATCGGATGAGGAGCAACTCATTAGTTAGGGAGAACATATCGCTACAGTCCTAAACCACTTGGACGATGGCGATATGATATCGAATTCTAACGAGCAGTCCAACGCAGTGAATCCCCGAATCCGCACCTGACCTCCCAGTAAAATCTCAGCAGCAATTCAACACTCGACGTCGAACAGCCAGGCTTTCGTGCCGCATGCTCTTGCATCGAGCACATGAACGCCTTACGGATCATAATAGAGCAATGAGTTGAACATAGTTCTCCGCTGCATCTACTGTTTATCGACTTGAAAAAGTCTTTCGACAGTTTGAATCAGGATGCTACAAAGTTGACCTTGCGCAGAAGAGGCATTCCAGAAAAATTCAGAGCTATTATCAAGGCTACATTCAAGGGTGCATACTGTTGCCACTATTGTTCTTGTTAGTTATCAGTGATGCACTCCATGCAGCCATTGAACCATGAGATCTTACCTTAAAACACTTGAACTACGCTGACGATGTTTGTTGACTTTCACATCAGATAATGGACCTTATGGGATCGGCAAATGAGTTATGAAGTCCATAGTTCTTCAGGTGTCTACGTTGGGCGCCAATTCGATATTCAAAGCAACAGCGAAGTGGATTAGAAGTCTGATTTTCTGGAAAAGATCTTCCTTAACTTTTCAGGTTAAATTTATCTCCTTAATGGGGGGAAACAACTTCGTATTGAATGAATTTATTTCGCTCTACAGGTGGAATACATTTCTGATTAGCTACCGCAAACTCTTAAATTTTATTCTATCTATCGTGTTCAGGGGCTATTTATTTCCAGTTTGATTCACCAAACCCTTCTGACGTACATACGGTCTAAAGTTTTAAAATTGTCACCAAATTATTCATTCTAAGTGTGCAGCCACGCCCACCTCATAACGGCTTCATAATATAGAATATATGGTATCATATACGGATTGTAGCTTTTATATATGTTTTTTAGAGCCGTCGATAGTTTGCTTCTACTTAGTTGGACATGTGGGTGAAATGTAAAATCTTTTAGCAGACCAAACTACTTACGAAAGCTGTAGACTGATGCAGATGTTACTATTCGACGCGTAGTGGATAAAGGGATTCCATGTCAAACTAAACGAACTACACATTGTTTTCTTTTAGGTGGCACGCAAGGGTCTTTAACTTCATTGGCTGGAGGTGTTCGTTGCACCATGAGTAAGTAAATTCAATGTTTTGTACCTTAGTGTCATAATTCTTATATGTTTCTGCACGCCTTAGTCTCTATTCTATTGGGGTTTACCATCCTCTGCAGTCGGTCTTTTTCAATTTGTGAAAACGACATGTCCATGCATTATGGTTAATCTGATTTCCATAAAAAATGCCAGCTCGTGCGTTAGACACACGCAGACACCGTGCTAAACGTATGAGCCTTTTTATAAGTCGACACAAAAAAGTACATACACGTATACTGCAAAAATTGCTTAAAATGTTGCTCGTGTCTAAGAGGAGGTTTGAAGGATTACTCTAGTCATGACGTATCACTTAATGATGACAAAACGTATTCACTATGACATTTGTGCTGTACATCTGGTTTATATAGACTGCTGCTACCAAGTTAAGTCCTAAAAATGCTGGAATTGTTCACATACTTCTCTTCGAATGCATCAAACATTTGCATGTACCTCCCAAAGTTACTTTTTCTAACTTCAAGATAATGGTGATGAAGGGAAAAGGAATCTCTAAATAAATATTCCACGTAAAACTTTCGCCATTCATTTCCCAGGCAGTAAGGAGACGATAAGATCCGTATCCTATTCCTGTTCACATTTGTTCTCAACTTTCCCAGACAATGAGATACCCTACTGTGCTCTGTGTTCGTTCCGTCCTTCCCACGAAGTTGTACTTGAAGTTCAATTTCAGACACACTGACCAATCTCAATGAGAACATAAATTCTACCACCTCCAGGTAAGTAAGGTAACGACTTTTTAATTACCCCATTAAAGACTCCCTCACCAGAAAGGCCAACCATAAATGTGACTGTCTATGCAAGTTTAGCGGAATATCTCCTCATTACCAGTCACAGCATAAGTAAGTGAACTCCATTAGTCATTGCAACGTTGGTTAGATTAATCAAAAGTTAAAAAAAGAAAATCCCCCATAAATCAGTTGACTAATTGAAAGACCGTTTCCGAGCAATTAAATCATTCAATTACTATAAAAGTTATGAGAACCGTCAAGAATGCATTTGCCTCTGTGTGTCGCCCTAAATGGAGGACATAACCTCCACATATCACTCAAAAGCACATCAAACCGTAGAGAACATCTATCGAATGACTGTTAACAGCTTACCAGCCCCGATTCGGATGGTGGTCGGGAACAGTGCCTTAAATGGAATTTTAAAACCTCGTCTTTACCATAAAATCAAATTGGCTCAATAATAACAATAATAGTAATCGCTTTTCCCTGTATCTCGAACGCTTCATCAGTATTCTAGAGATACATATGTACTATGCATGTCTTTGGGTGAAAATCTGTTTACCCTCATTTGGATTTAAATCTCCATATTCGACTGAGACGGGTAGAAGACTGCGCTGTCTTCGATGTCGCAGTGAATAAAAATTTATTAAGATTGTCTTTAATGGCCGTTGGGATATTATTCGTGTCTGGGTATTCTTTACGTACAAGATATTCAATATGTTTTCATGGAATTCGAAATATTTTCGGGATCACGTACATATGCATTGATGGTGCTGTAATGACGGTTTGATTTTATACGAATAGTTTTTGGAGGACAATATTCGTAAGTAGACAGCTTGATGAGGTCTTTGTTCTGCAGCCCATGTAGTCTTTCGTACTTTCGTAAATTAACTTGCCTACCATTAAGGACATTTGGATATTCCATTGAAATGAGGGTGTTTTGCAAAGTGTGTATGCGTAGTGTTTAACAGTTGATAGCTGATGTTTGCAATTTTCGAAACTCCTTTCGACCATTACTCACGGTTAGAGATTCACTTTGTTTATGGTTACGATAATAGGAGCTCCATCCACAAAACTCTCCAATTTTAAAGTGTTTTAACTGACTTTTTCTAGTTTCGGACATAAATTTGGTTTAAGAGTGTTTTTAATTGAGGAGAGGTCTTTTCTATACAGTGTCGTTGCTCGTATATGAATTTATACATTTTTCAGAATGAAATAGTTGAAGTCATCGCATTCGAAGAACTTGGCAATGTTTTCAAAACTCTTGTATTGTTTTCTCTTGAGTTAGGCTTTGTTCAGCGTGACAGTATTTTTTTGCATTCTGTTCGGGTGGTGAATTTCGGAATTAGAGTCATCAGTTTTGTACGCAAAGTGTATAGTTAGAGACTATCTACCTGAATATAACAAGAAGATCCACATTGAAAAAAACACTCAGCTTTAAAGGGGATCTTATATTTTGAAGAAATTCATGACTAATTAGTCCATCTCTCCAATAATGACAAGGCGGCTAGTTACTGAACTTAACAACTAACGAAGATGTGAAAACCGTGACGAATGTAGACCATTAGATTCTTGAGTATAGACCATAATTTCTGAAATTCCTTGAAGTGCAGACTGAGCATTATATTATTCATACAAACATGTGGGCAATTAAGTCTCACTATCATTTCAAAGCTTTAATTCTAGGTCTCAATATGCCCTGCAAATAATACTCAAGCAGATTATTTACCTCAAGGCCAACTCGTTTCGTCAAAAAACCTCCTACAGTAGCGCGCTGGAAGCGACCGATGATGTCGATGTATATACTTACCCGAGAAGCTGGATAGCTTGTTGCAGATAGTGCCTTCCGTGTTTAGACCTAGTTCTATTACTATCTATTTCTATTTCAGCACATTGAAGCAATCACACGACAGCGCATCTCCTTGACGAAATCCGATTTGGAATAGTTCAGAGGAACTGTTCTCAAATTGCACATTGTGCCTCGTATTTTTCAGCGTCAGCTTAAGACTCTGAATACTGCTATATGCCGCTCAGAAGTTGATAAAGAGATGGTGAGGCTCGACTTGAAATTTGTTGGTATTTTCCAGAATTTTTCTTAGTATAAGATGTTTGTTCGATCGTCGATCTGTTGGGTAGGTGGCCACACTGCTAAGTGTCGATTAGTGTGTTACAGAAAGGTTTTAGACGTTCACACAGTACGTTGGATTGGATCTCATATGCGATATTAATGAGCGATATGCCTCGATAGTTCTACATTATGTAGTATCGCCTTTCTTGAAGATGAGACATATAGAGTCACAGGGTATGGCTTGATCCACCCACACTTGGTTTGCAACTTAAGAAAACATCGCCGCCATGTTTGAAAAGGTCCAGTGATCGCTCATCAGTGCGGAAAGGTGTATGGCACCAATATTTAAATGATGCAAGTAAGACGGTTATCCATCTAGTTTCCAAAAAAAAATCTATCAAACCTACTTGGGCTGGGACAGACAGTGCAATCAACGAATCTTTTAGCACTTCACACAAGTATTAAGCCTTTTTCACTTTTAATGTGTCCTGCACATCCTTTGTAAATGTTTTCATCTTTCAAATTTGTTTACTTTAACTGTGCGTGTCTGTTCAAACATTTGTTCTGATCAAAATTTATTTGCTCCTATTAGACTCTATTGTTTGGAGGACGATGTTACCTCTATGTTAACCAGTGAACCTCGTATAATTCCATACAGTCTTGTCGGGATAGAGAACCTCAGGAAAAAACCAAATAATGGGTCCAGACAGTGCCAATTTGAAAAATACACCCAAACTGAGAAAAGAATAAACTTCAAGTTCAGCACGAAAGAATAGATGTCATTTCACTTTTGGATTTATTGTACTTTTTTTTTTGAAATCACTTATCGACAAAAAAATATTCAACTATATTCGGTTAGGAGTCGTCCTTTCTGGGAATCAATACAACCGTCGAAAGGTAAAACGAAAATTTATGGCCACCCTTGTCCCTATTATCCACTTCTATTAGCTTTGACACTGTCAACCGCAACAAATGAGGCACAAACATTCCCAGACAAATAGAGCAATGTTTCAATTTCATTTAGTTGATTGCAATTGATTTTCCTTTCATTGAATTCTTCATTCAAAACATAACAATGCCTACCCCATGGTGCGATGGTGATGGCTATGGTGGCAACTGTGAATTCATTTTGGAAATTACACCCGATCCTGAACCTTTTGTTTGTTTTCGAGATGTCACCACCGTTTTCGGGATGCGAGAGAGAGAATTCCCAAAGTGAAATTGTCTGAAAAATGTTTACTTACACTATTGCCGATGCGAGTCGATGATGCAGTGACGAGTTGCAAATTACTCCGATAGATGAGATTAAGGACAAACATTTTGATGGAGAAATTAAATGAACCGAACTAAGAGGTAATCACTGATAGAGGCTCGTAAGGTCGATGGTTCATATTATGGGCGAATTAATTGTGAGAACTAATGGAGGTAATTATATTGTTTGTGTTTAGATGCGATTGACTCGTTTAATACTAATTAAATTAATTAGCGTATAATTAGCTCTCGTTAGTATGCAGGGAATTGGGTTATTTATTTCCAAAATGACGTACATACATAGTACATAGACTAAGAAAACTCTGCTGTACTTTCTCCATGCGTGTCTGGAGAGCACCTCCCCAAGCTATTATGCCATATCACAACCTCCTTTTAGACACAAGTCGTTGATTTATATTTTAGATAGGCCAGCGCATACAGTGTGGCTTTCAATTCGTGGCTTCGCAAATCATGAATGTGGGTTTTTCAATGAAAATGACAGTCAATAAAAATAAAAAAAATAAAAAAATTAATACTTGGTGCTACAAGTCGATGGGACCCAAGGCCTAGATTCTCACAACCATTCGTGTTGGGCGTGTTATATTCTTTACACGAATGGAAGAGGCCTACTGTTTAATGCCGTGACCGAAGGGCAATTTGTTATTTGAGAAGCTTTCTCAGGACAGTTTTACTCTCGGATGTTTCTCAGACGCTCGAGAGCGGTGGGACCGTGAAAAACTTTTAGGTGTTCCAGGACTGGGATTCGATCTGGAACCCCTTGCTCCATAGTCGAACGCACAGCGCTATGGCGCTATCAAAAAAGGGAGAGGAGAAATAGGGCGGTATTGCATTTTTACTGGATGAAGAGACTTTTTGTTCGTGGTAACCCCCCATTGCTTACGAAATGTTAAATATCGGGCAACCGAGTACACCAAAATCTAAATCATCCTCTAAACATTTTTTGGTTAAGTTTTTTGTTAATTTTGCCCCATTTCACGAAAAACGAAAAGGGAGAGAAGAAATGGGTTGAAATTGCATTTTCACTTGTTGCAGAGACTTTTTCCATTTTATACCGTGGTACACCCCATTGCTTACGAAATGCTAAATATCGGGCAACCGAGTACACCAAAATCTAAATCATCCTCTAAACGTTTTTTGGTTAAGTTTTTTGTTAATTTTGCCCCATTTCACGAAAAACGCTAAGGGAGAGGAGAAATGGGTCGAAATTGCATTTTCACTAATTGAAGAGACTTTTTCCATTTTCGATCGTGGTACCCGCATTGCTTACGAAATGCTACATATCGGGCAACCGAGTACACCAAAATCTAAATCATCCTCTAAACGTTTTTTGGTTAAGTTTTTTGTTAATTTTGCCCCATTTCACGAAAAACGCTAAGGGAGAGGAGAAATGGGTCGAAATTGCATTTTCACTGAATGAAGAGACTTTTTCCATTTTCGATCGTGGTACCCGCATTGCTTACGAAATGCTACATATCGGGCAACCGAGTACACCAAAATCTAAATCATCCTCTAAACATTCTTTGGTTAAGTTTTTTGTTCATTTTGTCCCATTCCACGAAAAACGCTAAGGGAGGGGAGAAATGGGTCGAAATTGCATTTTCACTGAATGAAGAGACTTTTTCCATTTTCGATCGTGGTACCCGCATTGCTTACGAAATGCTACATATCGGGCAACCGAGTACACCAAAATCTAAATCATCCTCTAAGCATTCTTTGGTTAAGTTTTTTGTTCATTTTGCCCCATTTCACGAAAAGCGCTAAGGGAGAGGAGAAATGGGGCGGTATTGCATTTTCAGTGGATGAAGAGACTTTTTCCATTTTCGATCGTGGTACCCCCATTGCTTACGAAATGCTACATATCGGGCAACCGAGTACACCAAAATCTAAATCATCGTATAAACATTCTTTGGTTAAGTTTTTTGTTCATTTTGTCCCATTCCACGAAAAACGCTAAGAGAGAGGAGAAATGGGGCGGTATTGCATTTTCAGTGGATGAAGAGACTTTTTCCATTTTCGATCGTGGTACCCCAATTGCTTACGAAATGCTACATATCGGGCAACCGAGTACACCAAAATCTAAATCATCCTCTAAACGTTTTTTGGTTAAGTTTTTTGTTAATTTTGCCCTATTTCACGAAAAACGCTAAGTTAGAGGAGAAATGGGGCGGTATTGGATTTTCAGTGGATGAAGAGACTTTTTCCATTTTCGATCGTGGTACCCCCCATTGCATACGAAATGATAAATATCAAGCAATCAAGTACACCAAAATCTAAATCATCCTCTAAACGTTTTTTGGTTAAGTTTTTTGTTAATTTTGCCCCATTTCACGAAAATCGCTAACGGAGAGGAGAAATGGGTCGAAATTTCATTTTCACTGAATGAAGAGACTTTTTCCATTTTCGATCGTGGTACCCCAATTGCTTACGAAATGCTACATATCGGGCAACCGAGTACACCAAAATCTAAATCATCCTCTAAACGTTTTTTGGTTAAGTTTTTAGTTAATTTTGCCCCATTCCACGAAAAGCGCTAAGGGAGAGGAGAAATGGGTCGAAATTGCATTTTCAGTGGATGAAGAGACTTTTTCCATTTTCGATCGTGGTACCCCAATTGCTTACGAAATGCTACATATCGGGCAACCGAGTACACCAAAATCTTAATCATCCTCTAAACGTTTTTTGGTTAAGTTTTTTGTTCATTTTGCCCCATTTCACGAAAAACGCTAAGGGAGAGGAGAAGTGGGGCGGTATTGCATTTTCAGTGGATGAAGGGACTTTTTCCATTTTCGATCGTGGTACCCCAATTGCTTACGAAATGCTACATATCGGGCAACCGAGTACACCAAAATCTAAATCATCCTCTAAACGTTTTTTGGTTAAGTTTTTTGTTAATTTTGCCCCATTTCACGAAAATCGCTAAGGGAGAGGAGAAATGGGTCGAAATTTCATTTTCACTGAATGAAGAGACTTTTTCCATTTTCGATCGTGGTACCCCAATTGCTTACGAAATGCTACATATCGGGCAACCGAGTACACCAAAATCTAAATCATCCTCTAAACGTTTTTTGGTTAAGTTTTTAGTTAATTTTGCCCCATTCCACGAAAAGCGCTAAGGGAGAGGAGAAATGGGTCGAAATTGCATTTTCAGTGGATGAAGAGACTTTTTCCATTTTCGATCGTGGTACCCCAATTGCTTACGAAATGCTACATATCGGGCAACCGAGTACACCAAAATCTAAATCATCCCCTAAACATTCTTTGGTTAAGTTTTTTGTTCATTTTGCCCCATTTCACGAAAAGCGCTAAGGGAGAGGAGAAATGGGGCGGTATTGCATTTTCAGTGGATGAAGAGACTTTTTCCATTTTCGATCGTGGTACCCCCATTGCTTACGAAATGCTACATATCGGGCAACCGAGTACACCAAAATCTAAATCATCCTCTAAACGTTTTTTAGTTAAGTTTTTTGTTAATTTTGCTCCATTTCACGAAAAATGCTAAGGGAGAGGAGAAATGGGGCGGTATTGCATTTTCAGGGGATGAAGAGACTTTTTCCATTTTCGATCGTGGTACCCCCATTGCTTACGAAATGCTACATATCGGGCAACCGAGTACACCAAAATCTAGATCATCCTCTAAACGTTTTCTCGTTAAGTTTTTTGTTAATTTTGCCCCATTTCACGAAAAACGCTAAGGGGGAGGAGAAATGGGGCGGTATTGCATTTTCAGTGGATGAAGAGACTTTTTCCATTTTCGATCGTAGTACCCCCATTGCTTACGAAATGCTACATATCGGGCAACCGAGTACACCAAAATCTAAATCATCGTATAAACATTCTTTGGTTAAGTTTTTTGTTCATTTTGTCCCATTCCACGAAAAACGCTAAGAGAGAGGAGAAATGGGGCGGTATTGCATTTTCAGTGGATGAAGAGACTTTTTCCATTTTCGATCGTGGTACCCCAATTGCTTACGAAATGCTACATATCGGGCAACCGAGTACACCAAAATCTAAATCATCCTCTAAACGTTTTTTGGTTAAGTTTTTTGTTAATTTTGCCCTATTTCACGAAAAACGCTAAGTTAGAGGAGAAATGGGGCGGTATTGGATTTTCAGTGGATGAAGAGACTTTTTCCATTTTCGATCGTGGTACCCCCCATTGCATACGAAATGATAAATATCAAGCAATCAAGTACACCAAAATCTAAATCATCCTCTAAACGTTTTTTGGTCAAGTTTTTTGTTACTTTTGCCCCTTTTCACGAAAAACGATAAGGGAGAGAAGAAATGGGTTGAAATTGCATTTTCACTTGTTGCAGAGACTTTTTCCATTTTATACCGTGGTACACCCCATTGCTTACGAAATGCTAAATATCGGGCAACCGAGTACACCAAAATCTAAATCATCCTCTAAACATTTTTTGTTTAAGTTTTTTGTTAATTTTGCCCCATTTCACGAAAAACGCTAAGGGGGAGGAGAAATGGGGCGGTATTGCATTTTCAGTGGATGAAGAGACTTTTTTCATTTTCGATCGTGGTACCCCCATTGCTTACGAAATGCTAGATATCGGGTAACCGAGTACACCAAAATCTAAATCATCCTCTAAACATTTTTTGGTTAAGTTTTTTGTTAATTTTGCCCCATTTCACGAAAAACGCTAAGGGGGAGGAGAAATGGGGCGGTATTGCATTTTCAGTGGATGAAGAGACTTTTTCCATTTTCGATCGTGGTACCCCCATTGCTTACGAAATGCTACATATCGGGCAACCGAGTACACCAAAATCTAAATCATCCTCTAAACATTATTTGGTTAAGTTTTTTGTTCATTTTGTCCCATTCCACGAAAAACGCTAAGGGAGAGGAGAAATGGGGCGGTATTGCATTTTCAGTTAATGAAGAGACTTTTTCCATTTTCGATCGTGGTACCCCCATTGCTTACGAAATGCTACATATCGGGCAACCGAGTACACCAAAATCTAAATCATCCTCTAAACATTATTTGGTTAAGTTTTTTGTTCATTTTGTCCCATTCCACGAAAAACGCTAAGAGAGAGGAGAAATGGGGCGGTATTGCATTTTCAGTGGATGAAGAGACTTTTTCCATTTTCGATCGTGGTACCCCCATTGCCTACGAAATGCTACATATCGGGCAACCGAGTACACCAAAATCTAAATCATCCTCTAAACATTTTTTGTTTAAGTTTTTTGTTAATTTTGCCCCATTTCACGAAAAACGCTAAGGGGGAGGAGAAATGGGGCGGTATTGCATTTTCAGTGGATGAAGAGACTTTTTTCATTTTCGATCGTGGTACCCCCATTGCTTACGAAATGCTAGATATCGGGTAACCGAGTACACCAAAATCTAAATCATCCTCTAAACATTTTTTGTTTAAGTTTTTTGTTAATTTTGCCCCATTTCACGAAAAACGCTAAGGGGGAGGAGAAATGGGGCGGTATTGCATTTTCAGTGGATGAAGAGACTTTTTCCATTTTCGAATGTGGTACCCCCCATTGCATACGAAATGATAAATATCAAGCAATCAAGTACACCAAAATCTAAATCATCCTCTAAACGTTTTTTAGTTAAGTTTTTTGTTAATTTTGCCCCTTTTCACGAAAAACGATAAGGGAGAGAAGAAATGGGTTGAAATTGCATTTTCACTTGTTGCAGAGACTTTTTCCATTTCATACCGTGGTACACCCCATTGCTTACGAAATGCTAAATATCGGGCAACCGAGTACACCAAAATCTAAATCATCCTCTAAACGTTTTTTGGTTAAGTTTTTTGTTAATTTTGCCCCATTTCACGAAAAACGCTAAGGGGGAGGAGAAATGGGGCGGTATTGCATTTTCAGTGGATGAAGAGACTTTTTCCATTTTCGATCGTGGTACCCCCCATTGCATACGAAATGATAAATATCAAGCAATCAAGTACACCAAAATCTAAATCATCCTCTAAACGTTTTTTGGTCAAGTTTTTTGTTACTTTTGCCCCTTTTCACGAAAAACGATAAGGGAGAGAAGAAATGGGTTGAAATTGCATTTTCACTTGTTGCAGAGACTTTTTCCATTTTATACCGTGGTACACCCCATTGCTTACGAAATGCTAAATATCGGGCAACCGAGTACACCAAAATCTAAATCATCCTCTAAACATTTTTTGTTTAAGTTTTTTGTTAATTTTGCCCCATTTCACGAAAAACGCTAAGGGGGAGGAGAAATGGGGCGGTATTGCATTTTCAGTGGATGAAGAGACTTTTTTCATTTTCGATCGTGGTACCCCCATTGCTTACGAAATGCTAGATATCGGGTAACCGAGTACACCAAAATCTAAATCATCCTCTAAACATTTTTTGTTTAAGTTTTTTGTTAATTTTGCCCCATTTCACGAAAAACGCTAAGGGGGAGGAGAAATGGGGCGGTATTGCATTTTCAGTGGATGAAGAGACTTTTTCCATTTTCGATCGTGGTACCCCCATTGCTTACGAAATGCTACATATCGGGCAACCGAGTACACCAAAATCTAAATCATCCTCTAAACATTATTTGGTTAAGTTTTTTGTTCATTTTGTCCCATTCCACGAAAAACGCTAAGGGAGAGGAGAAATGGGGCGGTATTGCATTTTCAGTTAATGAAGAGACTTTTTCCATTTTCGATCGTGGTACCCCCATTGCTTACGAAATGCTACATATCGGGCAACCGAGTACACCAAAATCTAAATCATCCTCTAAACATTATTTGGTTAAGTTTTTTGTTCATTTTGTCCCATTCCACGAAAAACGCTAAGAGAGAGGAGAAATGGGGCGGTATTGCATTTTCAGTGGATGAAGAGACTTTTTCCATTTTCGATCGTGGTACCCCCATTGCCTACGAAATGCTACATATCGGGCAACCGAGTACACCAAAATCTAAATCATCCTATAAACATTCTTTGGTTAAGTTTTTTGTTCATTTTGTCCCATTCCACGAAAAACGCTAAGAGAGAGGAGAAATGGGGCGGTATTGCATTTTCAGTGGATGAAGAGACTTTTTCCATTTTCGATCGTGGTACCCCAATTGCATACGAAATGCTACATATCGGGCAACCGAGTACACCAAAATCTAAATCATCCTCTAAACATTCTTTGGTTAAGTTTTTTGTTAATTTTGCCCCATTCCACGAAAAACGCTAAGGGAGAGGAGAAATGGGGCGGTATTGCATTTTCAGTTAATGAAGAGACTTTTTCCATTTTCGATCGTGGTACCCCCATTGCTTACGAAGTGCTACATATCGGGCAACCGAGTACACCAAAATCTAAATCATCCTCTAAACATTATTTGGTTAAGTTTTTTGTTCATTTTGTCCCATTCCACGAAAAACGCTAAGGGAGAGGAGAAATGGGGCGGTATTGCATTTTTAGTGGATGAAGAGACTTTTTCCATTTTCGATCGTGGTACCCCAATTGCTTACGAAATGCTACATATCGGGCAACCGAGTACACCAAAATCTAAGTCATCCTCTAAACGTTTTTTTTTTAAGTTTTTTGTTAATTTTGCCCCATTTCACGAAAAACGCTAAGGGAGAGGAGAAATGGGTCGAAATTGCATTTTCACTGAATGAAGAGACTTTTTCCATTTTCGATCGTGGTACCCGCATTGCTTACGAAATGCTACATATCGGGCAACCGAGTACACCAAAATCTAAATCATCCTCTAAACATTTTTTGGTTAAGTTTTTTGTTAATTTTGCCCCATTTCACGAAAAACGCTAAGGGAGAGGAGAAATGGGTCGAAATTGCATTTTCACTGAATGAAGAGACTTTTTCCATTTTCGATCGTGGTACCCCCATTGCTTACGAAATGCTAGATATCGGGCAACCGAGTACACCAAAATCTAAATCATCCTCAAAACATTTTTTGGTTAAGTTTTTTGTTAATTTTGCCCCATTTCACGAAAAACGCTAAGGGAGAGGAGAAATGGGTCGAAATTGCATTTTCACTGAATGAAGAGACTTTTTCCATTTTCGATCGTGGTACCCCCATTGCTTACGAAATGCTACATATCGGGCAACCGAGTACACCAAAATCTAAATCATCCTCTAAACATTTTTTGGTTAAGTTTTTTGTTAATTTTGCCCCATTTCACGAAAAACGCTAAGGGAGAGGAGAAATGGGTCGAAATTGCATTTTCACTGAATGAAGAGACTTTTTCCATTTTCGATCGTGGTACCCCCATTGCTTACGAAATGCTAGATATCGGGCAACCGAGTACACCAAAATCTAAATCATCCTCAAAACATTTTTTGGTTAAGTTTTTTGTTAATTTTGCCCCATTTCACGAAAAACGCTAAGGGAGAGGAGAAATGGGGCGGTATTGCATTTTCAGTGGATGAAGAGACTTTTTCCATTTTCGATCGTGGTACCCCCATTGCTTACGAAATGCTACATATCGGGCAACCGAGTACACCAAAATCTAAATCATCCTCTAAGCATTCTTTGGTTAAGTTTTTTGTTCATTTTGCCCCATTTCACGAAAAACGCTGACGGAGAGGAGAAATGGGGCGGTATTGCATTTTCAGTTAATGAAGAGACTTTTTCCATTTTCGATCGTGGTACCCCCATTGCTTACGAAATGCTACATATCGGGCAACCGAGTACACCAAAATCTAAATCATCCTCTAAACATTATTTGGTTAAGTTTTTTGTTCATTTTGTCCCATTCCACGAAAAACGCTAAGGGAGAGGAGAAATGGGGCGGTATTGCATTTTTAGTGGATGAAGAGACTTTTTCCATTTTCGATCGTGGTACCCCAATTGCTTACGAAATGCTACATATCGGGCAACCGAGTACACCAAAATCTAAATCATCCTCTAAACGTTTTTTTTTTAAGTTTTTTGTTAATTTTGCCCCATTTCACGAAAAACGCTAAGGGAGAGGAGAAATGGGTCGAAATTGCATTTTCACTGAATGAAGAGACTTTTTCCATTTTCGATCGTGGTACCCGCATTGCTTACGAAATGCTACATATCGGGCAACCGAGTACACCAAAATCTAAATCATCCTCTAAACATTTTTTGGTTAAGTTTTTTGTTAATTTTGCCATATTTCACGAAAAACGCTAAGGGAGAGGAGAAATGGGTCGAAATTGCATTTTCACTGAATGAAGAGACTTTTTCCATTTTCGATCGTGGTACCCCCATTGCTTGCGAAATGCTAGATATCGGGCAACCGAGTACACCAAAATCTAAATCATCCTCAAAACATTTTTTTGTTAAGTTTTTTGTTAATTTTGCCCCATTTCACGAAAAACGCTAAGGGAGAGGAGAAATGGGTCGAAATTGCATTTTCACTGAATGAAGAGACTTTTTCCATTTTCGATCGTGGTACCCCCATTGCTTACGAAATGCTACATATCGGGCAACCGAGTACACCAAAATCTAAATCATCCTCTAAACATTATTTGGTTAAGTTTTTTGTTCATTTTGCCCCATTTCACGAAAATCGCTAAGTTAGAGGAGAAATGGGTCGAAATTGCATTTTCACTGAATGAAGAGACTTTTTCCATTTTCGATCGTGGTACCCCCATTGCTTACGAAATGCTAGATATCGGGCAACCGAGTACACCAAAATCTAAATCATCCTCTAAACGTTTTTTTTTTAAGTTTTTTGTTAATTTTGCCCCATTTCACGAAAAACGCTAAGGGAGAGGAGAAATGGGTCGAAATTGCATTTTCACTGAATGAAGAGACTTTTTCCATTTTCGATCGTGGTACCCGCATTGCTTACGAAATGCTACATATCGGGCAACCGAGTACACCAAAATCTAAATCATCCTCTAAGCATTCTTCGGTTAAGTTTTTTGTTCATTTTGCCCCATTTCACGAAAAGCGCTAAGGGAGAGGAGAAATGGGGCGGTATTGCATTTTCAGTGGATGAAGAGACTTTTTCCATTTTCGATCGTGGTACCCCAATTGCTTACGAAATGCTACATATCGGGCAACCGAGTACACCAAAATCTAAATCATCCTCTAAACATTCTTTGGTTAAGTTTTTTGTTAATTTTGCCCCATTTCACGAAAAACGCTGACGGAGAGGAGAAATGGGGCGGTATTGCATTTTCAGTTAATGAAGAGACTTTTTCCATTTTCGATCGTGGTACCCCCATTGCTTACGAAATGCTACATATCGGGCAACCGAGTACACCAAAATCTAAATCATCCTCCAAACATTATTTGGTTAAGTTGTTTGTTCATTTTGTCCCATTCCACGAAAAACGCTAAGGGAGAGGAGAAATGGGGCGGTATTGCATTTTTAGTGGATGAAGAGACTTTTTCCATTTTCGATCGTGGTACCCCAATTGCTTACGAAATGCTACATATCGGGCAACCGAGTACACCAAAATCTAAATCATCCTCTAAACATTTTTTGGTTAAGTTTTTTGTTAATTTTGCCCCATTTCACGAAAAACGCTAAGGGAGAGGAGAAATGGGTCGAAATTGCATTTTCACTGAATGAAGAGACTTTTTCCATTTTCGATCGTGGTACCCGCATTGCTTACGAAATGCTACATATCGGGCAACCGAGTACACCAAAATCTAAATCATCCTCTAAACATTTTTTGGTTAAGTTTTTTGTTAATTTTGCCCCATTTCACGAAAAACGCTAAGGGAGAGGAGAAATGGGTCGAAATTGCATTTTCACTGAATGAAGAGACTTTTTCCATTTTCGATCGTGGTACCCCCATTGCTTACGAAATGCTAGATATCGGGCAACCGAGTACACCAAAATCTAAATCATCCTCAAAACATTTGTTGGTTAAGTTTTTTGTTAATTTTGCCCCATTTCACGAAAAACGCTAAGGGAGAGGAGAAATGGGTCGAAATTGCATTTTCACTGAATGAAGAGACTTTTTCCATTTTCGATCGTGGTACCCCAATTGCTTACGAAATGCTACATATCGGGCAACCGAGTACACCAAAATCTTAATCATCCTCTAAACGTTTTTTGGTTAAGTTTTTTGTTCATTTTGCCCCATTTCACGAAAAGCGCTAAGGGAGAGGAGAAATGGGGCGGTATTGCATTTTCAGTGGATGAAGAGACTTTTTCCATTTTCGATCGTGGTACCCTCATTGCTTACGAAATGCTACATATCGGGCAACCGAGTACACCAAAATCTAAACCATCCTCTAAACATTCTTTGGTTAAGTTTTTTGTTCATTTTGTCCCATTAAACGAAAAACGCTAAGGGAGAGGAGAAATGGGGCGGTATTGCATTTTCAGTGGATGAAGAGATTTTTTCCATTTTCGATCGTGGTACCCGCATTGCTTACGAAATGCTACATATCGGGCAACCGAGTACACCAAAATCTAAATCATCCTCTAAACATTTTTTAGTTAAGTTTTTTGTTCATTTTGCCCCATTTCACGAAAAACGCTAAGGGAGAGGAGAAATGGGTCGAAATTGCATTTTCACTGAATGAAGAGACTTTTTCCATTTTCGATCGTGGTACCCGCATTGCTTACGAAATGCTACATATCGGGCAACCGAGTACACCAAAATCTAAATCATCCTCTAAACATTTTTTCGTTAAGTTTTTTCTTAATTTTGCCCCATTTCATGAAAAACGCTAAGGGAGAGGAGAAATGGGTCGAAATTGCATTTTCACAGAATGAAGAGACTTTTTCCATTTTCGATCGTGGTACCCCAATTGCTTACGAAATGCTACATATCGGGCAACCGAGTACACCAAAATCTAAATCATCCTCAAAACATTTTTCGGTTAAGTTTTTTGTTAATTTTGCCCCATTTCACGAAAAACGCTAAGGGAGAGGAAAAATGGGTCGAAATTGCATTTTCACTGAATGAAGAGACTTTTTCCATTTTCGATCGTTGTACCCCCATTGCTTACGAAATGCTACATATCGGGCAACCGAGTACACCAAAATCTAAATCATCCTCTAAGCATTTTTTGGTTAAGTTTTTTGTTAATTTTGCCCCATTTCACGAAAAGCGCTAAGGGAGAGGAGAAATGGGGCGGTATTGCATTTTCAGTGGATGAAGAGACTTTTTCCATTTTCGATCGTGGTACCCTCATTGCTTACGAAATGCTACATATCGGGCAGCCGAGTACACCAAAATCTAAACCATCCTCTAAACATTCTTTGGTTAAGTTTTTTGTTCATTTTGTCCCATTCCACGAAAAACGCTAAGGGAGAGGAGAAATGGGGCGGTATTGCATTTTCAGTGGATGAAGAGATTTTTTCCATTTTCGATCGTGGTACCCGCATTGCTTACGAAATGCTACATATCGGGCAACCGAGTACACCAAAATCTAAATCATCCTCTAAACATTTTTTGGTTAAGTGTTTTGTTAATTTTGCCCCATTTCACGAAAAACGCTAAGGGAGAGGAGAAATGGGTCGAAATTGCATTTTCACTGAATGAAGAGACTTTTTCCATTTTCGATCGTGGTACCCGCATTGCTTACGAAATGCTACATATCGGGCAACCGAGTACACCAAAATCTAAATCATCCTCTAAACATTTTTTGGTTAAGTTTTTTGTTAATTTTGCCCCATTTCACGAAAAACGCTAAGGGAGAGGAGAAATGGGTCGAAATTGCATTTTCACTGAATGAAGAGACTTTTTCCATTTTCGATCGTGGTACCCGCATTGCTTACGAAATGCTACATATCGGGCAACCGAGTACACCAAAATCTAAATCATCCTCTAAACATTTTTTCGTTAAGTTTTTTCTTAATTTTGCCCCATTTCATGAAAAACGCTAAGGGAGAGGAGAAATGGGTCGAAATTGCATTTTCACAGAATGAAGAGACTTTTTCCATTTTCGATCGTGGTACCCCAATTGCTTACGAAATGCTACATATCGGGCAACCGAGTACACCAAAATCTAAATCATCCTCAAAACATTTTTCGGTTAAGTTTTTTGTTAATTTTGCCCCATTTCACGAAAAACGCTAAGGGAGAGGAAAATGGGTCGAAATTGCATTTTCACTGAATGAAGAGACTTTTTCCATTTTCGATCGTTGTACCCCCATTGCTTACGAAATGCTACATATCGGGCAACCGAGTACACCAAAATCTAAATCATCCTCTAAACATTTTTTGGTTAAGTTTTTTGTTAATTTTGCCCCATTTCACGAAAAACGCTAAGGGAGAGGAGAAATGGGTCGAAATTGCATTTTCACTGAATGAAGAGACTTTTTCCATTTTCGATCGTGGTACCCCCATTGCTTACGAAATGCTAGATATCGGGCAACCGAGTACACCAAAATCTAAATCATCCTCAAAACATTTTTTGGTTAAGTTTTTTGTTAATTTTGCCCCATTTCACGAAAAACGCTAAGGGAGAGGAGAAATGGGTCGAAATTGCATTTTCACTGAATGAAGAGACTTTTTCCATTTTCGATCGTGGTACCCGCATTGCTTACGAAATGCTACATATCGGGCAACCGAGTACACCAAAATCTAAATCATCCTCTAAACATTTTTTGGTTAAGTTTTTTGTTAATTTTGCCCCATTTCACGAAAAACGCTAAGGGAGAGGAGAAATGGGTCGAAATTGCATTTTCACTGAATGAAGAGACTTTTTCCATTTTCGATCGTGGTACCCGCATTGCTTACGAAATGCTACATATCGGGCAACCGAGTACACCAAAATCTAAATCATCCTCTAAGCATTCTTTGGTTAAGTTTTTTGTTCATTTTGCCCCATTTCACGAAAAGCGCTAAGGGAGAGGAGAAATGGGGCGGTATTGCATTTTCAGTGGATGAAGAGACTTTTTCCATTTTCGATCGTGGTACCCCAATTGCTTACGAAATGCTACATATCGGGCAACCGAGTACACCAAAATCTAAATCATCCTCTAAACATTCTTTGGTTAAGTTTTTTGTGAATTTTGCCCCATTTCACGAAAAACGCTGACGGAGAGGAGAAATGGGGCGGTATTGCATTTTCAGTTAATGAAGAGACTTTTTCCATTTTCGATCGTGGTACCCCCATTGCTTACGAAATGCTACATATCGGGCAACCGAGTACACCAAAATCTAAATCATCCTCCAAACATTATTTGGTTAAGTTGTTTGTTCATTTTGTCCCATTCCACGAAAAACGCTAAGGGAGAGGAGAAATGGGGCGGTATTGCATTTTTAGTGGATGAAGAGACTTTTTCCATTTTCGATCGTGGTACCCCAATTGCTTACGAAATGCTACATATCGGGCAACCGAGTACACCAAAATCTAAATCATCCTCTAAACATTTTTTGGTTAAGTTTTTTGTTAATTTTGCCCCATTTCACGAAAAACGCTAAGGGAGAGGAGAAATGGGTCGAAATTGCATTTTCACTGAATGAAGAGACTTTTTCCATTTTCGATCGTGGTACCCGCATTGCTTACGAAATGCTACATATCGGGCAACCGAGTACACCAAAATCTAAATCATCCTCTAAACATTTTTTGGTTAAGTTTTTTGTTAATTTTGCCCCATTTCACGAAAAACGCTAAGGGAGGGGAGAAATGGGTCGAAATTGCATTTTCACTGAATGAAGAGACTTTTTCCATTTTCGATCGTGGTACCCCCATTGCTTACGAAATGCTAGATATCGGGCAACCGAGTACACCAAAATCTAAATCATCCTCAAAACATTTTTTGGTTAAGTTTTTTGTTAATTTTGCCCCATTTCACGAAAAACGCTAAGGGAGAGGAGAAATGGGTCGAAATTGCATTTTCACTGAATGAAGAGACTTTTTCCATTTTCGATCGTGGTACCCCAATTGCTTACGAAATGCTACATATCGGGCAACCGAGTACACCAAAATCTTAATCATCCTCTAAACGTTTTTTGGTTAAGTTTTTTGTTCATTTTGCCCCATTTCACGAAAAGCGCTAAGGGAGAGGAGAAATGGGGCGGTATTGCATTTTCAGTGGATGAAGAGACTTTTTCCATTTTCGATCGTGGTACCCTCATTGCTTACGAAATGCTACATATCGGGCAACCGAGTACACCAAAATCTAAACCATCCTCTAAACATTCTTTGGTTAAGTTTTTTGTTCATTTTGTCCCATTAAACGAAAAACGCTAAGGGAGAGGAGAAATGGGGCGGTATTGCATTTTCAGTGGATGAAGAGATTTTTTCCATTTTCGATCGTGGTACCCGCATTGCTTACGAAATGCTACATATCGGGCAACCGAGTACACCAAAATCTAAATCATCCTCTAAACATTTTTTAGTTAAGTTTTTTGTTCATTTTGCCCCATTTCACGAAAAACGCTAAGGGAGAGGAGAAATGGGTCGAAATTGCATTTTCACTGAATGAAGAGACTTTTTCCATTTTCGATCGTGGTACCCGCATTGCTTACGAAATGCTACATATCGGGCAACCGAGTACACCAAAATCTAAATCATCCTCTAAACATTTTTTCGTTAAGTTTTTTCTTAATTTTGCCCCATTTCATGAAAAACGCTAAGGGAGAGGAGAAATGGGTCGAAATTGCATTTTCACAGAATGAAGAGACTTTTTCCATTTTCGATCGTGGTACCCCAATTGCTTACGAAATGCTACATATCGGGCAACCGAGTACACCAAAATCTAAATCATCCTCAAAACATTTTTCGGTTAAGTTTTTTGTTAATTTTGCCCCATTTCACGAAAAACGCTAAGGGAGAGGAAAAATGGGTCGAAATTGCATTTTCACTGAATGAAGAGACTTTTTCCATTTTCGATCGTTGTACCCCCATTGCTTACGAAATGCTACATATCGGGCAACCGAGTACACCAAAATCTAAATCATCCTCTAAGCATTTTTTGGTTAAGTTTTTTGTTAATTTTGCCCCATTTCACGAAAAGCGCTAAGGGAGAGGAGAAATGGGGCGGTATTGCATTTTCAGTGGATGAAGAGACTTTTTCCATTTTCGATCGTGGTACCCTCATTGCTTACGAAATGCTACATATCGGGCAGCCGAGTACACCAAAATCTAAACCATCCTCTAAACATTCTTTGGTTAAGTTTTTTGTTCATTTTGTCCCATTCCACGAAAAACGCTAAGGGAGAGGAGAAATGGGGCGGTATTGCATTTTCAGTGGATGAAGAGATTTTTTCCATTTTCGATCGTGGTACCCGCATTGCTTACGAAATGCTACATATCGGGCAACCGAGTACACCAAAATCTAAATCATCCTCTAAACATTTTTTGGTTAAGTGTTTTGTTAATTTTGCCCCATTTCACGAAAAACGCTAAGGGAGAGGAGAAATGGGTCGAAATTGCATTTTCACTGAATGAAGAGACTTTTTCCATTTTCGATCGTGGTACCCGCATTGCTTACGAAATGCTACATATCGGGCAACCGAGTACACCAAAATCTAAATCATCCTCTAAACATTTTTTGGTTAAGTTTTTTGTTAATTTTGCCCCATTTCACGAAAAACGCTAAGGGAGAGGAGAAATGGGTCGAAATTGCATTTTCACTGAATGAAGAGACTTTTTCCATTTTCGATCGTGGTACCCCCATTGCTTACGAAATGCTAGATATCGGGCAACCGAGTACACCAAAATCTAAATCATCCTCAAAACATTTTTTGGTTAAGTTTTTTGTTAATTTTGCCCCATTTCACGAAAAACGCTAAGGGAGAGGAGAAATGGGTCGAAATTGCATTTTCACTGAATGAAGAGACTTTTTCCATTTTCGATCGTGGTACCCCCATTGCTTACGAAATGCTACATATCGGGCAACCGAGTACACCAAAATCTAAATCATCCTCTAAGCATTCTTTGGTTAAGTTTTTTGTTCATTTTGCCCCATTTCACGAAAAGCGCTAAAAGAGAGGAGAAATGGGGCGGTATTGCATTTTCAGTGGATGAAGAGACTTTTTCCATTTTCGATCGTGGTACCCTCATTGCTTACGAAATGCTACATATCGGGCAACCGAGTACACCAAAATCTAAACCATCCTCTAAACATTCTTTGGTTAAGTTTTTTGTTCATTTTGTCCCATTCCACGAAAAACGCTAAGGGAGAGGAGAAATGGGGCGGTATTGCATTTTCAGTGGATGAAGAGATTTTTTCCATTTTCGATCGTGGTACCCGCATTGCTTACGAAATGCTACATATCGGGCAACCGAGTACACCAAAATCTAGATCATCCTCTAAACATTTTTTGGTTAAGTTTTTTGTTAATTTTGCCCCATTTCACGAAAAACGCTAAGGGAGAGGAGAAATGGGTCGAAATTGCATTTTCACTGAATGAAGAGACTTTTTCCATTTTCGATCGTGGTACCCGCATTGCTTACGAAATGCTACATATCGGGCAACCGAGTACACCAAAATCTAAATCATCCTCTAAACATTTTTTGATTAAGTTTTTTGTTAATTTTGCCCCATTTCACGAAAAACGCTAAGGGAGAGGAGAAATGGGTCGAAATTGCATTTTCACTGAATGAAGAGACTTTTTCCATTTTCGATCGTGGTACCCCCATTGCTTACGAAATGCTAGATATCGGGCAACCGAGTACACCAAAATCTAAATCATCCTCAAAACATTTTTTGGTTAAGTTTTTTGTTAATTTTGCCCCATTTCACGAAAAACGCTAAGGGAGAGGAGAAATGGGTCGAAATTGCATTTTCACTGAATGAAGAGACTTTTTCCATTTTCGATCGTGGTACCCGCATTGCTTACGAAATGCTACATATCGGGCAACCGAGTACACCAAAATCTAAATCATCCTCTAAACATTTTTTGGTTAAGTTTTTTGTTAATTTTGCCCCATTTCACGAAAAACGCTAAGGGAGAGGAGAAATGGGTCGAAATTGCATTTTCACTGAATGAAGAGACTTTTTCCATTTTCGATCGTGGTACCCGCATTGCTTACGAAATGCTACATATCGGGCAACCGAGTACACCAAAATCTAAATCATCCTCTAAACATTTTTTAGTTAAGTTTTTTGGTAATTTTGCCCCATTTCACGAAAAACGCTAAGGGAGAGGAGAAATGGGGCGGTATTGCATTTTCAGTGGATGAAGAGACTTTTTCCATTTTCGATTGTGGTACCCTCATTGCTTACGAAATGCTACATATCGGGCAACCGAGTACACCAAAATCTAAACCATCCTCAAAACATTCTTTGGTTAAGTTTTTTGTTCATTTTGTCCCATTCCACGAAAAACGCTAAGGGAGAGGAGAAATGGGTCGAAATTGCATTTTCACTGAATGAAGAGACTTTTTCCATTTTCGATCGTGGTACCCGCATTGCTTACGAAATGCTACATATCGGGCAACCGAGTACACCAAAATCTAAATCATCCTCAAAACATTTTTTGGTTAAGTTTTTTGTTCATTTTGTCCCATTCCACGAAAAACGCTAAGGGAGAGGAGAAATGGGGCGGTATTGCATTTTCAGTGGATGAAGAGATTTTTTCCATTTTCGATCGTGGTACCCTCATTGCTTACGAAATGCTACATATCGGGCAACCGCGTACACCAAAATCTAAACCATCCTCTAAACATTCTTTGGTTAAGTTTTTTGTTCATTTTGTCCCATTCCACGAAAAACGCTAAGGGAGAGGAGAAATGGGGCGGTATTGCATTTTCAGTGGGTGAAGAGATTTTTTCCATTTTCGATCGTGGTACCCGCATTGCTTACGAAATGCTACATATCGGGCAACCGAGTACTCCAAAATCTAAATCATCCTCTAAACATTTTTTGGTTAAGTTTTTTGTTAATTTTGCCCCATTTCACGAAAAACGCTAAGGGAGAGGAGAAATGGGTCGAAATTGCATTTTCACTGAATGAAGAGACTTTTTCCATTTTCGATCGTGGTACCCGCATTGCTTACGAAATGCTACATATCGGGCAACCGAGTACACCAAAATCTAAATCATCCTCTAAACATTTTTTGGTTAAGTTTTTTGTTAATTTTGCCCCATTTCACGAAAAACGCTAAGGGAGAGGAGAAATGGGGCGGTATTGCATTTTCAGTGGATGAAGAGACTTTTTCCATTTTCGATCGTGGTACCCTCATTGCTTACGAAATGCTACATATCGGGCAACCGAGTACACCAAAATCTAAACCATCCTCTAAACATTCTTTGGTTAAGTTTTTTGTTCATTTTGTCCCATTCCACGAAAAACGCTAAGGGAGAGGAGAAATGGGGCGGTATTGCATTTTCAGTGGATGAAGAGATTTTTTCCATTTTCGATCGTGGTACCCTCATTGCTTACGAAATGCTACATATCGGGCAACCGCGTACACCAAAATCTAAACCATCCTCTAAACATTCTTTGGTTAAGTTTTTTGTTCATTTTGTCCCATTCCACGAAAAACGCTAAGGGAGAGGAGAAATGGGGCGGTATTGCATTTTCAGTGGATGAAGAGATTTTTTCCATTTTCGATCGTGGTACCCGCATTGCTTACGAAATGCTACATATCGGGCAACCGAGTACACCAAAATCTAAATCATCCTCTAAACATTTTTTGGTTAAGTTTTTTGTTAATTTTGCCCCATTTCACGAAAAACGCTAAGGGAGAGGAGAAATGGGTCGAAATTGCATTTTCACTGAATGAAGAGACTTTTTCCATTTTCGATCGTGGTACCCGCATTGCTTACGAAATGCTACATATCGGGCAACCGAGTACACCAAAATCTAAATCATCCTCTAAACATTCTTTGGTTAAGTTTTTTGTTAATTTTGCCCCATTTCACGAAAAACGCTGACGGAGAGGAGAAATGGGTCGAAATTGCATTTTCACTGAATGAAGAGACTTTTTCCATTTTCGATCGTGGTACCCCCATTGCTTACGAAATGCTACATATCGGGCAACCGAGTACACCAAAATCTAAATCATCCTATAAACATTTTTTGGTTAAGTTTTTTGTTAATTGTGCCCCATTTCACGAAAAACGCTAAGGGAGAGGAGAAATGGGTCGAAATTGCATTTTCACTGAATGAAGAGACTTTTTCTATTTTAGATCGTGGTACTCGCATTGCTTACGAAATGCTACATATCGGGCAACCGAGTACACCAAAATCTAAATCATCGTATAAACATTCTTTGGTTAAGTTTTTTGTTCATTTTGTCCCATTCCACGAAAAACGCTAAGAGAGAGGAGAAATGGGGCGGTATTGCATTTTCAGTGGATGAAGAGACTTTTTCCATTTTCGATCGTGGTACCCCAATTGCTTACGAAATGCTACATATCGGGCAACCGAGTACACCAAAATCTAAATCATCCTCTAAACATTTTTTGGTTAAGTTTTTTGTTAATTTTGCCCCATTTCACGAAAAACGCTAAGGGAGAGGAGAAATGGTATTGCATTTTCAGTGGATGAAGAGACTTTTTCCATTTTCGATTGTGGTACCCCCATAGCTTACGAAATGCTAGATATCTGGCAATCAAGTACACCAAAGTCTAAGTCATCCTCTAAACGTTTTTTGGTTAAGTTTTTTGTTAATTTTGCCCCATTTCACGAAAAACCCTAAGGGAGAGGAGAAATGGGGCGGTATTGCATTTTCAGTGGATGAAGAGACTTTCTCCATTTTCGATCGTGGTACCCCCATTGCTTACGAAATGCTACATATCGGGCAACCGAGTACACCAAAATCTAAATCATCCTATAAACGTTTTTTGGTTAAGTTTTTAGTTAATTTTGCCCCATTTCACGAAAAACGCTAAGGGAGAGGAGAAATGGGTCGAAATTGCATTTTCACTGAATGAAGAGACTTTTTCCATTTTCGATCGTGGTACCCTCATTGCTTACGAAATGCTACATATCGGGCAACCGAGTACACCAAAATCTAAATCATCCTCTAAACATTTTTTGGTTAAGTTTTTTGTTAATTTTGCCCCATTTCACGAAAAACGCTAAGGGAGAGGAGAAATGGGTCGAAATTGCATTTTCACTGAATGAAGAGACTTTTTCCATTTTCGATCGTGGTACCCGCATTGCTTACGAAATGCTACATATCGGGCAACCGAGTACACCAAAATCTAAATCATCCTCTAAACATTTTTTGGTTAAGTTTTTTGTTAATTTTGCCCCATTTCACGAAAAACGCTAAGGGAGAGGAGAAATGGGTCGAAATTGCATTTTCACTGAATGAAGAGACTTTTTCCATTTTCGATCGTGGTACCCGCATTGCTTACGAAATGCTAGATATCGGGCAACCGAGTACACCAAAATCTAAATCATCCTCAAAACATTTTTTGGTTAAGTTTTTTGTTAATTTTGCCCCATTTCACGAAAAACGCTAAGGGAGAGGAGAAATGGGTCGAAATTGCATTTTCACTGAATGAAGAGACTTTTTCCATTTTCGATCGTGGTACCCGCATTGCTTACGAAATGCTACATATCGGGCAACCGAGTACACCAAAATCTAAATCATCCTCTAAACATTTTTTGGTTAAGTTTTTTGTTAATTTTGCCCCATTTCACGAAAAACGCTAAGGGAGAGGAGAAATGGGGCGGTATTGCATTTTCAGTGGATGAAGAGACTTTTTCCATTTTCGACCGTGGTACACCCCATTGCTTACGGGAATGGAAGTCCGCCGTGTCTCAGGCAGGGTCTCTTCCCGGGGCGGGAGCCCTTTAAGTAAGTAAGTAAGTAGGTAGTTTTAAATCCTCCAGGGGTATTTATTAATGTTTGCTATTGAATGTTGCTTATTTATATATTTAATCCAAAACTGATAAATCTAATCTACGGCTTCTCTTTGATACCTTGAAGTTGATTTTTTCATTCGATCTAAAACTGACTAATTGACGTTTACTACTGCATCTCATACAGATTATGATTATTATTATCAAAGGTAATGCCCACTATTAGGTTTAAAGGATTAAAAACCTGCCAACGTCACCTTATCAGGATCAGAGTCTGAAAAAGCCTTTTTCAATAACTCCTTGATTTTTTTATATTAATGTCGATATCTTTACTTGGTAGCACTATCAAGAGTACTTCTAAAGTCATGTAGAGAACTTGTTTGGAATCATTAGTGAATTCCTCAAGCTAGCTTGAAGCTTATGAATAGGTGGTCACAGCTTTGCACGTTGACTTGATTAAGGTATCTAGGAATTAACGGGTCAATAAGTCCACTTACCAACCTCGGTGTAAATGGAGTGACTCTGACATCCCCGGAAAATGTAACAAAGATCATCGACTTTAGGAAGGCTATACTACTAGGCGAACAACTTTTCAATTATCGAAGTCTGATTTTGTAAGAAAATCCTAAATCGATGTTTTACAAAGGACATTCAATAGTAATATAAAACATAATTGCCAACTAACTTGTCTAACTTAATTTATAGCCCCTACGCACACAAGAAAGCCTCTTTTGAAAAATAATCTACAGGATTGACATAAATAAAAGAAACTTTTGCAACAAATTAGATTCTTTTCTGCTACACATTTCTCAAACAAGTAATCCCATAAACCAAATAATTTTTATCCAAACAATAACTTCATCTGAAACGACCCAACACAGTGCTTGACCTCATAAAAAACAACGTTCCGCCGCGCATAAAGATTACAACCTACATTGTCTCCAAACAATATAAAAAAAGTATCTAAAAATAGAAGTTTTATCTAACAAAAGATTTCTCTTACTCTACTTCATGAACTCATCAAAGAAACAAAAAAAAAAAAAGAAAACTTAAAAAAATTCTGCAAATCAAAACCAAGAATCAAAAAGTCCTTCAACTAATCTTTGCATATTCAAACAAACTGGAGTATCTGCAAACCTTTAAAACTCTCATAAACCTTACTAAGAAGTCATACCAAAGGAAAAAGAAGTCCAACAGATGAAATTAAAAGATTTTACAGCTTTGGTTATTTTTGTTTTTGTTTAATAAACAAGAAGGACACAAACCACTGAAGAAAAAAAATAAATTTATAGACCAGTCACGTGGACAAGGATACTTCGAGAAACAACAACAGAAGAAGCCATCACACACCGGTTTTGTGGAATTTTCTTATTATCCCTGGAAATTTATCCCCACTCGTTAGGAGATCAGATTGGACTGTTGTGATAGCTCTAGGAAAAATCAACTTTACCAACGTACTATGTACCTAAACAGCGTGCTAAGAGGCCATTGAACGAACCAACAACGTGGACGCAGTATCTTTCCATACTTACCGCTCATAAACTATCCTGCCAAGCGTCTGTGTACATCTCTAAATTACGGACTCTCTCAATGGGATGTATTTAATACTCCATACTTCGGAGTAAAATAAGGAGCCCAGGAAACAGTTTGTAAGTGAGAATATCCTTGAAGTTGGTGCACACACATCGCAAAGGCTCTATACTCCTAACAAGGAAATTTAAGCAGCTCCATGTAATAGGGTCATTTCTGTGATCGTAAACACGAAAAGTTGAAACAACATTTACTTCCGCTTTTGCTGCGAGAAGTAAATTTCGATGTTGACTGGTTATCCTGTTTCAAGCAGGATATGGTTTCCAAAGAGAAGAAATGACAGTACAATGGGAAGGATTATCGCTTTTGTTGAAAGTGGATCCCTTCCGTAAAGGGTTACTTTCCCTGTACAATACACGTATAAATCCCGAACACACTCAAGGATAAGCAACAGCGACCTTCCCCAAAACACATGGTCTAGGTTGGCGTTCATTGATTTTAGCTACTTCAACTCCCATAGAGGAGAGCGAGTCAAAGAGTTCAAATGTGTGCCGTTTAATTAATACTTTGGATACATGGGTATTAAATATCTTTCAGGCGCACGCTACATCAGTATGTTACAAGCTAATCATGTTAAATTTGCGTGGAACATGGCAGTACATTTGCTAAGACCAGCCATCCAGCCAGCCAGGCAGGAAGGGGTTTGCATTAATTCGAGTTCATACATAAATTAGAAATTATCGAGATGGTATTGAAAACACAAGTCGACGTGTAAGTTGCCCTTCTTGGGACTTATTACAGATTAATCCTCGGAAAGTACACCTTTGTGTGAAAGCGATATGGTTATCGTAGATTTATTTACTTGGAGATCCTAATCTAGACAGGGTGGTTTAACGCCTTAATGCCTGCGGGGAGCTTTGTGAGTTTTGTACACATGAGCATAATTATGATTGTGGTTTAGTGTCGAATACATTTTCTATTTGCGTGTTTGTTGAAAGTTAAGCTTAGGGTGTAACCGTTTTATGGGACTAGAAAAACTACAAAATTATTTTTAATCGTAAAAGGGCTACTCAAAATCTTTCGACTTGTCTGTGTGGTTTTCTTTTATTTGTCGAAATAAGGAATTTAATATTCAGTATGTGGTTATAAAATCGAATGGGAAAAACCAGACTGAAATTAACATTTTGTTTACCTATTGTTAAGCAGCCTCACTATATAACAACATAACCCCTAACGTCGATAACCAGCGGGTGTCTGCAATGGCAGTTGCACTTCCGATTTCATGCCGAAAAAATTGATGTCATTGGCCCATTTAAAGTTGTCATTTCGAATAAGAAGTACTAGAATAATCAGTAAAGCCCTCACTACAATTGTTACACCCATTGTAGGAGGCGGAATTGTTGGCCCCAAAAGGAAGATTTACTTCTCTCTTCCAAGGAATGTACGTAAATACAGGGTTTTTCAATAAAGACATAACAATTTTGTACTTAAATGAAATACAAAAAAAAAGAGGCATCAGTCTGTAAACTATTCCAGATATAGCAGACGTATTAATTTTTATTATTACTCATCACTTTCATATGACACGTACGCAGCGATCGAGACAATTTTCCACCACTCTTTCGCAGATATCGGATGGAACATTCCACATGCATGTAGCACCATTTTATTGGAACCACACATCACTGATGTTAAGTTCATCCATTTTTGGCCAAAAATGGTCTTCCAAGCCGGGATGGTTCTAGACTCTAAAACGCAAAATTCGTCACAATGTGCACTGAGAGATTCCCAATTCCTGTGAATGACTTGGAATCGACCGATTTGGCTCATTTTCAACCGAAGCTCTTACGGCTGCGGTAGCACTAAAACTGAGATCATCGACTTAGTAAGTTTTAATAACTTCTATACGTTTTTCTTTCATGAACTTTACAACAACAAAAACCTAAATCTGGACTGTTTTCCTGATATTGACCGATTTTGTAAAAAGTTTAAGGTCACATTTTGACTAAAATATGAAATTGTTATGTCTCTATTGAAATCGTTTCTCTATTTACAGGGTGACCACATAAAAACGATAGGAAGCTTTTTTTTAATAAAACAGGAACGGTGTGAGACATAAAATTGAATGTGGTTTTATTTTGAAGCTAAGTTCATGTCCTTATGTGTGCTCGTCCAGAGCGGTTAGATTGTTAGCGTAGACCAATGACTTGATGTAACCCCAGTCGCATGATCGCTGTGGCCAACTGATGAACGCTCGCCATGGGATGACCCAGTCGCCAAATTTCTCCTTCACAAATTGTGGAACAACTCCGGATCTCCGGCCAACATTTCCAGCACCCAATTAGCGAACTCACGGTATTGTCGTTCGGCTTGTACGGTTGTAGGCCCACATCCAATCGCAAAATAATAGTTGGTGGCTTAAGGTCTAAAAGAGTGTACTCATGCTTAAACTTTTCCATGGTCCGACGAATAGCCTGCACACGAAATTAACTTTGTGTATCTACAACTGAGCCGGAAATCCGATAAAATTTTTAATAATTTCCGCAGGTTGGCAATGGAATGGAATGGAGCCTTACTGAATGTCAGATTGATGTCATTGGTAACTTTGACATTTACTGAAACATAACAATTCAAAAAAGTATCATTGTTATCTGGTCGCCCCTTAAAAGTATTACGCCTTAGAGCCAAAATGTAAAATTTTATATTTCCTTGTAAATAGAAAGGAGCGGATCTGTTTTTTGTGACTGGCCACTGAATGCTGAGAAAGAGCATTTGGCGTGAGTACACCGAGGGCGATAGCAACGTCTTTTGGACTAGAAACTACCTTACAGGCTTAAAATGAGAGCTTCGGTGTGAAAATGACATTAGGTTCGCTCTTAGATTTAGAGCCTTCCTGAGATTGGTCTTATGAGTTTTGAGAATTTCTTGTACAGAGTCCAATTTTTTGATTGGCCTGCTTAAAGAACAATCAGCACTCAAATTTGCAGGAGTTCTGAACTACTTTGTTCGTAAGAGATGTCCGAGAGCCACCCTTTTGGTAGGTCGACAATGTATGATAGCTGGTACGGTCACAACACAAGGGGTATGATAAGAATACACACACGTGAGTATATTTGTATGTATTTACTATGGCAGATTTAATTTCCAAGTCGACGGTTACAGAAAAACCAGCCCTTTAAGTTACTTTAAAAAATGTATACCCCCTCAGTTGGAAAGCAGTATGTACATATAGTAGCCTTGAACCCATTTATCGCTGTATTATCTTCCACCAACAAGCACCCAATTCGCATCCAATTGGGACACAATTTACTCCTATATCTGGTTTAACGAGTTCCTTAAAACTCCCAAGCAGTTTGTTTATTTTGCCCCCCAAATGGAAGCCCATCATCAAAACCACATAAAATCTTGTGTTAAACGACACATGAATCGAATTTCTTTCTCCCTGAAACCCTAAAAGAGTAACACAAATAAAACCTAATCCTTCACATGACTAACCCCATAAATTCGATATATAATCCATAATATTTTGCCTCGAACTTTTCACACTGTTTACGCCGTTCCACAAGAACTCAGCAAAAAAAAAAAAATAGAAAGCACATTCAAAAATCGCGTTCGAAAATTTCAATAAATCATTAATTCGCATGAATAAACTAGATCAAAGTTGGTTTTCATCCATCACTCAGTCTCGCAGTGCTGGAACGAAAAAAAGATACATTACCAGCATGAGAAGGAAGCATCAGAGTTAAAGATAAACGTCCCGCCAAAATTATATCTTCGTCGGCATTTAAAAAGCAATGTTCTTGTTTACATTTTTACTATCAATGAAAAGCTCCTTGGAATAGTAAATTCGAATAAAGCTAACATTCCACGGCGAATTCATCTGTCGCACGCACGTGCTCTTTTCAATGACAACAAACGTTTTCCCATTGACAAGTGCATATGACCCACACCACAAGGCCGGTCGATACAAAAGAAAAGAAAAGCTTTATGTTACCACCCGCGCACCCATTGCAGTCAGACAGTCAGATGCTGGAAGTGAAATCAGCTTTTCGAAAAAGCAAAAGATTCTTCACCCAAAAGAGGCCATCGTATCTATAGGCGCGTACGTAGATACATTCGCCTACAACAGAGGGTGTCTTTCAAGTTTGCTGCTATCGGTGCCGCGCCGTCAACAGTTTTCCATTCGGCATGCTCGAGTGTGGTAGGTCAAACCAGTCACGTTAACCGATGGATTCGTATTCCATCTGAACGTTTTTAGTTGATGTCTGTTGCCGGTAGATATCGGACGACCGAAGCAGGTATTCAATACCTACGGAATTTTCTCATCAAAAAGTATCTGTAATTCGATTTCCAATCCCGATAATATTTTTGAATTTCATGGTTAATTAACGACCAGCTGCGGGAAATTTTAAATAAAAAATTTCGTTCTAACATAATTTTTTGTTTTTAAAAATAAATTTATTTGAACATAATTTGCGAATACAATTCCCAGTGTAAACAACTTGATGGGAATTTAAATTCTCGAGTGCAATTCATCTCCAGTGGCAATGCAAAAAAATATAAAGAGATCTACGATCAGTGTCAGTGATCTATCTTGTGGATTTATTTAATTTACGCGCTATATAGTATATGTATAGTATATGTAAAAGAAAAATAATCATTGTCTGTTTTTTAAGGAAATTTTGTTGATATTTCGAAAATAATTTCGTGGGCGTGGTGAATAGATACACCATTGGGTGTAGTTTCATTTTTAAATGTGCAAAATAAATTTATCTTACAAATAGGTGCTTTGAAGCAAATGGTGCATTTGAAGTTCGTGTTTGTGTGTGTGTATAGAGAGCAATAACCGTTATTTATTGTGTTGGATATTTTGCACGGACTGTGGATACAAAGTGCAATAGCTGTTGGAGAAGGATTTCTGCCACAAAGAGTAGACGGAAGTAAGTTTTGAATAGCTTTGCTTTGCATATTTTAATTTGTATTGTTTGCCCAAGAGGGTAATTTATGTTTGTCCGGACTCGGGAGAGTCCAGATAAAAGATTTGCCAGATGGGTAGAATTAATTTCTGAGAGTGGTTCCATAGTAGTGGTGCATTAATTAAAGTGAGATTTTCTTAGAATGCTTACGGTGTGATTATTTAACTAATTTTTCATATAATGTACATATCTCAAGGAAAGATTTGTTATTCATCATTTTTCGTAAATCCTCTTTTAAAATGTTGGTTACTTAGTGTAGCGAAACTTAAGTCAATTTCAAGTTTGTGCTAAACTCGTTTCATTCTTTTGATATGTGTACATTTGTGTTTCGTCCATATTAGGAAGTTTAACAGAAAAAAAAATCGAATCAAATTATTAAGTATCTTTGTCTTGCACGTGCATATGTATGTATGATATAGATTTCATTGGGATGGACAGTAATTACAGCTGGTTTCTCGATTAAAATCAGAAAACTTTTTATTTTTCTTAAACCCGTTCATAACAATAGCAAACACATATCGTTTTCTAATACACACCAAACTCTATCAGTATCTAAATTTTATTAGATTTCTTTAGCAAGTTTAATATGCATTAAATTCATTTTTGGGTTTTTCTGTTTGTTTTTTTTAAATGTGTTTCCTCTGAGCCACTGAGCTTAGAAAATATATTTTAAGATAAACGCAAAAAATTGGCGTACCAAATTTGAAAAACCATGCCCAGTCTTCCAATCATTTTAAAAGAAACAGGATAAAGTTATTAGTAAAAGGCTCACCACTTTTTTGAAAATTATCTAAAAATCTTGTATTTTGCTAACATCTCTCCGAATACCTATAGAAAAGGCGGTGATGATTTAAAGCAAAGAAATGGAGAGAGGTAAAAACACTTTTGTTGTTTTTTTTATTTTTGTCAGTCGACACGGACTACTTACATATATACAAAGTTGAAAATGGGCATTTTCGGAAACGTCAAAAAAGTCATATGCTTTTGCAAATGGCCGTCAATCCAGGACTCAAATCAATCGGCCATTATGCTTACAGGAGTTAATTTGAACTTATGTGAAGTCAACATTTTTTTTTGCTCCTTAGCTGCACAACAAATGACGTTTATGCACGTCTGACTGATAATAAACTGCGTTTTAAAACAATGTGCTAATACAGTGCTACTCTAATGTTGATTCAAACACATTACTTTGGCAGCTTGCGTTTTCGAAAATGCTTCAAAAGCAATTTGATGCATATGACGTTTTCGAAAATTTCGGACTATTAAATTTGAAAATAAATCTAAGTTCACAAAAAGAGTCCTCAGCTGTTTAGGTTCCATTGGATGAAAAGTTTCTTGAATGCATAAAATTTATTACCTATGTATATTGAGTAAAAAAAAAACTGAGTTGAAACTTACTGTGATACGCTAAGGCTAGAAAAATAAATGTTAAAACTATTCTAGAACTCAGCACTGGTTTTAATTCTACCAAAGAATATCCTTGGATAGTCGGAGATAGATGACATCTTTCACATCTTCATACTATAACCCAGGAACTAATGAATTAGAGCTTCGCATAAGTTTACATAACTTTAAATTTATCGAAAAGCGTAAGAGACTTGGAAAAAATTGCTGAATCCTCGGAGTTTTGTTTGGTGTATACGCAGTGTAAGAGATATTTTTACATTTGGATCTGGAAGTCGGTCTTGATGTCCTGATAAGCTGGCTGATACTGATGTTTTTAGCTATCCTCTTCCAAATTGTCTAGCAAATTGACTCCTACCAAAGGATATCTGTAATAAGTTTAAGCGTCAAAAATGGCTAATTGCGTTTTCTTCGAAAACCGAAACTCATATATGTGTAGTTTAAAATTTACAATTGATTTGTAAAATTTGTAAATTTATTTATGAAAAAGAATGTTTAGATTGAATTTGAAATTGTTAGATAAGGCCCTCCTTCTCGATATTCAGTTGTATGAGAGCTGTTAGCTGTAGAGAGGTACTCTTCTGGTCTTTTTTTTTCTAACTGACTTGCAAAATTTAAATTTGTTCTGAATTTATTTTCAATAAAAACTTTTGTTAAATTTAGTTGGATTAAAGAGCAAATATCATTTTTACTTGCACCTGCATACATATATTCTTAACACATTGGTTCCCACGCAGTACGTTCTCGTGCAACATCTAATAAATAAAAGAATGCCCTCGCCTCCTGGGACCCAAAGCACTAAACTACCTTATGCCTGCGTTAGTACAAGTATTTCGTGAAAAATTTGAAACTAGAATTTTTTTTATCAAACTTGATATTGTTATGATGCAGAAGTTCAAAACAATGGGACCGCTAATTCCGACTGTCTATCGAGTTTGCTTCAACTATTTTTTTTTTACAAATTTGCCACAGATACCAAAAAGTTTATTTGTTTTCCGTCAGCCGTGTACAAGAAAAACGTGCCGAGTTCCAAAAAAATTCGCCACAAAAGTTTATGTTGACAATTACATTTTTGTTTTTTAAAAAAGTCTTTCTGGTAGACTGTCAAGATAGGTTGCCTTTATTTCATTGTCAACTTCCATGGGAAAAGCTTGATACGTACATTACAGAAATGTTTTATATTCAGACAGACAGTGCCAAAGTAGAACAGGGTCAGAAAATGAGAGTCGTTGTCATTGTCACATACTGCTCGAGTTGTGGAATTCAAAATGGGAAATGACCTCTTAGTGTTTTAGTCTTGGATCGAGTGTGACAAGTATGACAAGAAGGATTTTTAATTCTCCATGGATCCGAGATTATTTATAAAAATGAGAAGGGAAAACCCTAGTGTACATCCAACTTGACTTTGACTTCGACAAAATTATTTCATAACCCAATACAATTTTTAGAAATATAAATCTAAAGTTAAAATCAAATTGTAATAACATTACGTACGAATCAGTACTTCTTATTCAATTGGAAAAAAAATAACAAACGCTAAATGGGTTTAAATAGCGGTTGAGTATTCCACAGGACGTTAAAGCCTTTTTTTGTGTTCCAACATTTTTTCACACCCAATTTCAATGCTTTTCATATTTTTGCTCGAATAAACGCACTCGCAGCTAATTTTATATACATGCACATGTATCAAATTTAATTTAATTTTCAATCTCTATCCTTAAAAGGCTCTCGGTATAAAAAATTCCACAACGGAATTACTCTGAAATACCATTATTGCGTACAGTTTATGGTAGCCGTTGGGCTTCTCCTAGTTATGATTTTAATAAAAAAAAAAAAAAATTATAATACAATTCTTATGAAGAATTAATATATGTACATATAACGAGTCGATTTTTTATAAATTTCATACTGAAAGAGTGTTTCGTGGAAATCCGATTGTTCATGCTGTTCCCCTTTGAGGCATGAGTTGGAAGGAAATAAATTGAATTGCATCGTCATTGCTCAGTGAGAAACCGAAAAAACTACTTCTTTTGGAAATGAAGAACTTTATGAAATAAATTTGCGTACGCTGTTGAATTTACTTACATTGGCCTCAATGCAAATTTAGTCCTGTGAGGACTTTTACAAAAAATAATTCTTACTCCAGTTATGGTTGTAAGGCTACGTTGCAGATATTCTGGGAAATACAAAGGTCCCGGCCAGTACCATAAATTATTTGGTTAATCTTCACCATTCATTCATTCAGTTAACTCAAAAGCCAGAAATACTGCCACGCTTCAAGGTGTGTTCGGAGCTTATGACGTACGTTTACATCCACCTTCGTCATTATATACAAAGTCATTTAAATATTAGTTTGCGGTATATTCAGGTTGCAACAAGCCACGAAATTTCGGGGGTTTTACTATCGTAGTAGCCTTAATCGACGTCAGTATTGTATATTTTAAACCACACGCTATTTATAATCCTATTTCTATTTTTGTATTGCATAAATAAAATCATAAACATCAAAATTCGGTACAAGTTGCGTAAGCAAACGAATGTGATTCTTGTATGATGCTTTGGATTAACATTTTTTTCTTTTTTTTAAATCAAACATACGTCACTTGTCGATATGAATATTAGAGATATACGTAGGTATTACTATGAACACGTAAGGAGCATTATAATCAGGGTGATACAGCAAAAAATTTACATACCTTTGAGTAGTTTATCGAAATTTCGGTTTAAACAGGATTCAAATGTAAATGAACATATAACAAACGTATTGGCTAGAAAGGAGCCATTTTTCAAATTTGATTAAGTACATATCTTGTTCAAATTATATTGATGAACATTTTTGACTAATGCTCATAACTTTTAATTACAACAACTCAGTCTCCATTAAATGCAAATTTTAAAGCCATCATCAAGGAAGCTGTCCTGGAGACGATACAGAATAATTTGGTTGCATCTCCCACTGACTACAAAACACCCTCACTAAACGTTTGCAAGAGTTTCTCAGTAAATATCCTAACCAGAGAGGAATTGAACAACGAGAAAGTTTTCGATGACTACGACACTGCTTTGTATATGAATGATTGTATGAAATGCATTGTCTGAAGTGAACTGGGTACTTCAATGTCCTACCATTTACAATGCCAGTGTCTGCTAGACGAATGCTTGTTGGATGATGAGAAATTCCCTAGAATCCCTCAAAATATAGCTATTTTTACTGATGGCCAGGATGTAATCAAAGCCCTTAATTCGACATTCTCTACATTGGATTGAGAAACCCATACCAAAAGGAACGAAACCTAATATGTCTCCAACCAATACCAACCGAGAAAATCTATATTTCATTAGAAATCTTAAAAGGGTTCTAGGTATAAGAATTTGCTCAATACTGCCTAGTCCTGGTATTGGCAGCGTTGGTCCTTTTGATGAAATTTTCGATGACATTTCATCAACGTCGGATTTCAGGTATTTTTTGTTTTTTGTATACATTTCCTTTTAAAGTGCCCAAAGAAATAAAATGGCCTTAATCCAGATGATCTTGTTTGTCTTAGAGATGCATTTTTGCAATTTGAGACCAGAAGAAGTTGGTATTATTTCATGGTAACGAGTGTCATTAGCAGTAACCGTGACATGAACACTTCCATATGTACTTGTGAAATTAGTCGCTATTAGCAAATCGCATCGCGTTGCGCAACTCGAATTCGCTTGGGCTTGAACACAGCCTTAACAAAAATTCAGGACATTTTCGAATTGTCTCCGCAAAAATTTCACAATTTCACTAATCCTTGTTTTAGACTTACATACATACAAACATATATTTATATATCGCTGCGGATCTATGTTTGGTTAGAAGCATTTTCGGAAAGCTGACTGTCTATGCTTGAATTTCAAGGGTCATAGACGTTTGATTCAATTGGCCAAATTATTTACAATTGCACTTCAAATTCAAATTAAAGTTTCGTTGGTATTTGGAATATTTGAAAATATGAAGATAGAACTGTGAATTTAATTTAAATACTAATTATTTGAATACCACATTGGTTCGAATCTACCTCTTGCAAAGTACATTTGGGGGGTCCAATTCTTTGAGCAATCAAGGTCATGCAGAAATGGGCTCTTTAAAACTAACACTTAGGATAGTTATGGATAAATATTAATAAGTGGTTGTTTTTGTGCCTGTACACATACCAATAGATACTCTTTTGCTACTGGGACTTATATCAACAGATGACCTAGCAAAACCAGCAGGAGATTGAATAGAGGAAACTAAACAATTATGGATTTCGCATAGATTCTATCTATGTATACCACATGCTTGGACATAGAAATTCTATTTACCAAACGACCAAACCTATTTCAAAACAAAACAAAATATATTATTAAAAGAGAGAAGGAAAAAAAACAAAACAAATGCCTCTATGTGATGGCAAAGGAAATCCGAAGCTTCAATGTTATTTGTTTAACTGAAAATATTTATTTAGCTAAAAACTTAAAATGAAAATCCATTTAAACATTTAAGTAAGGTCGGTTAAGAACATGAGAGCCACTTGGAAACCAAATCCTTTTCTGGCTTTCCTTCAAAGTGACTTTTATGCTGATATAGACCGAGGAATGGATAAAACAAAAGAAATAGCACTCAGCTGCCAATATTTTAACATGAAATTACTTCACCATAAAAGGTGAGAAAATCACAGATGTCAATACTTTGTTTATATTTGTTATAAGCATCCGTGAAGTTAGAATTTAATTTGTTAATCGTAATACGTTTTTATTTTAATACAAAAAAACGAAACCTTTTCTGATTAGCATGTCATAAAATATTTCTGAAAAAAAAACAACCATAGTGCTGTACGATACCTGACGAAATTATTGCATCCATCAGTGGGAGTAGATACTAATTATTATACTTGTTAATAATATTATACAACATCATAAATCGTTATAATAAAAAATTAAGCAAGTGTGAATAACTGGTCTTGATATACACAAATAAGTCTGCAGGATAGTGAATTGTAGTACCAACTTTTACAACACAAGTTAAGTTCTAATAATGCAAGTGAAATTTGTTTGCAGTTAAAGGATCATCCAACAAAAGGTGTCATTTTAAACTAATAAAATGCTTGACAACTTTTGTAGGGAGAGTGACAATATTTTTATTTAAATTTAAAGTACAACATCTGCTGTTAATAATGGAATTTAATATCTGCCAAATATCAGCCTTAACTCTGCCTTCAAATAGTCATTCTTTTGAAGAAATTTTTGATCACAATTTCGCATCATGGATCTAGTACATGTGGACTACTGGTAAGATAGTCGAGAAGAAAAGGTCAAATGTTGTTAATTGGAAGGATCTCGGCGGTCAACTGAAGTTTTCATATCGAGAAAATATTCGTTCTGAAATGTTGTCACACAATAGAACCCTTGTGTCACCAGCTGTGTCGCATGGCACTGTCTTGTATAAAATAAACCTTGTCCACGTCCATAGCATCAATTTCAGAGAAATGAAGTTAATCAGCATTATTTGGTAATCCAATCAATCCAATTACTAAAGCATTCCCACTAGCATCGTTTTTGAAAAAAAAAAAATTTCCCAAAGGCATCGCCAGTCTAAAAATGTATGTAGATTCTGTAGATTTATTCTATGATCTTCCTTGAGTTTTGAAGCCCCAGAATTGAATTGGTATATGTAATCTGACAAAGTGTGTGTACTTAAATCATGATATTATTCATATTCATTCAACGGCCAGCGTTGTGCGTTGTCTACTGGTTTCAGTTCTTGTACCAACTCCACCTCATATACATAGGCCAAGATGCCAAATGCAACATATGGTGGAAAATTGTTATAAAATGGGGATAGATTCAATTCCTGTGATCGTTTCGGAATGGGCCCCAGATATGGCCAAATTGCCGCAATCGATAACGAGTGAGTAAGTGATGAATGATCGTGTAACGTCATTGCGATGATGGTACTTGAAAGGTCACGTATCGATTGAAAATAAAAATGTACTAGAGAGATTCACTGCAACGCACAAAGTGACGTTTGTTTGGTGGATATAAAAATAAAAAAAAACACATTTAAACAAAACATTCTATAGGTAGTTAGTTGCTGACAAAATCGTATTTGATATTGCCTTGTCAACAATTCGGCAAAGTTTAGATGTTTGAGCATAAAATCACCTGTCATCTCAAATTTCGATACGAGATATAATTTTGATCACGAGAGCTACCCTTGACTTTTGGTTGCACTCTTAGCTACAGCTGCCATATTTTCAGTTTCCTGCTGGACGAACGAGAGCTGGAGTTTTAACTTCACTAAACTAGTTAAATTTATCGTTTAAATTCATAATACCTGTGTCATGTTGTGGAAATAGGTATCTATTCACATTCAACAATATCCTATTTTTCATTGCTACGATAGTAGTATACGGGCAGTTCAACAATGGCTGGAAATATTAAATAACACATTTAATTGGATGGCCCTTTATTTAGTAAGTCAGCATTACCACAAGTATACAACTTTTTCAGAATACGTTTAGCCCACGCCCACTTCTATTTATTTTTTTTTATAAAACTAATAAAAAATTTTCATACATAATAAAAGCAGAACAGAAATAGATTTTTACAAATATAACGCATTGACACACCTTCTCTTTAAAAATCTTTAAAAAAAATTAGAATAAAAAATTGGGTAAAATGAATCACTATGTCAACAAAACAAAAATTGAAGCCACACCCACTGCCTGTATTGAAACTAATTCAATAGATAAGCAAACTCGTATAATAGAATCCAATTTGGATGCCCCCTTTTCGAAAACTGAATAAGATAGCATCATACATAGACTGACCCAAAAAGCAGTCTATGTAATGCGAAACAACTTCTTAAAATGGCAAGATTATAAAAAACACGTTTTAAGATGTTAATAAAATCTTTACAGAACAACAGGTTAAATATAAATAAAAAAATAAAAGCCACTAGAACATTGTAAACAAAATTCCTTCCTAAAATGCATCTGTGTATCTGAAGACAAATGTCTTTCGTCTACATTTTATTTATAGTTTTTGTATTATTTTTTTCTATAAATTAGTTATAATATTATGTATGCAAATAAATGTTATACAATTTAGATTCCTATTCTTCTAACATTCGATTTAAATATCAATAGGTGGTCTACCGGTAAAAATCTCTTTAAAAAGCCACCATCCATCAAACTAATATAGCAGAATTATGCTAATCAGTGAGTAATAATTTTTCAATCATATTAAATGCGACAACTCATCGGATTCTGTCTGTGGGAAACCGAAAAAGGTAGAGACAGTTCACCGTCAAGGTCATTAAAAATTCCAGTCATTGGTTAAATATGTATAAAACCATAAAATCATTTGAAATAAAGCACATGTATGTACAGACGAAATTTTTCATATTGCATGTACATACAAGTTATTAATGAATTTTAAAACAATCTGTTCTGGCAAATTTTAATTGTTTACAACCGAATCAGTCATGAATGCAGTTGTGATTTGTTTTTCGGTTTATTGAATGTGTACACACATTTTGCCTGTCTGTAGTTAGGATGTGATTCATGGAAAATAATGAAAAACAAATCAACGGAGAGGGATATTTCTAAAGGATAGCAATTTCTCATATGACAAACCAATTAATTTTAATTTGAAAGTAGTGTTTCGAAATTAAATGCAATTTTTGTTTATACATTTTGTATACGTGACATAGGGAATTGAATTTGATTTATTTCTGTCTATTCAAATGGTGGCGCATGCTGATGGGATTTATTTGCTTTGTTATGATTAGATATGGTATAGGTATGTGCTGGGTATTAATACATTACATACATTATTCCAAAAAATTCGGATAATGTAGTGTAATATTGAGTTTGTAGTACCACAACTTTGACCAACAGAATACTAAATTATACATAGTATCTATTATGTATTAGAGCTCATTTGTTTTCTATTAATAACATTACAACTACAAAGTTATGTATGAGAAGTTATGTATATTGCGAAAATCCATTACTAAAATCAGTTGAGATACATTCCACCGATAGTGAGAAATATAAAACTATTTTAGTGTTCAAATGATTTATTACAACGCTTTCATGTGTTTGGTAATAAATTTGGTGAAAAATAAAAGTTATGTCTGGATGTTCTAGGCGTGGTTATGAGCAATTTAGCGGATATAAAATAACAACTGCTTTATTGCTTTATTTAAGATTGGGGAGTTTTAACTATGAGTATCAAACGTAAGTGTTTAAGACACGAAATCACACTACTTAAGCAAGTTCTTTGGTTTCATGGTCCAACACACTATAAAGGAGAATGTTACTACTTGCATCTATGATAGCCCAAACAAAAAAGTTTGAAAAAATAAGATCGTGCAACAGGTTTAAAAAAAAAATCCCTAACTGTGGATTGAATATGTTCAATATCTTATACATAGAGTCGAATTGGTGGGTCAAATTTTTTGATTTATTTTGCTCTGTATCTACTTAGTTCGTAGATAGCAAACGAGATCTATAGACAGACTAGAAGTGTATACGACCTGAAAAAGTAGATTGACTTTGCTTAGATGCGGTATTTTTCCTTTGTAAGACCAACAACTATCCATGAAGGACTAAAGTACAAAGATTTGCATGTACCAACAAAACTGGTGCAATGAAGACCTACTTAATAAAATAAGAACTGAAATTTACTTTCAATCACAAGAACATGAAACCATCCATCTCTCCATAAGTCACCATCTACAATTCAGCCATATATCACAGGTGACCACGCCCACTTAATGGTGGCGTAAAGAAGATTTCGAAACAGCGTCGATCATACAATTCATATTTTTCATAGTTTTTGGGCCATCTGCTGGTTTCTTCTTGAATCATATGTTACTTTAACACTGACAACTACGACATATGTAAATATATGAAAATGTTAAACTATCTGTCACCTGGACAGTCTGTAACAGATTATCCTGTTTCGTTCTATTATGATTCCTTTAACAGCTCACTGGAAGCCAAAGAGTGCTTTATATAGAACTTAAATATTCTTATTCTTCTCCCGAGGTGTGCAGCTAGAAGAGCTTGAATAATTCGGATTTATCATGAGTGTAGGTGTAGATCTTTATGCACAATTGTCAATAAAAATTAGCTACCCGTCAATTATAGTGCCCTGCACTACAGTTCTTTCACAAATAATTTAAAAAGTACTTCTACTAGAACTACTAGTAGGGCAACTTCAACAACTGATTTTAATTAAAACGGATTTATGTTGATAAAATTGAAGCGAATATTGTTTGTAACATTAATTCACTATTAAAACTAAACTGGAAATTCAATTGAGTTTTGTAAACTTATTGCATAAAAATAGGTACTCCGTCGTGTACTTTATTTTCTAATTAACAAGCGCTTTGACCTGCCTGCTGATGAACGTGGGTGAATAAAAGTATCGGAACTCATGCTTAAAAGACTACAAGACTACCAAATTGTACTGACCAGCATTGCCGAAAATAACGCCGATGTAACGTAAAAGAAGAGTGATATACAGTGACAAAAAGTTTGGCTTTAAACATTTGAAAGCCCTTTCTTTACTCCCCTTTGACATCCATGTTTCAATCACATACGTCTAACCGGACTGTCATCCGAGAATGTACATGTTTAGTTTTAGGTTTGGGATTTTATAATATGAATCATTTAACAATCGTTGAATGCGTTAAAATTGTATAAACTTACAGAAAATATGGCTGCTTATTAGGGAAAGTGTTTAAAAAGAACTACATCTATCAATTCCACGGTGAACACTGGATTGAGGCCTATCTTGCGGATATTATCGCGTGTTTTCCATTTGGATTGCAACCATATAGAGTTCAACTTAATCAAGAATTGAAATTAGCTGACCACTGAGTGGGTAGAATATATGTACGTCGTTAGAGTACAGAATTTGGATGACCGATTTTCACACAACATTTTCTTCAGCGAAAAAGGTGATTCTTCAATTTACAATACTACTACATCCAAATGTTAACCGAATTATTTGGCCTCAAATCGAAAATATGAACGTGGAAGATATATGGTTTCAACAAGACGGTGCCACATCTCACACACCTCTTACATCCCTGTTTTTACTTTACAGCAAGAAAATTTTCGCGTTTTGGTCATGTGAAAGTGGTTGATTTGTCTCGATTGGATTTCTTTTTGTAGGGCTATCCAAAAGATCATGCGCACAATCCACAAGCCCTTGGAATTGAATATTCGTCTACTTTTGTCTGAAATAGTGCACGAAATGTGTTAAAAAGTTATCGAAAACTACCTTGTCAAAATCAAGTCCTGAATGATGTTATATTCCATTCATAGTGGCATGATCGAAATCTAAAGCAAAATATTTAAATTTACTTTCGGAAAATGACCCTATTTTTACCTTCTTCAATTAGCCTTGTGTACCACATAAATAGTGGCTCCTATTTCACACCCCAATTCCAACGTGTTCTTTTAGTTGGCCTCATAAAGTATAGACCACTATATAGTCCCTTTTCGTATAACTATTTTTATAGTCAGTTCTCCAAAGTAGGATGCCCTATCCTTTCATATCCACTTAAAATGGCTTTCAAATTACATTTCAAGGCCAAAATAAACAACTTCCTTCTCAAGGTGGTATCCCAACATTTCCCTAGAGAAAATTATAAATGGATCGAAGCACTATTCCAAAACATACACAGTCATGGCGGCAGAGTCAATTTAAACTAAAATATTTCCCAAGCCTACAAAATGCAATCTTTTTTATAAAATAAAAAAACCATCAAAAATTTACTCATGAGTCATCAAGAAGGAGCATTTAGAACGAAAAAAAAAAGAACCAAAAATCACTTCGTCTGGTGTTCTTCATTTTGCAGCAAAAACCCTGTTGTTTATCGTGGAATTGCTTGAACTTGTTGTCTTTTTTTGTATCTTAATATTTTATTATAATCGAAAAGAAAAATTCGTAAACAAAATGAGTAAAAAAAAAAAAAATATTCTGCATAACCGGCTGTGTCAAAACATTTTTCGACAGACTCATTTTATATGGAAATTATATGCGTGCTAACATGGCTCGTGTTTGACATTGATTATTATTATTTGCCAATGTTTTGTGTGTCGGAGTGCTATATTAAAGTTATCCGATGATAAAAGAATAGCACAGTCCGTCGTGTCGGCGTGGAATTCAGTATACATAGTTTTTTTTAATAAAATTTCTATTATACTCTATTCGGAAAGGTGACATTTATATATCATTAAAATTATATTTCTTTGTATTTATTGGCCATTAGCAGTGGCGAGTGTTACAAATTTTAATTAACCAAATTGGGGGAAAACAGCAAAGATACACCCAAACCGGAACTCGTTTGAGCGTAAAAATAATCGGAAACCAAATTATAAAGTTCAAGGGATTTTCAAACTGGTCCCCTATTTTGCATTTCATTTTGTTTTTCTTATTTTACACATTTTGCAAGTAGTGTATCTTTTTTCAGCGGAAACTGAAACCCCACATATAGATATACTAGTATAGTATCTAACTATTACAGCGGTGGTATTGAGGAAAATTTTAACTTTTAATGCAGTAATTGGCACGGTTCGATAGAAATGGATTTAGTTTTAGATATTTTCCACATTCAAATCGCGTACAAAAAGATCGAATTGAATTTTTATATATTTTTTTTATCGTTTATGATGAAATTGCAGTTTTAAATGTGGTTTGAGTTCTTTGAAAGTTTGATCACATTCTGTAAGTGAATCGAGAAAATATCTAACGTTGAACTTTTGCATGGGATACCAACTTTATGATAATGCTACTCTGGAAAGTGTTTGAAAACTTTCTTTTAAAGTTAAATGTTTAACATTTTGTTTAATCTTTTCGATGGAATTTAGTTTAAAAAGCGTAGAAGTTCAGCGATTAACATTGTTAGGGAGCTTGTTGGTTTATGGCGTATAAGAATTACTTTACATAAATTTGATTCAATTTTCAGACGTATTCAGAAGTTGAATGGTAATAAAATTCTAGAAGGTATTGGTGACACTTTCATTAGCTTAGATTAGTATTATAGAGTTTTTGATGAGAAATGAAATATGTATTTGATGGGCTACTGCACAAAGAGCTGAGATTTTCATCCAAAAGAGGTCGTATTTCAATAGGCGCGTCTAGATGTCAGTAGTGAATTACCTTTTTTATGTCATCTTTGACAGTTGTAAAGTAAGCAGATGTATAATTTTAGACATTGAATTGAATTAAAGCTAAATGCAGAACTTTCATTTTTTGTGATAACGCTCATTTAAAGTTGGATGAATTTGTCAAAAAACAAAATTAGTAATTTTAGAAAAATCCCTACATTTACAAAAATGAACTATTTGGTGGGGTGTGGCCGGTGAAATCATTGATCCATATTTTTCAAGGATGAAAATGAGTATAAGAACTGTTACTGTCAATGGACAGAGCTTTAGACAAATGATTGAAGATTTAAAGACAAAAACGATCTTTATTCTCAGCAGTTTGAAGCTACGAGTCACATAATATGTGTAAACATTGACCTATTGCGCTGGTACTGGGCATCTAAATGATGCGGGTTTTTTTTTTAAAAGTAAAGTCTATGTGTATAAGCCAACAACAACACATTCGGATCGAAATTGATGAACTTAATCTAAAATGCGAGCGATTTCTTGAATATTTTGACGTTCGTACGTGCGATTAGTTTGGTGGCGTATACGGAATTTTTTTTTCATTTCATTTTCAATACTTTTCACTTAGGCTATGCCATGCGAGCCAGAATATTAGCGAATCTATACTCAAACTTCAAACCAGTTGATATCCTTTTTGAACTGAGTTGAATCGCCTCAGCGCAGGGGAGGAATAGCATGAATGTGATGAGTTTGGTGGCGTATACGTAATATTTTTTTCAAGAATTTTCAATACTTTTCACTTTGGCTAGGATTCTACCAAATGTATACTCAAACTTCAAACCAGTTGATAGCCTGGTTTAACTAAGCTGAATCGCGTCAGCACAAGGTAAGGCATAGCAAAAATGTGATTGGTGGCGTCAAATACTTATAAAGCTTAAGGTAAGTCGCTGGGAACGAAGACAAAGTTTTCGTACCGTGATTCAACAGCTGGTCTAAGATATACCAAACGGTTGATAAACTTTTCCAATAAACCAACGATAATAATCATTCTAATGAATAGATACAGACATTTAGTATAACGCCAAGATTTTCTCTGACTAGCTGTTCATTGCTCTCGCAAATATCACCATGTTTGTTCGTCAACAAGAAATACTTTTGCCCGATGAAAAATTTTAGTTTACACTTTATACCTAGAACAGGCCTAAAATATTGATCGTGCTCATGTCTTGGAAAATAGCTAAAGTTTTTCCCATTCTTACATCTGTGAAATCCCTTGGCACGCTACAGACACATATGTCAGTTTGTTTGTCAATGAGTGTTAGTAAACTGTATGAAACAGTTCTTTAGGAAAGAATCACTAAAATAATAAGTGACTGTCATATATGTATACCCCGATGTGCAGCTCGGCTTCAGACCTCAGGACAGTACTTCACATCTTTGGAATTACCCTACTTGTTAAGCGAATTTGACGATTTGTCAGAGCGGAAAGTCTACAAGGATGAGTAATTTACATCTACTATATGTAGAACATCTATTTCTCTGTAAGATACTCCAAAGGTTTTTATCCGGTCGTTATGTCAAAGTGCTTCCCAATAATATCAGTTCTAGTGTGATTAGTTTTCGGTCAGGTGTAACTCAAGGCTTGGTCGTTTCTATAACTTTTTCATATCTCTCATATAAGAACCTTTTTACGTCAGACTTTCGATGTCTGTTTAGCTGAGAAGCACTCATGTTTTCAACTTCAAACTGTTGTGGGTTGCCAACAATGAGCCTCGTCCAAGAAGATGATTTTTTGGCCAAAATCCGGATCTGCGGCTAACATTTCCAAGGCGAATTAGCGAAGTTACGACGTTGTTTATGGTCATCCCGATTCAATTCTTGCGAATGCACCCGCAAAATAAGCCGAAATTCACGTTGCTTATTTACGATTGAGCCGAAATTTCGATAATATTTTTTAATAATTTCTCCACGTTCCGCAACCGTGAAACGATGCGTGATGAAATTGCAAACCTTACTGATTATTTTGACAGCTAGATGTCATTAGTGATTTTGACAGCTGCTGAATTATAATATTTGGAAGAAGTATCATTGCTATCTTGGACACCCTTTCCCAAATCTCTGGAATGATTAAATTTGTGGTACGAAATAAAGATTTATCTATCTATCCCATTGTACTTTCGATTGCGATGTCCCTGCATCGGCTCTAAGAACTATTTTCCTTAAATAAGCATTCATTTTTTCCAACTTTTTCTAATCTGTATGAATCGTTTTTGTAAGTAAACATTTGACATTAAGGGCGAATTAAACAATTTCTTTCTATAACCTTACAGTTGAAGTGAAATTTGGGGCAGACACCACACTTAAATTGTTTAATTTCTGAGAAGCAGTGTCTCAAGTCTCAAGCAGCATCAGAATTGTCTGTAATTTAACAAAGATCAATATTCTGTATGACTGTTCATCGTAGGAATTCCTTCTTATTGTTATGGTTCAAATTTCACATTCAACTGTCAATAGTATCCACAAAAGCGAAAGAATCCTTGACAAAAAAAATATATGTATAGAAAGGAACTACTCTCGCATTATCCACTATTAAATCCACTCTGAATGTTATCCCCACAATCAGCAGACAAAGAGAACCTCAACCTAGACCTCAGCCCAATCACAGACACTTCAATTACACTCCAGTTAAACGAATGCGTCGAGTAACACTCTCCTAGACACATTTAAGTAATCCCATTGCTACCCACTGCCATTCCAGGCTCATTGTGTGCAAAACTAAATTACTTACATGCGGATTGCTCGTCTCAACAGCTCTGTGTGAACAAATTTCATTAGGAGAATTCAAGGAATGCTCCAAATTGTCGAAATTTAAATTTTTCAAACCAAGCAAATGGAATAAGGACACAAGAAGGACTGCAAATACTGACTGCCTTCGTGTTGCTCGTAGTCAGCCAGTCTCGACGCGATAACAATCGCTTAAAGACAGCAATTTTCACCTTTTGCTGTAGTAAACACTTTATTCTGTTTGGTAATAGAAAACAAAGTATAAAAAATTCATTATACACCGGTGCCGTGGACTTGCACGAGAGGGTGCACGCCATGTCGGTAGTCGGTCCAACCCTCCCCGTACAGCCGAAGCAATTAGTTATGGAAAGTCAAAGTCAACTTGAGTATTCTGCATGGGCCGCGTTCTACGACTCATTGCGAATTAATATCGTTTTTGTTTACTAATAGGATCATGTTCAATTGCTTGCCATTTATTTTCGGGCACACACTTGCCTCGCTCTGGAGTGCGAGTAGGAACAGATTGATTGTGTATCTGAAGGGGGGCTTCTATATATAGGCCTTCTTTTCTGATATATACATATGTCTGTACATACCTGTTGTTATTTGGCGGTGTGTAGGCCGATTATTTTGATTGCACTCATTGTTGTTTGGCATAAAGCTGCCTTCCAGGCACAAGTTGACTTTTTTTCTGCTGATTCCAATTGGACCATAAAAATCGTAATAAATATTTAATGGAGTTTTCTGTTGACTGTTTCTTCTAGGGGAGCGCACAACAGATACATAGTCGAGGCAATCAAAATTTAAGTATGTGATTTTCGGGTAATTTGGTAATTTCGGCCTGGAAGCAAACCGTTGGGAGAACAGGGTTCTTCACCCAAGAACTGTCCTACTAATTAGCCATGCATGTTCAGGTCAACCTCCACCACAATCGTACAATGAACACATATTTGGTTTTTTTTCTGGCTACACACTCCATTTGGCAGATGAAATACAGGAGACGTTGCCAGCTCCCAGCCGGATTACTGGGAAGTATAATTGAGTCATTTTGTGTCAGGCGCATGATGCCTTTGATTTGGCAGGCAGATGGTGTAGGATTTTCTTAATAAAAAACCATTACAGACACGAGACTTGTGGAGAGCGTGTATTTATTGGGTTGATGACGGACGGGCGTGTTTTTGGATATTTTAATTCGAGTTGATCGTTTCAGTGACTAAAGAAATAAATTCATTAAATACTTTGCGTTCGGGCTTTGAACATGATATATGGAACGTTGATAACGCCTCCTTGTGTCACGGGCTGTTTGAAGTTCGACGGAAGTGAAGGGAGTCACAGGCGGCTCGCCTTGAGATCTTGTGCTGACACCTCGGTTTCACACTTTGTTCTTTAAATGAGAAATACAAATGGAAACACCCGATGCAATTAATTTTAATTTAAGACTCATGGGTGGGATATAAAGTTTCTTGCACTTATGAATGAAGTCATTCATGCTTTAGCTTGCAATTTTGTTTTATGAGACACAAAATTGTTTTTAATTTTAAGACCAGTTGGTAAGGAGTTTGGTCATCTCATCCAAAGTAGGATGATAAATCGTAGTCAAATCCTTACATGGATGTACAAGTGATTTTTGTATATCAGATGTCCTGATTTTTGCCATGTAGGGGGTTTTTGAAAGATGGCAAAAACAAGAGGTCCTGGTCATCCAAAGAATGAAGAAACACTTTGAATTATTCCGTAGAGAACTGACTATTCAATTCACAGAAAATAAAGAATTCAAGTGATGATTAAAGAAATTGAATACTTTGTTATGTTTGTCGAAAAACCCATTTGTGGAAGCTTTCAATCCTGAATTAGCAAGAACAGACCAGCGTTTATTCTGCAGATTCACATTCTTCTCAACAGAATCAAGCTCTTACAGAGGTAATTGAGGTGACAATGACCGGTAATTTTTCAGAAATTATTAAATTTTTCGACTTAGAGAAGGTTTTTCAAGCTTCGTGAATGTGGGCTTTAAATTTAAGGCACTGGTTGGCTATCAAGAGAAGGACTGAAGGTGGGTGAGAGTATTCATATATAAATTGACACCATAATGTGTAGATATGCAGAAAAGAAAGCTTTGTTGAAGGCAGCTTGCTATAGAAGGGAGACTTACTCCAAAAATAGTTTGAAGGCATACAGAAAGCAAATCAAGGACTTAGACATTTTTCGATTCTCGACAGAACAAGTGTCGTAAAATTTGTTTACTAACATTTGGACTTTTGAAAGAACCCTTAGTTTAGTAACCATAATAGACTTCAATAGGATTAACCTTATGTTAAAATTAAACGAAAAGTGAGTGGGCTCAAGTTCTTTCAAACGTTCTTGATACCCATAATGAACTCAATCAAACTTCATAGTCTGTCAAATTTTCTTATACAGAGGAAAATGGAAAATGCAATTAATCAAATTATTGCCTTATTAATATTCTCAGAATCTTATAACAAATTAATTTCTATTGTCATAGCTATGTCTTTTTTACTTTCTGTGACAGCTGTCAAATTTCCGTACTGAATCTCCCATTTCATTGTGACTTTCCGTAATTTAACGAAAATTTGAGGAATAATCCCATCATGGCAAGGCATTACAGTTTTAATGTAATAAGACTGGCGTAAGCTCATCGAAGTCTATTACGGTTGAGCCTTCCGCCTTAGCACTAGGAGTAGGACATTCATCGTTACCAGATATCTCTACCTCATCAGCTAGATTGTCTTCTGCAATGGAATGATATATGTAGATAACCGCATCCTTTTTCTAAACAAAGTGTTGAACATCTTGCTAAACATCTTTATGGCTAATATCCAATTGCGGACACTGAAATAAAAACTATATAGGGTCTGACCGGCATCAAAAATGCTTAGCACATTCTTTGTAGTCCTTTGTACATTCGGTGTATAACTGAAGGCTGAAATGAAATAATGCGAAGATTGTAGGTTAGAGGACCAGACTTTACCTGGTCATACTCTAAAAAGTTATGTTTGTCTCTTCCAGGGGCCTTATTTTGTATTCCGTTTCTATAGAAAAGACATCTATTCGAATTCGGAAGGTAAAAGTAATACCAACTCTTTTTCCAAAATTTGACATTTTGTAAGCGCATGTCAAAGTCATCTGGTTTGCGGATATTCATTCGAAAGGTTTCTTGTTATTGGTATAAATGTACAATTCGAAGGTTTGGTGCAATTTGTAGAGATCCGCACAGATCAAGGGATTTGTTTTACCGTTGGAAGGAAAACATATGTGTAAGTATTCAACCAACTTTGGACTAGACCGTCTTCTATCAATCGGTAACTGTGGGTCAATTGGAACGTGTAGCCAGGCTTCTTTAGACACCGAAATTTAAGTGACGTTTGATATTTGGTTTGACAATATGGTTTTGACATGGAAGCCGTTACATTTGAAAACCATACAAAATACGAATTCATTTTAGAATCGGATTTTATTTTCTAATCGCAATCTGTATCCGAAAGCAATACAAAGTAAGGCCCCAGGGCTTTTAGAGATATAATTACTAAAAACTAGTGGAAAGCAAATTCAAATATTAATTTCTAGTAGATACAGTGATGGTTCAATTATTTATTTAATTATCTCCGCGAACCAGAACTCCTGTACGTATATGTATGCAAACCGATTCGGGTTTAATCATTTTGTTTTTGTGTTATTTTGATGGAATACAACCTTGTTTAATGGTGGTAAACTTCTCCCTATCGTTTCCAGAGTTGCATAGTCCGTGAATTTTTTCCGGTAAAAGTTTTAACATTGGATATCCGTGCTGGTTACGCTAACAGATATTTGAATTCTCGTTTATGGTCAATTAAAATGGATTCAAATAGAATGTGCTGGAAACTGGGGGACAACAGCCTTGGGTGAAATTAATATCTGAATTCACGTCTCCATCCTTTTTGTAGAAATACCCTTGTTCGCATTTAAAAAAATATTTATTAGTTAGATTTTACAGTAAATACAAATACTAAAATTAGAACAAATTTGTGGTTAACTAGTCCGAACGACTGAATCAGGTTTTCAAAACAGTTTGAGAATTTTTGCTTGATCTGAAAATGATTTTTACTTGTTGATTTTTAGCATGTTTCTGACGTATTTTAAATATTTTCCATTTGTGACAGCAAGCAAGAACCAAAACTTGCCCTTTGCTTAAAAAAATTCCACGTTTGGATAGAGGACGATACGGGCTATTGCGAGAAGGGTAACTGTGTACCGATTATAATCACTATCCCACGCAGCCGAAACGGAAGGCTCAAAATTTGACGAAAGAGTGGGCTCGAGTATACATATGTATACTCATCTGACTCTGGAATTGGCAGCTCTTTCAGACTTCCAAAGCACGGGAGTGTATTCCAAGTGAAAGCTCGAGTTCATCCAAAGTGATTGACTTGTTAGCGTAGACTAAAGACTTGACGTAGCCACACGCGCATGATCGCAGAGGCCAATTAATGCACATTCGGCGTGAGATGACCCAGTCCCCAAATTTCTCCTTTACAACTTCGATCGTTACAATGGCAAACGTTACTGAATATTTTGTCCGCTGGATGTCATTGGTAACTTTGACAGCTACTGAGTCATAACAATTGGAAAAAGTGTCATTTCTATCTGATCACCCTACGTTTAAAAAAAACCATAATTCAAATATGCTCTGTGGACATCAGTGTTCAGGGACATTTAGTGTTTTTAGAGTTTTAAACTTTGAGATAGGGACCTCCATATGTACATAGTTCACTTGGAATATCATTTTAAAACTTTTTTTTCCAATTTTTTTAAGTAGAAATAATGAAATACTTGCAGCAGGCAATTAATTAAAACCTATATTTTTTCTATATTTACAGGGTAAGTCAAAAGAGGCAGGTCGTCATCAATCGAGCTTGAACCTGTAGTACAAAACGTTTATGGTAAATTATTTTCTCTAATACTCAAGGCAACAAGTACTCAAATATTTGTAAAATGTTCGCATTGACAGTAATTTTGCAAATATTGCTTAAACCTAAATGGTTTTGCAACATCAATCAATCCGCATCTATTCCAAGCTTCATTGCGGAGTCATTAGATCGTGTTTCGCATTCCAAATAACTCGATAAACGATTCATTTTGCCATTTTAATTTCACAAATGGAAAACGAAAATATTTAAAAATAATTAACAACAATTAGCTCTCATCAACATGAACGACTAGACTGCAAAAGAAAAAAGAAAACAAAAAACCAAAATAAATCTCAATTCTCTTTCCACTGAAACGCTTTCGGAATGGGGATGGGCATGAAAGATTAACGGCTAGTCACATTCGTGTGAAAAAACTGAAGAAAAAAATATAAATTTTAATTAATTTGGACTGCAACAAATTTGCACCCTCACACAAATCACATCAGAAATGTAAATTTTCCCACAAGCGGACCATCATTAAGCATATAATCAATTTGCACCCACAATCCAACCGCTAGGCAGATTAAAAATAAATTGCGTTAAATCAAGAGATCTGTTGGTCCCGATGGGCCATGGAGACACCTTGTGTATGAGCAGAGGATTTATTTTTAATTTAATTACCGGCGCTTTGCATTCCGATAGAGTCACAGTCATAATCGAAATCTGTGTCATCATCGTCAGATGCCATGCCGGTGAAATTGGTGAACAATGTCACGTACTAAGTTAGAATCTAATCAGCTGAACCAGTTGATTAGTTACCGATGGCATGGATCTGAGTGCATAATACCCCTCGAACCCAATGAAAGGCAGTTCACTCATAAATAAACACTATGTCCCCATACCCGCGGCCCCATGAGGGGATGAAAGCCTACGCGATAAAAACGAATTTATGTCGTTTTTGGGTAGCCAGCAAAATTTGAATTTCAAAACCAACACGCATATCAAAAACGAATACATTACACGATATTCTAGCGAATTGGAAAAGGACATACGCTGGCGCTGCATTGAGGGAGGATTTACGGCAATTTAATATGAAATAGAAGCTTTGGAGGTCCTTTGGCCCTTCTGCAAACATGAATGGGTGAGAGCATGAATTATTATTCCAGCAACAACTGGTAAAACCCATGGAAAGTCACATACACTACGAGAGGAGTTCCTTTACATAATTTCAGTTTTATCTAAATGGCCTGCGACCGTAAATTCGGTCTCTCTCTTGCTGGGTTTGTGTGTAGCTTTACGAGTATCTCGTCCCATCAATAGAATAATAATTCGGGACCATGAAGACATTAAAAATGAAAATGTTTGTGTCAGCATAATCATTGTTATACGACAATGGCTGTGGAAATATTTGCTCTCCATTATGTTTGAGTTTATGAAATTCAAATAATGTCCACGAAATAATTTCACCTAATTGGGTGGCACCGAGAATACGACAGAGGGTGGGGAAGAGATGCTTTTTTTTTATTTTTATTTTTAAGGAAATTACAAGTTCCATTGGCCTTGGATGGAGCGGAATAATTAGATAATTGATGCCAAGAGCACGTAAGGAGTTTTTAAACTTTTAGTTCCACGGTAGGATGCCCTTGGATACTTTTTGAAATGATAGCAATGTAGCTGACGCTTGCAGTGTAATGATTTGGTTATGCAAATTGTTTGCTTTGCTGCAAAGGGCCATTTGTAGCAACTGGCAGTTTTTTAATGACCTGAGGATTTGCCTACAATTTATGGAGATACTCTACACAAAATATGCAGATCTGTAATACCTTATGGAGTTTAGAAACATTTGCAATCAACGTGCTATATATAATTCCAAGGACTGACTGCAAACAGTTTTGTGTTTGTTTCAGTTTCAGAACGTCTGAGATACTCGTAAGTCTATTCGATTATTCCTCGTAGTTTTAGCAGCCTCTGTGGTAATTACTGTGAGCTATTCCGAGTACCAATGGGATAAACCAGATTTTCAAGGATTGGTTGGTGTCCGGCAACTCTAGATTTCATTCTCATTAGGCAAGAATACCTCTATTTTTCAAGCGGAGATGGGTGGAATAGCAAGGGGAGTCAGCCATAAGTTCCAAACTTGTTTGAGAATACAATAAGTCCCTAGGCTAAATTCTTTGATTCTTGGCTAGGCTTCAGGTCACAGGGGAATTGAGGAAAATGAGATTTTCGATTATTTCTCAGGACCTGAACCCGTGTTGGATCTTCTTGCGTCTTCGGACAGGCCCTTTAAGAGGTGATTTTACAAAGGGAAGCCTGTACCAAATTTATAGCACAGACACCTTCCTTCCACGCTCCCCTGCTCTTTCTTTACTCAAGATGTCCATATGCTCTACGTATCTAATTTACAGAGATGAAGGATCTAAATGCAGTCTAACACTTTCACAACTTATAGAATGACTGCAATTTCGGCTTAAAGGAGATCCTGTCATTTTTTATTCTAAGAGACTTGTCGACTTTCCAAAAAAAAAACAAACCTCCACTTCTAGTACCGACGGTGTAGATTAACGCCTCTTATGTCGTGTCTTCTGGATACTCTTCAGGACTCGAAGCATATTTCACTCTGTCCGCTCCCATCGACCCAAGATGAAGACAAAACTGTATGTTAAGCAATTGCTTTAGTCCCTGAACTTAGGATGCCAATGCAAACTATCCTCTGGATTCTACGAAGACTCGAAAGTTGATTTCTCTTGTTAATTGCTCCTTTTGTTTGAAGTCTTGCGCATTCTGCCAATTTTAAGGTGTTAAGTTGAAATAAACCTTTGAGTTATAAAAAAATGTCTCCCTAGTACTATTCCTATGATGACAGGACACTACTTTGTATAGAGCCCCTATCTACCGATTTTTCGTTCACGCACGTATGATATGATTTAGATAGATAGTCCCTGACGTATATGTACGCTTAGAAGGAGTAATAATAGCTTAAGGAGTAAAGGAAGGCAGCTGATGTTACTTCCGATATACCTAGGAAATGTCGTCCTAGCCACCGCAATGGTATATTGATGATATGTTGCAGACGTGAGCCCCATCTGCGATATTGTTTACTATTACACTTTTGTCTCTTCAGGTTGGACTATAGTCGATTTATTTGTCCCTTAGCATTGTTTCCAGTTATGTTAGTATTCGAAATATACCTTCACTATTTCCAGGATTATATTTGTATGTGCAATGGTAGGAAATGGTGTTTGAAAGTATTTAAATTATTCACAGCCACCAGGTTGATCGTCTTTCAAGAGGAGTTTCCATCAACGTTGTTTCACATTTCATAGAAAATCCTGATTTTGCGGTTTTGCATTAACATTTTCAGAAATTCTGTGAAATTTCATCTTTCTTTACTCCTTGTGCGATGTTTCCCAGTAGTACCTAATTATTTCTTCGTTGCATCAGTGAACTGATAAATAGTTGTACAGTCTTGTAATGAATTGGTCAGATGTATAGACTGTCTGTCGAGGAATAGCTGATCATACTTAAGCAATATTATGTAAAATACTAGTGAAAAACCAAAGATGTAAGGTTCTTAAAGTGCAGTGGAGGACCCGGCATAGTCACGGCATATTATGTCTCCAGATAGTATCAGTAGTATCTCAGAGTCGATGCCTGGTTCAATAGGGATATGTTAAGTCTATCGTGGATGTATCCTCTATCTAAATGTATGCATACTTTGGGTGGAGTATGACCCATTATTATCGAGCTCTTAAAGGAAAGGGTATTGCCATATAGACCTGGCACTAAATTGTTTTCTATTACTTCTGCTGGTTTCATATAGTTATTTCTAACTAATTTTATAACAAAGTTAGGATGTAAATCAAGAATGTAGGGATATTCTTTCAAAAACTTTTCTCCACATAGGAGAGACTTATACTAAACCAGATACGACAGCTATTAGTCGATCTTTGACGGATCAGAATCCAGTATCATATAAAGTTTAAACTCAGTGCTAGATTACTACTGAATATCTTAAAATATTTTAGTTTTTCGGCTACGATTGGATTGACTTAAGGCTGTCCTAATCAGAATCACTTGACATTTCCCAAATTGAATTTAAACTTCCAATCAGAACAGAATTTCTGTAGTTGGTTGAACTTTTCTTGGGACTATCCTCTGTTAATCCCACCCTCCAATCGTGAGGGTATAGTACAATATCAAAGCCAAAATCTGTAGTTCCTTCCCTGTCCTTCAATCACTTAAAAAGATGTTAAACAGGACGAACGAATTCACTGTGCCTTGTTCCAGACCGAAAACATCTAGGTGTTACCTCCACTAGTTTTCCATTCCATTTTCATATCTTATAACTTTGCATCCAAACCATCCAACTATGTAGACTGTACAACGTAGAACGTCCACTCGACATGCGGATTGCTTACCAAGCAATTTCCAGTTTATATCTTCGTCATCAAGTTGACTGGTGCCTTCGAAAACCGAACTGATTCTCTGGAGCCAATTGTTTTAGCTCACAAAATTACTTTGTTGATCAGAATCTGTAACATTTTGCCAACTTTGAAAAAAAAAAAAAAACCCATTGCTTGATAATTTGCTAGGACCGATGGGTCCTTAAATATACCTTAACCACAATGCCCAACTAACTCAAAAAGATATATATACTTCAGTCTATGAAAAAATTTTAAAAATTAACAAAAACGACATACTAGTCATAAAAAAAAGAACCCATGAATCAAATATGAACTCGAAACACATAAGCTTCGAGATCAGTTTCAATCGATAAACCAATCCTTTTGTTTAAATACGTTTTTCCAACTCAATTACGCGTTACATCCTCAAGCTGTTGTCGATAAACTCATCGAGAATTGAGTCCCTAAAAATATGTACTCATTCTCCCTCCGACTAATGGAGTTAATGCCATCTAATACGTGCTGCAAGCATATTTTTAAGAACTACCCTCTTCAAGTCCACATACTTCGAAGACACATTGTCCCGACATACAGGAAAAAGAACAAAAAAAATCAAATCGAATTTACTTAATCATAAAAAACGATCTCACATAAAATACACTTTTCGAATCAAGCATGTGAAAATAATTTTTGCCGGCGGAATCTCACAATTTGCCATCAATTTGGTGCCATCATCCAAAGGAGCAAAGTAAGAGCCAGACCAACATTTCAGTCTCTCTGCCATTTACTGGTCTGAGGAATAATGCCACTTTACAATTTTCCCTCAAAAAAATATGCACAAATATATAATCCCCTGAAGGAATATACTTAAAAAAAAGATTTGTTGGTTCACCCCAACAAAGGAACACAAATAATCGAAACGAACATTTGGCGCTATATGTGTACCATTCATTACAAAGGACCCCCCAACACAAAAACAAGAAACACACTCCAATATATAAGGTCCTTGTTTCTCTCATTTGAGGATAAACAATACAAAGCCGGCATAAATCCCTTATGGATTTGCATCCATCTCCATGTGCGTGTGGAGGCCAGTCGTCCTCCTAAGGATCTCTGAAATTACATCGTTGAGGGCAAGCAAGCAAGCAAATTGCCTGTGTATGTGGGTTTTTACTTTTTTTTTCTTTATGGTGGTAGAGATTTCGCTGAATTCCTTTGGAATACGGTGTCAATTTTTGGAATTGTGTGTACAGTTTGGTGGCGATATGCCTCGAAGGATATGGAAACAAAAAAAAAAGAGAAAAAGAGAAAAAGTTTCAATTTAATAAAATTGTCAATGAGGCGGCGAATGCTTTATTCCCTGCTTACTTTCTATTAAAGGTCAAAGTTTGGCTATAAACTTTGCTGGTAAAACTTCAGTCAGACTTTCGTCTGCAGACATGAGAGATGCATGTATTGGCGACAATCACACACATGCTTACCGTGATTAAAATTCAAGTAGGTTCCTTTGAAAAATTCTTTTAATCTAGCGATGTCCTCGAGGAGGACGACGACGAAATTGTTTTTTTTTTTGTATTTTCGTCAAGATTTATGGTTAATTAAAGAATAAGACAGGTTTTGACGAGGTTTGCTAAGGGCAACAGCACCTAATCGAAATAAATTAATAAAAACTGTCAATGGCACTGTTTCATCGAGTGGTTTAGCAGGTGACTAATTGAGGTCAATGTATGGGGCGTCGTTCCGAGCGAAATTTGGAACAGTTCTCTTATTTGTTTAATTGTGTGGCCATAAATGTTTTAACGTGAATTTCCCCAGACTAAACCAGTTCTTGACAGAACTCGTTCAACGGAGTAATTAACCAAAGAGGTATGGGAATTGTTTGTTCCTTTGTTTAATCTGAAATAAACAAAATCCCTGTGCTTGGAGGTAAAGAGTGTGCCCACGCTGTGTTTCGATTTATGTATCTAGAACCTAGGGACAGGGAGAGACCGGATGCAGACATTGAAATGTTCTGATGCAGTACAGTATATCGCTTCAAGCATTTTGATTCCGTTGATGGAATACAAGATGCTAGCCGGTATTTGTGTAGGTAGTCTACAAATTAATTAGATGGGAATGAGTTATTGTGCGGAATACCTTTTTTAGATTCTTGACCTGATTTAATTAGGTACTGCAGTTGTAGTTTCCAGAGAAGAATAGCAAAATGTTACGTATACGCCACCAAGTCTTGTTTCCCTTGAGCAAATTGTTATTATTTAATTAAGATACTTCGGTAATAAGGAATAATGATGGGTTAACCTTTAAGAAAGGTTTACTTAAGCGGAATGTTGTAGTTGTGCGGTTAGCAAATAAAAGGGAACAAGTTTTTTGTCCTTAAGGGGTTGACCTGAATGGCACAACCTTTATAATTGAAGAAACTTTGAGAACTGGTTTCTTAGCGCACGATATGTGATACATTCCAAGCAGCAATAGAAGAAATTGTTGTTTTGCGGAACAACGAAACCCAGAATATCTTCCAGGCATTATGACACAATATTAAAGGGAACATTGACTATGGATCCATGCTTGGACTTCTTGTTGTGAAAGGTGGAAGGCCTAAGTACCTCAGAATCCACCGAAAATATCGGGTTCACTGAATCTGCTTGCCAATCCCGTAGAGTAGGTAGAGCATGATAGCAATGAATATATTGAGACGAATGGCGGATTCATATATATTATTCTTAGCAGTGGTAGTAAGGCAGTGGATGTGACAACGATATGAGTAGCATGATCTAGTTTCCAAGCCTTCTCAGGAAAGTAGTATGAAAAACACAGTAGTAGCTGGAAACCAAAGTACAAGGAGATTAGATGGGAATGGTTGGCAATAATACGAACAATATCGCCTTCACTGTCTACATCGGCTTTTACAAGAAGCGGAAATCAAACAGCAAAACTGCTTTGCAGCTTTTCAGGAGCAGACTCAAATACCATCATATTACCAAGAATTTGGATGCTATAGCAGTCGGGTCGTAAATTCATCTTTCTTGTGCAATTGAAATATCGAACGAATTATTAGAAGTTCCGCGAAACGATTCTTGTATATTACGGAATAAAGCCACTTCCTCTTCTGCGACTCGGTTCAATGGTTTTCAGATTGAATGTCAGTGTATACAACCGTAGTTCAGTACCAGGTCGCCATGAAAGTTTAAAATGGGAAGGATGTGCATAGTTTGCCTTACGTTCTTTATGTGGGTAATATTGTACTGATGTGGTTTACCATGATTTCACGGCTAAACAAACAATTACTGTCCTTATCCCCCAGCGCCAAGTTCCAATACGTTGACCTAGATTCAGAACTCAGTTGGTAAGAAGATTGTCTTACGGATCTACAGTAGTACGGTCTTTCCAAAGCGGTTGAAGAAAAGCTGCAACATTAGGCAAATGAACAAAGAGCGATGAAAAGCGGCTATAGGCACTGGTCAGAGAAGCAGGGCTGCCCATTGAAGTTGGACTAGGAAATAAGTGAGGTGTTGAAAAACTATGAAACAACAATTTAAATAGACTTCAAATTGGGGTGTTTTCAGATGTCTTTTAGTCTGATGTGCTGGCAATATACGCAGCTAGCTGCGTTTTGGAAGACAATGCTGCATTTATTCAAAACATTCCCATCAAAGCCTAAAAAATCGAATGCAAAATCTTCTAAGTTCGTAGGCATTAAGTAAGAAGTGTCATAGCGTACCATGAAGGAAATTCGTCCTCATTACCTTGAAGATGATTTAAAAATTCTGGTGACTTGTTGAGGACTTTTTCAAAATTCTCGTCCCATAGTCCTGTTTGCTGTTCATTGCAAATTAGCCAGTCTTGCTTTCGATGAGTTTTTTTTTTTTGCTTTCAATGAAGTCTTTGCTGTATGAGAAGACGTAGCAGTATTGGACCAACCATCTTTTTTACCTTCTTTAGCCGATTTGTGATATTCTTCCATAGCACACTATTAAGGGTTTCCTTCAGTCTCTGATATCCTTTTCAATGTGGATTTGGAGCTACCACGGTTCGCCGTCCTTCTACTCACTCTCAAGATGTACAAAATATACGAAAGATGTATCTTCAGCATATCCTGCGGGATTGAATAAAGGTTTAAGATTAAATTTTTCATTAGAATCACTGATGAAGCAACAAAGGACTCATTTAGAAGGATTAATTCTAATTTGACTACTCCGGCACACCCCTTCTGTCTACAACCGGAGTTGTATGTATACTGCAGCACAAATCCGCCGGACCCTGCCGTTTTCTTTCCACACGAATTAACATATTAATTTTAAAAGCAGTTTGCATACTCCAGGCACATACACACATATATTAAAAATTCATATTCCACTAGACAGTGTAGGCGAAGTTGAATTAAATTTACCCCAAGTACATCCAGCTTGATCTATGAGCCCTTGCAGACAGAATTCATTCGAATTCCAGCCGCAAAGCGTACATCAGATCCTTCATTTATCATAATTAGGGGAGTCTCCGACATTTTCGGTCCATTGTCCCCTTTTTTTTCGTTTCTTTCGCTAAATATTCAACCAACCTACAGCTAATGAAATTAATTACAAGAAAAAGGAAAAAATGTACACCTTCGCGAAGAAATTCATTGCGTTCCTTGAACTTTGTTACTCTCCCACTAAGGCAAATACATTCCAACATTATTCCTTCCGTTAGCCATAGCCATTGCCATTACTCGTAAATTACAGGGAAGCCGACCAAGTCAAGGGTTATTTACGCCCTCGAGTCCGCCCACAGCAGAGTCTCCGTAAGTTTATAGATATTTGAATAATCTATTCAGCTTATGGTTTTCCTTACAAATACTCACACTCAAGAGAACACTTTTAAGGAATCTTTCGATGAACAACAGAAAAATATCTCGCATCGCCTTGAGCCTGTAAATATTGCGCATCATGGTGGAGATTTCCATAAACCTCGAATACCAAACGAGATAACCGATGTAAGCGGAAGGAAAAGAAAAATTTCCTGTTTGCCCTTGAGTGTCCAGTTTCGTGGCACGGACCCGATCAATATTTCATTCAAATTTTTCGGCCTATAGGCATAAATACATATCTTTTGACCAAAAAATAGCTTGGTCACCTTCCAACGCCCCGGAGCATCTCGAGTACGCCCCACACGGTTGTGTGTATCCTTGGATGGCTGGTTACTGCGACTATAAGTGAACAGTCACACAATGTTGCTCCTTAATCGTGAGAAATTGCTTGTCACCCTCCTGTGGGGGTGGAGGCGTGTGTTAGTTTACTTGCTTGGGGGGTAATTCATTCGATTAATTACCATTTTAGTCCTGTAGATGCTGCCTTGCACTAATTGAAACATTAACACACCAGAGCGGTCTTGCGGTGGGCTTCCAGTTAAACATAATCATCGATGAAAATAGCCATGCCCACTGATCTGAGAGAATTTTCTTCATTAATCACGTTTTTGCGGTTACGTTGTCGTGTGTTGGTTCGCGTTGGCCAATCAAGCGGAAATATGGTCTCCTCTGGGGTGAATATGGGTCGATTGTTCTACTCTGTATGCCAGGATTCATTTGTGAGCATTAATAATGCGTCGTATTTTTTCCGCTTTCATTTAAACCAAAAAAAAGGGACTACTTATGTTTAATGTTTATGATAATGGCAGCTCCTGTCCTTAAGGACTAATTTAATTTAAACAGTTCTGATGGGTTGAAAGAATAACCCCTTTGCCATTTGACTGTTGCCAAACAATCTCAAGGCAATAAAGTTTCTATTATTGAAATTAATCAGGTTCCAAATTAATGGAGTCTGTGTATATGTATAGCGAGATAAAAAAAAAGTTTAAGGCCATAAAAACCACTCTAGACATTGTTACCATTTTTATGGTGCAGCGATGAGTAGTAAACTTGATAGTCGCAGATATTTTGATTGGGAATTCTGGAACTATTAAATAGAAACAAAAACATAAGAATAACCCGATTTGAATGACAATGATCAGTAGTTATGAGACCGCTGATGATTCTATAATTATTCGTTGGTTTAGGATCGAAATTCGTAGTCGCACGAGATTATGGATTCTTAGCAGTTAATCTGGAGAGTTAACTCAGACGATTATGAATCACTGTAGAGTTTGTAGTTTTGTATTGCATTTTAGCCGTTTACATTGCCAAGTGTGGGCATCAGAATTACACGATTTCCAAGAATAACTAGAAGCACATTCATACCAGGTATCTATGAAAGTAGAAGTTCATATCGTTCCTTTCATATAAATAGTAGTAGTTCTGTCAGCTTGCTTATTGGGCCTGTAAAACTACATATATTCCGCGAACTTACGAAGAGTGTAAAGGTTAAGGAAATTGATATCTGTTTCATTCATAGCCAGTAAAGGGTTTTTCAGGAAGGACATAACAATTTTTGTATTTGAATAAAGCACAGATTTAGTGAGATATCAAGCTGAAATTTTGTCCAACTGGAGTATATATTATAAATTTAAGTACGTAATTTGATCCTATTCATTTGATCACCGCAATCACGTTTATATCGATCGATACTTTGAACCAACCCACTACAGCTCTTCCACACATATTGACTCCTCTAACCTTGTTGGCTTGTTGACATAAACTAACGACTTAACGTATCGATATGAAAGAAATCCAATTGCGTTTAAACGCAAGAAAGAGGTGTTCATTCGACCAGATCATTTCTTGAGGCTACAGGATTACCGAACTTTCCCTTCTCGATCACATATCACTGATGTCAACTCCATCTAAAATAGTCTTCCTACATGGCATGGATGAATAAAGAAGGCCCAATCACATCTCGGGCATGAAATCCATACCAGGCGCTCAATTTTTTTGGATGCAATGGAGTGGCTTGAAGCATAACACATATTTTGCTTCGACAAAGCCTTTAAACTTAAATAAATAAATGACCTTCATCGCTGATTTTTCGAATAAATTTGAAAATTTGTTCAAACCTTTGCACATTCCAATTGGAGAGGTTTCGGGGCTTCGCATGATGAAAAAGCTGCAGTTCATGAGTTAATTTAATTTTGTCAGGAATTATAATTTTGTTCGCCACAATCTGGACTGAACGACGTTGGATCGAATGATTTGGCTCATTCTGTCTATTGGGACAGTCTTTATTGAAGTAAGCGCTCTTAAATTTGTAACCAACGACTTATCATTGTGTTAATAATTTTGAAACGTCATAAACACGTCAGCACTATCAAAATGTAAACCTTAGCTGACGTTTTAGGATTGACAAATCATAAAAATAGTTTAAGGATGCGTTTATATTTGAATGCTAAATTGTTGTGTCCCTATTGAAAATCCCTTGAAGCCTGTCAAGAGTAGGCCAACTTTATTCATACAACTCGGAGTTGAAACATTCTTTTCTTTTAAACGATTGTGCTATAGGCGGGAATGATTGGCCAAGTCTGCAACTTAATGTCTTGAATAATTTAGTGTTGCGCAAGAACAGGTTTTTAAAGATTAGATCATTTTGTGAGGCACATAATGAGTTCTGAGATCTTCTTAACTTGCTGGCTCTCAGACTAACTTGATACATTTAAATTCTGTCTAGATCCGTGAACATAAAATAAACTGAAATCAAATGCAAAGTAGTATCGAACACTTTCTTTGCATAGATCCTGTTTATAGCCCCGACCTATATTTATGTCTAGCGAACAGAAGGTTATAGCTGTTTGCATAATATATTTGAATGCATTTGCCTTATAACAAAATTCTTAGTCATTTCCTGATAAATTTAATTTTTGCATTTTTTTTTCACAATATTAAACACCACGCTGCCTTGCAATAAAATAATCAAATATATCATAAACTTGTCTAAGATATCAGCCCGTGTTGTTACATTTTTATGATTCAAGTAATTTAGAAACTCAAAACCATAATAAAGTAGGAGTGGTTACTGCCACACGTGACCATTCGCATAGTCCACCAATTAGATTAAAATTTAGTGATTATTTCCTTATATGGATCAGTAGGCGCCTGAGAACCAATTAATCGATTATGCAAATTACATTTCTTAATATCTTAACATAAATCACGAACTTTTAGTACCACAAAACAAACAAACAAAGTAATAAATAAAATAAACCAGCTTTAATCGAATGTTTTCGAATGAGATCTGATAATTTAAATTAATTTTGTAGCTTTATGCTTAATTAGTTTAGGAATTATAAAAAAGGTATTCGTAAAATTTTAATTATTGTTAATTATTTTTTGAGAAAATAAAAAAGTCTGAACAGGATCAGAAGGACTATAGCCGGTTTCAAACATGCACACATAAGTTTAAAAGTGGAGCCAACGCTCTGCCATGTTCTTCCTTGTAGTTTGATTAATCTCAATCTGAAATCTTTCACTCGGAGCCATATCATATCTGGCAAAGTTTCCACTGCTAACCACACTATAAAGGATCCATCCAGCTTTAGCTCATTTAAATTGCCGAGAGCAGATGCTAATTTCCTTTCCTATTATAGTAAGTACAAGTACTGAAACCCTACTCCTATATGGATCTTTAGATCCAAAGAGGTTACGGTGGGAGCAGGCTGGCTCCCAAGTTCCTTTCTCCAATGGAGAAACTAATGGATCACCTCATAACCGATATGTTCCTTTCTATTAAACCTTTGCATTAAACTTAATTCCTCAGTAGTACTCTACTGCGAGTACTTGAGCCACCGTACTCTTGGAGGATTGCTTACAAGAATTATAACAGCCAAAGAATGCTCGATCTTCCCCCCCTCCTTTTGGGTAAAGGTCATTGACGATCTCCTAGAAGTAGTAACTAAAGCTACTCACAGAGTACAAGGCTTGCGAAATACCCTTACTATAGTTTTAGAATATTAAAGAACTAATGGCTTGACCGAAAAAACTATTCTATTGTAACTGCAGTACCTTAAAGTAAAGTATTCTCTAGTATTCTCTAATATTCCCAGAGGTCTCGAAATTGTTATAGTTGCACAGAGAAATGAACCCTGCATAACCCTACCTGATTCCTAAATCTGAACCGATGGTTTCAAATTGAAAAAAAATTGGCGTCACTTGGTGTAAGTATACAAGACCATGAGAATCAACAAGTAAGTCACGAATCATAGAAGTACAAGCTTTTGAACTATGTCCACACAAATCCCTGCGGAGACAAATTAAAGAAGCCCGCAACACTTTTGGGCCCTAAATCTTATACGATTGGATCCAAGCTGCTCCTCGAAAGGTTTCAACGATAGTGAATGGACTCACTGACTGAGGATAAGAGGCGCTTGTCCTCTAACCGTTGATCCTGACCAGTGTTTTACCGCAACACACTTCATGATAACATAATTAAAGATCGAGAGACACCTTGACCACTGGATCAACTCTGAGTGCCGAGGACATTCGAGAAAGTTCTTCAGGAACCACAAAGAAGACATTCTTCACTTGGAGAGTGATTCTAATTTATAGTTATATTCCGATTTGATAAGTTAAATCATATTGTAAGCCGCAATGCAAGCCAAGAGCTTTAGTTCATTATAAATAAATCTTAGCGTTTTGGTAGGAGAACTATGACCTTTTTGCGTAAATATTTGATTTTACAAGAATATCACAATCGCAACTATTACTTAATGTCAATGTAAATGTCACTAAATTCCAGTCGCAAAACCTGTAAGGAATAGTCAAAATCCAATTTGAGTCCAAAAGTTAGTCACAGAAAATCAAATCAAAAACCCACGCACGTGTTATCATTTATAAAAGCCTAGTAATCCACAAGGAGTTGCATATTTTCTAAGAAGAAATAGTGAGAGTAATGTAAAATTCACCTTGAAGAACTCCTTTGAGGCTAAACTGTCATACTCTGAATATATAGTTCCTAAAAACCCAATGAACCACAATATACCCTAATTATAACACCACGGGGATTCCTCATACATTATGGGCTGATTCACACTTTCTCCAAGGATTACAGCCTGATGACATGAGCCACTTTGTCGAATTTGCAAAATGTGCCACGCTATTAGTACGGCAGTACTACGACAAGTCAGTACGTAGATCATAAAGAGTTTATATCGTCCCATCTCATAAAGTAATTTCAAGGCTCATTTTCACATTACGCCCTGCTTTTACTCACTTCACATCCTTGCCAGGGAGGGATTGTCATTACACGGTATACCATCTATCTCGTGATAACATCTTATCTAGTAATTTTCAGCGATAAATATTTTCGGTACAACACAGATAGAGCTTAATTTCAAGGACTCTATGAAGAACACGTACGCTACGGTGTGGAAAACTCCTAGGAAACATTTTGTCTTCCCGCTCCACCGACCGAGGGATACATGAACCGAGGCTAATAACTCCCCTCCCCTCCCCCCATATGCCTGTATAGGTATGGATGAGTTTTTACACAGAAAATTGTACAAATGGATGGCTCATTGTTTCGGTGCTACACCCACACAGTGTATGTATCTTTTTGTTTGCTTACGCTTTCTTTTGTTATCGCGTATGCTAAAAATATTATTCATATTTATTTTTTGAAGAAAAATAAAAGAATTTATTTGTCATTTCCTATAGACTTGTTGTCATAGATACTCGGCATACATGTACGCCGTGTTGTGGAGGGTAAACATTTATCACAATAACTTGCAGCCTGATTTAATGAGGGACTATGTGTCTTGCATCTGTCAGAATTAATTTGGAACACATTGTTCTTGTTGGAATTTTTCACGTACATATTGTACAGGACATGCATTTCAAAATTAGGTACCACTTGTTTCGTTTCGGTGTCAATGGAATGAAATGTTTTTTTTATAGAATATGAAATGTCGGACAATTGGAAAAGAAAATTTGCATTTTACAATGAAAATTTAATATTTGTTTTTAATTTTTAAACGTCATTGAAAATACTGTAAGACTATAGTCTAAATGTCAACGTTGGGTTTATATTCGACCCTCGAAAGATATCATCTCCGCCCTCGGCTTCAGAAAGAATAAACCAAGCAGTTGATTGCTGAAGACCTTCAAAGTACGCACATATGTACATATCTTAGCTTGGGGCAATTTAAGAAATAGACAGATCCTGGTAGGGATTAAAAAAGTTGAAGGTTCATAACGACAGAAACGATATTAATGCATGCTTAGGTACTTAACCCAAATTTGACATAAAGTCATGCAAAGTCCTCGCGGCAAGGAAATGTTTGTTTCTACTTTTCATTTTTAATAATCCATTCAAATTCAGTGCCGAGAAACCTCCTTTTTTCCTGTTGTGCTGGAGGAGTTGTGAAATTGAACCTCGAACCATCCAGTAGTCCGACTGAAGGTTATCACCTACATAGTACATAGTCCCAATACCGCCGCCTTCCTTTCATTTTTACAATTTAACTGATGGACTTTACGTGCTTAGAATCGTCAACTGATCTACGGAGATCTACATATGTAAGTCTTTTGACTTATTTATAGCAATTTTGAATCTATTTAACCATGGAAAGGCATACTTTGCAGAAATGTCTAAGTATCTATGTACCACACTTGTTAATAGTGATTATACAGTATTTAATATTTAGATTTCCCAATTAAAAGTCATCTGATCCTTTCTTCTCTACAATCGAGTACAAGTACAAATATGCAAATGCACGTGCATTTGGTTGCAGGCTTCCGACAATATACAGTGAAACGTGCACATGATTATATGGTTAGTGGACAAGGAGATACCCAAATCGTCTCCTTGTTGATTTGAATTATTGTGTTTATTTTGCAAATTTGTTTATATCCGAATGTTGATAGTCCTCTATATGCAGAGAGAACCCAAGAGAGTCCTACAGGTATGTTCAAAAGCACATTCACAACAGGAAGCCGATTATTCAAAACCATGCCAAGATGGTTCCAATTTCCCCACATTCATTTTAAAGACTCTTTGCCTGATATGTGTAATATAGTCTCGAAGAGTTCATAGGCACGCTAATTAGCACACCCTACCATATAAAGTTATGAATGGATAAAACAAATGTAAAAGCAAAACATTTTTGGTGTACTTGGGATCCAGTTGTTTGTTTGCAGGTCTTCGTACAAACGTTGGTCCTTCAGAACCACAGAGATTGAACTTCGATTCATCACTCCATAATATCACTGTATTCCAAAAAGATGGAGGAGAACCTAAATGGACTTTTGCGAACTCAAGTCGCTTCTTCCTGTTACCGTCTCTAACCTTTGGTTTCTTAAGACTTTGGCACCCTCGAAGGTTGTTCTCTAGAAGCCGTTGTCGCACCGTCCTAGCCGCGATGTTTACGCCATATTCGTCTTCCATGCGTGCTCTAATTTCGGAAGAAGTGGTGAAAGGGTCTTTCAGAGCATGTCGGACTATGATAGAATCCTCCCTTTTTCTTGTTTTCCTTGGTCTGGATCGCCTTTTATCTTCAAATGTTTGTTTGGTCTGATAGTGCTTTATGGCGTTTTGCACTTTTTTTCTTTAACAATTATTATTTCGAGCAATTTTTCTTATATTTTGCTCCTTCTGGAACATTTGCCATATAAGCCTCCTCTACCCCCCGTAGAAGACTTGTCCCGTCCCATAACTATCTCAAATGCACAAAAAAACTTCAACACAAAACTTTGAAACTCGTCGCGACAACACGACGGATAAAAAATGAATAAAAATAAATATAATGCCACTTATTGTTTGGGTGTGCTAATTAAAATGCCAAAGCGAAAGGAAAACTTTTTTAAAAATTGTTTCCATCAAAGCACAGGATACTGAAATTTCAAAATTTCGTAATTCTGAAGTTTCAGAATGTGATCAGAAATTTTTGAAGATGTAATTTTTTTAAATATGACAATTAATAATTTATAAATATATATGTTATGCTACAAAATAAAGCACAGGTATATTTTTTCATAGGGGTGTGCTAATTAGTGTGCCAGCACTGTATGTACGTAAGTGAATACATAGACGCCAGTTGTCGGATCCACCCTACATACAGTAAGCCATCATACAGCTCTCGATGCCAAATACAAAAGAAGAATTCCAAGTTTTTGTAAACTTCGAGGAAATCTAGATGAATCTGGGATAGAGTAATACCAGGACAGATTCAAGACAGCATTTGACAGAGCTACTGGTCTCTAGGCTTCGAGTATTCATTATGTACTTGCAGCAGAGATCACGATAGACGTAATGCTCTCTGGAGTCCATAAGTCCATAATGCATGGTCCATAAGAAATTTAAACGAATCCTTCCTGTTTCATGTTTAAGTAGAACAGTTCTGGGTTTAAATTACTTGCTCTGTTAAGCCACACATAGCTTGATCCCGCCTCCGTTTCATATAACATTCTTAAGATACTGCAAACTATCTATTCTTTGCAATAAATGTCCAACTATGCTTACTTGTAATAGGTCCTTTTCAAGGCTAACAATTTTTGCTTGGCTACAGTGTGGACCAATGAACCATACTTCTTCACATACTTCGTACCTCGCCCTCATGTCAATATAAATTGCTAACTACAAAAAAAAAAACGATATTGGTCAAAGAATGGAGTCTTGGCTTATCCTACATTAGGACTTCCATTCCTCTAGCACCATACTTCATCTAAAAATAAAAAAAAGGAAACAAGTCAAATTTTTGGCACAACAGGTCTATGGAACTCTAGCTTCTCACAACCATTCGTATTGTGCGTATTATATTCTTTACAGAAATGGACGAGGCATATATACTCTCGGATGTTTATCAGACGCTCGCGAGATATGGGGCCGTGAACAACTTTTTGGTGTTTCGGCTGGGATTCGAACCTCAAACCTTGCTCCGTAGTCCAATGCACTAACCATTGCGACTTGTCCAACCGTCAGACAAGTTATTACATGTATCTTTGGTCTGTGCCGGACAGACTGTAACAATTTTTTGTACTTACCATTAATAGTTCTTAAAGACTATTTATAGAGGCCATAAACAAGACCAACTAATTCTTTATAAACAAGGGATCAACCTACCGAAAACCCCAATTCATTTGATCATGAAAATTGATTGCCCATTGTTGACGCCTTTTAATATCTTAAAGCCAAACCCTTCGCATCACGACCTCGTACAAGAATTGGCTTTGAAAAAAAAGTGTCTTTCCAGAATACACTCGTCTTTTATTGGCACCTCATCCTCTGCTGTTATTCGAATTCACTTTCCTTAAAAATTCCATTTTATTCCATAAAAATCACAATATCTCTCACCACCTCATAAAAGTTAACTGCAGTCGTTCTTGTTTTTTTTGGTTTTGAAAGAAAAAAATATCCCCGCCATCAACTTATTCTATAAAATCGAGCAATTTAATAGCAATCGCCGTACATTCCATGTATTAAACATACATTAGGAGCGCCATTACCCCCATCTCCCGGTAGCCATTTTGAAAAAAATTGAGTTGTAAACAGTTTTTTCTGGTTTTTTTTTTTTTTTCGCTCTTGATTGTCAACAGAATCCCCATGACTTTGTTATTTTCACTCTCCAAGTACTGCGGGTTATTTTTTCCCCACTTAACCCGAGTGTATGTGGATAGGTGGAGGCTTCCTTTCAGGTATCCTGTCGATAATACCCGAACAAGGTTAGGGCATCACTTGGTGGATCCTCTATAGGCTTCCCTCGAAAATCAGCCAATCCTTGTGTGTTATTCGATTTCGTCTCCAAAGATACTGTACGCTCCTGCCAACTGTTCCAATCCGCAAATGGAATATTGATTATGAATAAATACATAAATGACAATGTGCTGCATAAGCGAATGAAAGGACTCGCACAGTTAAGGGTAATAATTGTTGAATTGGCCATTTAAACTGCAGTTACCGTAATTTACTGCAATGGCAGTGTTCCAGATTACAGTGTAAATCAAGTGCAATCGAATGCATCATGAAAACGATGCGATTTTTGTGCTGCAAAAATTTCCAATAATCGGTACTTACTGACAGGACTTGTCCTTCATAAATCTTCCTCGATGATAGTGTATCTGTGGCACACGTTGCTCCCTGGGTTAAGACTCTTTTTGTGTGGAATTTATTGGAAACAAATAAAACTTGTCAATGCAAATTGGCCCATTAAAATTTCAAAGTCTTAGGAACGAGTGTCCGGCTATCGGTGCTTATTAAGTTATTGGTCTATTGTTCGGATTCCAATTATGAATAAATTAAATTATGTTGATTAAGCTGTGAGAGCGCGTGGCGCGTAAGCGTGGAGGCGCTTCCTCTTTACCATACAAATACAAAAAAAAAAAAAAAAGAAGATGCGTGTGGAGTTGTTTAAGTGTGTCAGTGAAGAATGGTTTTGGCTTTGTTAAACAGATCGGATTTCATGGGGGCATTAATAAATCAAAGTCCTATTTGTTTGTGGGAAAGCCACAAAGCTTTTATCTTTATTATGGTGGAAATATGTAAAAAAAAAGAGAAGAGAAGAGAAGAGAAACAATGTGTTAAACAAATTGAAAACCATTTATTTTAACCAATATTAAAGAATGGCAGCATTATTTATCACTTCGAACAGTGATGGGAGGACTGTGGTCAAGGGTTTTACCCAAATGGGTGATAAATCCGTCAGGAAAGTTTGGAAAGATTTTGTTGTCATTCTCTGACAGATATATTCAATAGTTTACCAGCTGAAGACTCGATTCATCGTATTATTAGGGAAATTCAAATAATCGACCATTTGAGGTTTCAGGTCAGACAAACTCTATCGTGCTGTTCGTCGTACGCAACCACTTTGCATAGATAAAGGTATGACCAGGGAGATGAATTATCAAATAAACTTGTGTTTTTCAATAAGGACATAACAATTTTGTATTCAAATAAAACACACAATAATTGAGGTATTGGAACGAAACTAATTCCAGGTGTATGAAGAATATATGCAAAATTAAAGTACTGAATTCAATCCCGTTTATACGATCACCGTGAGCAGGTTTGGAGCGATCAATTCTTTGGAGCAAATTTTTCATTACATTTCAAACATTTCGGCTGAAACGTTGGCAATTTTGCATTCGATGTTGCTCCTGAGTCCCTCTAAGTCATTCGGTTTGTTGGCATATAGCAACGACTTAACGTATCCCCATAAAAAGAAAATCAATGGAACGACCTTGTTGGTACCACATATCACTAATATCGAGTTCATTGAATTCTGACAAAAATAGTTTTCATACATGACACGATAGCGAACTCCATTGATCGTAAAATTAACACAAAATAAGTCCAATCACAGTTCCGACTTAAAATCAACACTAAACAGTCACTTTTTGTAGATACAATGGTGTCCCTTGAAGTCCTTAAGGGTGGTTTGGCCAATAATGCATATTTTGCTTATCGACAAAGGAATTATGCCATTTAGGATTTTCCTTTGGAGAGACTAAGCAGTGAAGTTACGATACTTGAATGTATCAACTATAGACACACAGTCTGCCTGGTGGGATAGAAGTAAGCGTTCTTAAAATGGGGACCACTGACTATAAAGTAATTTTTAATAATTTCCAAACGTTGATCGGTCATGATCTTCACAATGTTAAAAATGTAAATCTTGGCTGACGTTTTGGCATTGACAAGTCATGAAAAAAAGTTGAAATGTACATATGTACTAATGGACAAGTTATAAATGCATTCATGCATCTGCTGGTACAATGAACCAACAGTGAGGCAAAAAAAAAAAGGAATAATAATTCACGCTAATGACTATGACTGGCATAATATCCGTACATCAATCAGCACCAACCCCTACGTGCGTATGTTCGTGTGTTTCATTCTATTGGTCTGTGCCGTCCGAAATTCCTCATTACCAACACAAACTTTATTGATCAAGTTCGAGTCCTTTTTAGCATTTTATCCCATTGCGTTATTAATTTCACCATTCATCAGGAAAATACGAATTTATCACTGTCACCCCCAGTCGGAGTTAAATTTCCTGAACAAAAAAAAAAAACATGGAATGCGCATAACTACCCAAAGGTATTTGCTTTTTTCCGTGAAATTTCCCGACAGCTAATTACCTCCTCTATATACTCGCATATGTATATGAATTCTTGCGACTCACGGTTCACTATGGCATAGACCACAGCAAAACAAATCAATCAATATACAGAATATACAGACAAGAATCACAGTTGCAAGTCAACAAGTTCTCTCTAACAACTCAAGCGGCATGCCATGCGGAGCTCCTTGCAACAATAAACCCAGCAAAAACATAACAATCTATTCGTCTTGGCAATTAAATCGAATTTATTATCTCGCATTAATGACGACGATATCTGCCCCTTGCCACCCTGGACATTGACAGCAAAATATGCCAATTACAAGTGGCTTACATAATGGCCATGGCCATAATGTTGTGTTATTCTCAAGTCCGGTATATGCTTGTTTATGGATTGTTCCGAGCATAAGTTTGCAGAACGTTTTATCGATATGTAATCGATGGCAATTCTCCTCTCTGTGCTTACATTGCCAATAACTTTTCTGGTTTTATTTAACCCTTTTTTTGATTTTTTGTTTTGGAATGTTTTTATTGAACGGTTAATGGTGGTAGGGTCGGACACTGGGAATAAAACAGGAGAAGGTGTGGAAAAAAAATTCTCAATTGGTTCGCTGCCATAATGGCCTGTGCAGGAGTTTTTATTTTGGTCAAAACGGACATTTTTTTACATTCAATGAACCTTGAAAGGATATCCGTCCACTTTGATGGAATACGCCAGGAAGTGTGTGGGAATCGGTTGATGAAACAATCGCAGATAGCGAAAAATCGAATAACATTTTGTTACCATATCGCGGTAGGGGATGTAACAATCAGGAACGGAAACAGTTTAGTGCAAATTTCCGTAAACCTACTCAGATACACTGTAGTTCCATGGTACAGAAAATTATATTAAAATGGAGAGCCCTCTATATAACCGCGGTATGATAACATCTTAATTAAAAACCCAACATACGCACGAAAAAGACCCTGAGAATGTTTTGAACATCGATTTTGATAAAGGATTGTGGTTCCTTAAGGATTTCATTATTTCCTCATATGATAGGTGTATGAGGTAATGCCTTGTTGTGGAGAAGATTAGTTTATTCGTAAAATGGGGAAACAACACAGATTTGCAACCAACTTTTCAGAAGAACATATGGTTTTTTGTTTCCTTACGAACTAGTCATCCTCTCATAATCTCCTGGTATAGTCCAGCCTTGACCACAAAAATAAATAATGAGAATTTCTATTTGATTGCATTTTCCAAAGCAAGACACATTACCCGAACCCTGGAAAGGACGAAAGAGATTGGTATTGATAGAGCATCAATCATTTAAAGATGGATTATGTGGTAAGGGGCTTTTCAATAGACACATAACAATTTTGTATTTTAATACAAACGGAGTATTAAACACTTTTTATAACCTGTCAATGCCAATACGTTAAACAAGATTTACGTTTTTATTAAGGTGAAATTTTTGGTGAAAATTATTAAAATTTACTATCAAACTTTTGAGTTCGTGATTGCTACTAAGAGGCCTTTCTCTACTTTTTGGTCATAATAATCATCCCATGAGGCACGCTAGACATAGCCTTGACATAGCTTCAACCATCGTGTCTGCAAGTATAGCTTCTATGACCCAGAAGTCTTGAAAGTGTAGAAACCTCGGGGCCTAAACTTACCTGTCTTCAGGTCTTTCGCTCGACTTTAAAACCGAGCCCATCTCCTGCCATCATTTCCATCTCTATGTTGCACTAAAAGGTACTTATCAGTGATTAGTAACATTTTCCTTAACCATCACGACTCTGCAGCTTTCGAATTGACCTGATTAACAAAAATAAGTCAGAGATCACACTCATTACTAGACATTCAAGTAGTCGGGGAAACAGTACTAGTTTTTGCATCTACGGATGTAGTTTCCCCAAGCCAAAAGCCTTGAAGTGGGTAAAAATCCAACCCGAACCAATCACTCAATCAAATCCCATAGCATCTTATAGTTACTCCTAAACTGTTATGCCTGGAGGGCTTTAATTTAAGCCCACAATATGTGTGTAAAAGCCTTTATTTCACACACTACTTAATGTTTTGGGTTTTCTGCGTTTCAGTGAAGTCTAGCTAAAGCACTACTTACAGTTTTTTAAATCGTCGCACTACTTCAAGGTATTCTTAAATTAAACTTCAGTACAAAGTGCTACATAGATCCAGTTTAGAATTTGTCTCTGGCTTAGTCGATTTTTTGGCAACAAACAGGCGTAGGTAATGTTACTGTTCAGAAGAGTTGAAGAATTCTCAATCGAGCAGAACGAATAAAACCTTGACCACCTGATGATCATATTTTAGGGAATATATTTCCAGCTGAGCGCGATAATGCAGTAACTATTCAACTTTTCTTCCTCGTGCGAACATTTGACAAACATCCGAGTGTATTTGCTGCTTTTTTACCTTCTCTACCTTCTCTTACAGAATGAACCTCCATTAATTATCCAAGTTTCTCCAGTCGTTTGGACAGAAGTCTACTGAAGTCTCCAGAACTCAAAGAATCAAGTTTACAACCCCATGATACCAACAATCCACCAAGAACTTTGAACTGGAATCTTCATTTTACTGCAAACAGATGGGAATACCCATGCCCAAGATTACTTCAGCCACATCATAAGGCAATTCACCTGTTTCAGACGAAAGTAAATCCAAACTTTTATCTCCTTCCAGGTAGAAGTGGAAGAACAAATTTTAAGTACCCTTACAATCGTTTCACTTCCAATCACTTTAAGTCCTCAAGTATGCAAATACTTCTCAACAATGCACTTAAGAAGTTTTCAGAAAAAATTAAAAAAAATTATAATAAACTCCTTGGAATAACTTCTCCTCCATGGTTAGCATTATATTATGATCTCCAACCATAAGGACAGTGTTTTCATTTCCTGGAAATTGACTTAGGACAAAACTTAAGTGCACTGCTAGATTTACACCTTTTTTTGTGCTGGCGATACCCAACTTTTAAGCTCATTCCCACGTTGGTGTAGTTTTATTTATTATCCTCTCCCACTAGCCCATTTGACAGAGCTCCCATCTCCCGGTACGGTACGCATAATTTATTCCTTTGAACGACACGAATAGAAAAACAAAGGACACGACCTCAAGCAGAACCAGATATGGGGTACATTTTTTTTCCAAAGCTTTGTCCTGCTGCTTGCGGTGCCTTTATTTTATTTTACGACCTCGTTTGGAAAGATTCATGGAGATAGTGCACTGCAACTTATTACATTCCAAACGGAACGTTATGGCGTTGGCACTGGAGGCGACTTCAAATATGTTGTATGCAACGTCGGCTTTTCGACTGAAGGCCACTTTTTTATGGCAACTGTAGAGCTTGTAGAGGATCCTTCTCCCCCTGTTCTTTACTCATTTAAGCAGCCACGATAAATTTACATGAGAATTAATCATTTTAAATGCTGCTGCGCATTAAATTGTTATTAGCTTCTCTGTGTGTACAGGCATGCGGTCATCACACTCAGATTGTTTGGATTTGACTTTTTTTTTGTGAGAAACCTAAGCTCCCATTGAATGAATGTTTAAGTTTTGGCCAAAAGATACCGCAGCAGAGTTTTCTAATTGAAAATCGCCCAACAAACCTCCGTACTTGGTCAATTAATTTTATTGTTCTTCAATTAGAAACTTCGGAGATATAAAATAAATTCATATCAAGATGATGTCTGGTAGTCGGGAATTGGAAATTCTTTGGAGGTGGAGTCAGTCTTTCGGATCAAGAGTCGATGATTTTGGTCGATTTGATTTACTGACGACCTTTGGAAGTGCCACAACCGGAACGTATCGTTGCATTTGCATAACTGGTTTAGTCGTTCGATCGAATGTTTAGTTATAAAGACTGCGAATGTGGAGTTCATGCGAAATTAATCGATTTGGGAATGTATTAACTAATTAAAACGCTATTTTGGATTGTTTTTCAAATGACTAACTACAGCGTGAGGCCAAGGTTTGATTGAATTAAACTACTAAAGATTAGGTGGCTAACTCGAATAGTCTACATTCCTAATTTAATGAGACGATAATCTTGATATTGTTATATTATGCACATAGGTTGGACAATTATTCAACACAAGTAGCAAATCTATTTCTGCATGCATCGACATAGTTAATTAATATAACAACATTGGATCGTTCACCATATTGCCCTTCGCTATATACAACTCTAGAATAAATCTTATTTAAGGTACTTACTAACTAAAGGGGCAAAGAGACTCTTTTGAAGACATGCCGGGCTCTTTAGCTTTCAAGATTGTTTCATCCTTAAAACTAAGATTCGTTCATCAATTTGGGGCTGTAATTAGGATTTTACGCTGAAGTGTCTGCAAAATTTTATGATAAACTCTCCAATATATTTTCCTTAAGAAAAAAACCCTTCCCAAAAGTAGGCGTGGTGTTTTATAATGAACGAAATTGTATAACATCTAACTTAAATTATAAAAGAAGAAATAATACAAGAAATCAAAACAAGGATTTGGAAGCTCAAAAATCCCAAAACAATTCTCAAAAGCCCCTTAAGAAACTAGCACTGAGTATATAAGCTGCTTTCAGGATAAGGTATGTACCTAATACGTGGAAAGTCGAGGAGGATATTCATACTGCCTATGTTAGGTTAGGGTTAGAGATGTGAGACTAGAATAAATGATCACATCGCCACACTCAAGTCAGTACAGACCCATTGTGATACCTATAGGGGAAAAAGTCCCTTGCATATTGGTAAAACCTAGTACTGATTTGTATCTTGTGAATCGGTGATCCTGTGGATTTAATGAATATTTGAAAAGAATTTTGATTAAAATCGAAAAAGTATTGAAAGAGAAAAGGTCATGCTCTGCTATATTTTAGCTTTCGATTAAGTCTAGCAAAAAGGATTGATCCATAAATTGGAAAAACACCTGCCGAAACAATATTCAAAAATATTAAAGTACAAAGTGTCTCAAAGGAACGTTTGTATATAGAAAATTCTGCAATTCGAGGTTTTCGACACTGAAATGATGCGCTTAGCACACTTCTCATTCGAAATTGGTTTAAAAAGTTTGAAGGGATCTGTATAACACTGAAAAAACCAAAATCCAAAATTTAAATTGTGTACTTAAATAATGAACAAACATTCTTTCAACAGATGGCTTACTTTTTATTGAGGCACCTTGTACATGGTTGGTTGGTTAGTAAGGTGTGTAGATCACCCTTTTACTCTGGGAACCATTCGTCCCTTTGTATGAAGGAGCTAATTTTGGCCGTGCAGGCGGTGCTTAGATCGCTGAAAAGGTATTCACCTAGTGTAGCTATAAGTGGTGACTGACGGTTATCCTTTTCAATCCTACAACTTCTGCAGAAGTCGATGAAGGGGATGCCCAGTCTTTGAGCATGGATTCCTATAGGACAGTAGCCATAATTTTATGAATTAAAAAAAGTATTGATAAAGTAAAAAAAAAACTTAAGTTTATTTAGTGATAACTGTCGATTTTTGTAAACATTTTATTAAGATAGGTAGATGCAGGCTCCATTGGGTGCGCCATTTGTTGAGTTAACACAACTGAACTTATATATTCAATGTACAGCGTCACTATTTCGGCACGTTGCTTCGGTGCATGCAATACTTAAAATTATACTGAATTGATGTTTCAAAAACATGACTATTCAAGTCCATCGATTTATAAATGTCAAAGTTATTCCATGTTTACATACCGACATAAAAGATGGCGCTGTTGACCTGTGTTTTAAATTGCAGTGGAATCAGGACTTATATATAGCTTTGACCATTTTATAACCACTTGGGTTACTTCTGTGTGCTTTATATAGAATCTATTTATACTTTTACATTAGTCTGTTCAGTCATTATTCCAGAAATATTGTACTTAGTGGACTAAACCCTTTTGTTGGACTTATTACTCTTCAAAGACTTCAAACAAGTTTATTTTTTCTATTTCAGGACTATGGCTACTTCGAACTGATATTGGGATTTGAAAAGTAAGTATTCACGAACAAATTTGTACATTTAAATTGATTTTACAGACTTAATTGGTTTAGAGAGAAAAGAAGTACCAATGCCAATCAAATTGCGTAAAGGCAATGGTAATATGTGTCCTATTAGGATCACACATTTGTTTCCATTGAGCAATGTAAAAGGAAGATACGTTTTCTAGGAACTCTAATTTTCAAAGACCTATCCGTGCCCGCAACTACTTGCGGCAACCTTTTCAAACTTAAAACAACAATGGATGCCCTTCAAGTAGATCTTTTGCGTATTACCAAAAAATAGTCTGCTACTTTGTCCTGCCTTTTTGAGTTTTCCTTAAGAAAAAATGTTAATTAGTTTCAAAAACTTACCCCCTATTCCACCGAACATCAACATTTTTGCCATAAATTCTAAAAGTTTTTATCAAACCGCGAATGCAGGAAAACCTCAAACATCCCCGCACACACACACTAGACTTTAAATATTTTGTTTAAGGCTTACTTCTCCCCCAACAGCAACAAACCGAAAAAAAAATCAATATCGCTCCTGGCTGGGTTAGAAAGGAAATTCATTTTTGTTTTTTTAAACCTGGAAGACCAAAGAGAAATGCAAAGAACAAACATAAAGAGGAATCAAAAATCCCCCGATTTGACTTTTTCACTTAGCTTCTGTGGAGCTTCTGGCTATTTTTTCCACAAATTCACAGAAAAGGCATTTTAATTTAATTTTCTTCAAACCTGTCACCCTGTCGTTATCCACTTGACGTATTTTTTTTCTTAAACCATTATCCATCGATCCTTTCCGCGAGGACCGCGACACAATGAAAATTAAGTGTCCGGCACATGTGAGTTACTCAGTTTGTATCGAAATTAAAAAAGTTTCATCGCACACTCTCATGCAAATTAGAACTACACATCCATAAAGTCAATTACGAACTTTTATCTAATTTCCGAGTGCATGTTCAGGTATCACTAATATGGCCAACTTTGCCTATGCCTTGCCCTGCGCCTTCCTAGAAAGGTGAAATGTTCTATCGTAAAAGAAAAAATTACACATACGCCCCCGACAAGCCCAGTATGGTGTTTAATAAGGAATTGTTGCTTCGCAAAATACCGTAATTTGGGTGTTAGCAAAGGAATTTTCAAAGAACAAATAAAATGTAATGTAATATATCCTGCGGCATGCTACGTATGAGTACGCCTTCCTTGGTGCCTGGTTTTGGTTAATTGAACGCCTTCTTTATTTGCTTTCGAAATTTTGTTTTGCGTTAGCGTGCAAATATTCATATCTTCTTTCATATTGGATCGAAGAGGCATACAGCAATAAGGATAATTCACAGAGAATTTTCCAGCTCAATTGTTGCCGTGTATTGGCTGAGATTGATTTTGGAAGCTCGAAGGACATGCCCGTATATCAGCGTGGCAAGTACTTGTTTTGGGTTTTTACGATTTCGGCTGGGTGAACTCTTTTGGTTTTATTATGTACTTATCGGGATTCGGGACATGACCTTGGTAGTGGAGAAATCGGGGAAATAAAAGTCCTAACTGATAGGAAATTTGCTGGAAATGGTGTATTAGGAAAGCGTGTGTATGGAATGCTGCCGTTTAGACAGTGTAGGTGGAAAGTTACCGGGTGACTTTGTTTTCGGGTTTGATCATGGCCATTCAAGTGAATGTGCTCAACTTTGGTTTATGGTATCGATTTGCTAGGAAGTTACTTTTGATGTCCTTGAAGAAATTAATGCTCATCCAGTTGTTCATCACAGAACGTAATAATATTCACCCATGATTGGGCACAGGGCTTCTAATCGTTGTTGTTTAGTTCTACATCTGTTCTGATGAGTACTTCGTTTGTCAATTCCAGAATTCCTTCTGTGCTTCTGGTTTTCTTTTTATTTTTTTGTATAGTTCCAGCTATAGTCTATCCGGTTTTACCCTTTCAATTCTATAACTGGCACTGAAGGGCGGACATAGCATCAAATCGTTTTTCAAACTCTTGTAATTTACTGAACAAAACACAACCAAACATCAACGTCATGGATATAATGGAACGAAAGTTGTAAAAACAAAAAAAGATACATATAGGATACTTCTCAAACTGAAGGAACTTCTGATCGCACAATGATCCAAAAACGAATTGGAAGAGAAAAATAGCCTACTAACTTGTACCGGAACAATCCCGAACCTATTTTTTGCTCAACAGTATTTGAAGAGTCAGGAGCTCGAAGCCATTTAAAAAATTCAGTTCCTTACTTCCTTCTTTTAGGTAGCGCTACAGTTTGGGATGGACCTGGGCCTCAACCAACAAGTCTTTCCAGTCAGCTCGATCTCTAGCCAGCTGCATCCACTTTCAAGTTGGTTGAGGTCCCTTTCCATTTAAGCCCGAGCTTATCATATATTTTCTTTGAGACGACTCGAAAACGCATCCTTCCAAATGTCTATAGTTGCGCGAGATATTTGTGCTTCTGTAAAAATTACGTCATTCGTATTCCTGTTCCATACTTGTTGACGTATGTTCTACATCAGTTAACTTTCCAAATTTTAAAATAAAATACAGAATTGTTGCCATTTGCAAAAGTTAAAGCATCTTCCGATAGGGTCATACATTTGGGTCATCTTTCCTTATACGAAAGTTACGAAAGTGGGCGTGGCGTCATATATTTTTGCATTTGGGTAGAAGCATAGCTGCACTTACAGCCACCACTCGGATCGCCAATGGAACCATTGTGAACCCCTGTCGTGGGTAACCTAAAACCGAAGACAAAAATTTATTGATATGATATTTCAGGATTGTCAATGGTGGCTTTCTGATAGGTCTCCCAGGTTTTAAAACTGGTATTCTGCAGACACAGTCTCAATAGAGGTCATCATTGTTTAGTAGTATTCTTCTTTGGTAGAGCCTTAGAAGTTGTGACCGGTAAGAATCCCAATGAGAAGCGCTAATTTAAGTTTGTTAAATACTAAAATTTGCTTAATTTTAACATTGTCATGTTTGTTAGGGTTTTCTGACAACCCTACAAGATGAGAGTGGGCTTCACCTCTCATTAGCTAGTTTCGCGAAGGCTTTCTCTATATAGGATTTAATAAGAGGTAGACGCAGTAGAACATAGGTAACGACCATTATCATGTCATATCCGGACCTCTTTCTTGATAAATCACCAGGCTTGGGTACCACTGCATCATGGAACCGAAAAAAGTGTAATGCTGTGGTGCTGTAAGTACTGCACTTACGCCATTGAATTAAAAACGTATCCAACAGATGGCCCACTCGTTACAAATACCCACTTTCTTCTGGCTTTCAACGGTGCTAATATAGAATTATACTGCTGGATCTGGAAGTCGTGTCAATTTGGTGGCTTTTACGTATGTTAAGGAGCTGCTTCCACTTCTTTCATACTTCCCAATCCTGGATATGAGTCCGTATGATTTTCAGTCCGAAAGTAGGACGATGAATTTGCGAGGAATTTTAGACCAATTAGTCTAATATTTTTCATACCATTCTCATTACTCAGCGCACTTACTTCTAATGTAGGTCTACAGCTATGTCCTTTGTATTATAAGGAATATACCCTTGTCACGAAAAAAAAAATCCTGTAACGATGGTAGTTTGGTAGTTGAAAAAGCTCTCTCTCGGTGCTAAGTCAACTTATAGAAAGAGCTCTGGACCAAATTCACTTAAGGGCCATGAGAAAAGGCCTAGCAAAACGGAAACGAAGTTTGCTTAGCACAAAAATCAACGTTTTTTTTTTTTGTTCTGTAAGGCGAAAGTGATTTCACCTCCTCAGGTGTTCATAAAACACAACTTGCATCACGTGTGCGTTCTTAGAATGAAAACATTTTCTTTCGTTCCACTCAAACATGTACTTACCGACAAATATTGTTCTGCTTTTCAAAGGACTCCTCTAACTCAATAGCAGGTGCACAAAAATCTGCTCTTATTTGTATGTATTTGTGAATGCTGCTGCCACAGTTTGTTGGCTTTTTGGCATTCTGAACATGTTCCATGCGAGCTCTTGACTTGTGCAAGTGCATTTCGTTTTATTTTAAATTTATATTACCATCTTTGTTCATACTCAAGTGAGTAGCACAATGGCATTTGCTCGGGAGCCACGGATACGCTTTAAGTGGCTTAAATCCTGTTTGCTTTTCGACTACACTGTATTTCGAAAATTTGAAATTTTTCCTTCGCACTTACTTACATACATATATGGATGTGAATCCCTATCCCCATCCGATTGATGATCTATCATTTGGATTTTCATCAAATCCTTGAGGCAGATACACGAGCAGCATCGTGTTTTGATTCCATCTTTTTTGCCTGCGTCTAGGTTTTTTGATTTGAATTTTATTCGAAAACTTTCCCCTCTGGGTTGTTGTGAAGGTAATTTACGGCTTCCCAATAATATATTGTGTAGTTTTGGAACAAAATAAACACCGTCGTAAAGTATAATCATAATAAAAGTACAATTTTGTGGGATCTCTGATTGAGGTCCTGTTTCAATGCATACATTTGCTTCCTCTCGCGAGGAGGGAAATTTTTACTAGCCAAATCTGGAAATCATTGCGACCGATTTATTGCGTATTAAGTCACGCAATTGCTTATTGAAAAGAGGAATCCTTTATCCCTTTATGATTGTTTGGCGGAGTCCTCCTCCATCAGGCTTCAAGCCTCGTCAAAGTATCGCGAAAAAAGTTTGAATTTTCATTAAAACTTTGAAAGGAGTTTTCCCTGCCCTTGAGTCACGAGACTAGATATCAATGCAAATCTGTTTCTGTGTATTTATGGCGAGTATTTTTAAATCCTTCTTTTTTTTTGTTTGGTTTTATTCCCTTAACTTTAAGGAAAGTTGATGGCTTTGGATTGTGGTGGTTGTTGCTTGAGTATCAATTGGGTATTTAGAAACTTTATGCATTAGGGAGACTTGTGAAAGGGTAATCAAAAATTGAACAAGAAATCATGTTCGAACGGGTGTTTCCTGCATGTTTACGAAAATGGATTATTGCTTGTATCTGTGTCTTGGTTTAATTTTAGTGGAAGTAGGTCAAATTGAATGTGGTCTCGGAATTAGGCGAAGCTTAATTCACCACGTGAAATTATAGTCTTCCGGTTAGCCTATATATTTTGAAATTAGGGTTCGAAAATGTTTGTGTTGTTAAAGTCAGCAGAGCATTAAATTGAAAAGGATATGAAAATGTTGGAAACTTTGTTTAGTTTCCGGGCTTGTGAAGCCATTGGAATGAATTTTATTGTCGGTCGTCTGTCATTGTTTGTTGGTTGGGGCTCATAAATTTTATAATGTAGGTCACCCAATTAAGGGTAGTAAAGTGCTGATAACGTTTCGAATACTAAATTTAAAATAAAATTGATTATTGACTTCAAACTGACAATGTCTCTGAGGGAACATTTGGATTGGAATTGCTTCTGGATTTGATTGTGTAACAGACGACTTGTCATTCGGTCTCCTGCTTTGGCCGTAAAATGGGTTAACTTTTAGTGTTGCCTAAATAGGGCTACAGATGTGAGTTATAATGTGTTCTGTTAAACCAAAATTTAGGTATTTACGAGCACAAGTATCTACATATACATATTTGTATAACGGCAGCCATTAGGCCATAATTTTGTGAGATATTACTCCAAATTTTATTGAACCAAACTCACAGTTTATGGACGTGTTGGCAACAAATGCTCTTCATCCTAAGTCGGTTGGTGATCCAGAGTTTGGTTAAATACTGGTGCCTATAATTCGTTTATTATAAAGAAAATCGTCTGAGCACACGTTTTCCTAAGATTTGTCTTAAAATGATTTTTCGAGGTGTATTTCACAAATGCAAGGGTAACTCTTAAAAAAAAATTATATTTCTTCAGAAATTTTACCTGAAATCGAAAAAATTTGTTTTAGTAATTGAAACCTGAGTTCCATATATGTACGTACATACATATGAACACACCCACTTTTGGGGGCGTTTTTAAAAAAACATCAATTCTCATTCTTCCTTTCCCATTGATTCTGGACGTACATTCTAGCTACATTCATAATGCATGGAATAGCACATCATTCAAATGGTCGCTTCGGCTTCGTTGGCAATGCTTCAAGCGGTCGGTCGGTCCAATTTTTGATGACTGGGTTCAATATGTGTTTTGTTATTCCGCCAAGAGAGTCTCTTATGTTGGCCTCGAACTCGTCCAAAGTAGTTGGATGAAGAACTTGACATAGCCCCAGAGAAAATAATCAAGTGTGTCAAGTCGCATGATCAAGGCAGTCAAATTCTTCTTCATAACTTCCAACGTTGCATTAGTTGTGTGTGATGCAGCACTGTCTTGTCGAGCTCTGGCCACAGAAAGTCAGTCAACTTCGCTCTATACTTGACTCTATTGACATCAACAAGTCAATCTTTATGGTTGCATTGATGTTTAGTCGAACACTTGTAGATTGTGTTCGCTTAAATAACGAAAATTCTTCTTGTTGACATAGCCGCTGAGTTAATAATGGGCCTCGTCCGAGAAGATGATTTGTTGGCCAAAATCCAGCTTCAATCTTCAAGTATAATCCTATACGGATGTGGGTCCAAATCGAACTGCAAAATAAGCCAGGTTCGATCTTCTTCGATACTGGCAGTTACGGTGGCTATGTTTTCTTCATTTCACACCAATCCCTGCCTGGATGGTGGCTTAAACTTAAAAAAAGTGTACTTATGCTCAAACTTTTTCACAGTGCGACGAATGGCTTGCACAGTGAAGCCATGATGATGACCGACCTCACGACGAAATCCACATTGCGTATTTACATTGAGCCGGAATTTTTTAATAATTTTAGCACGTTCGGCGAGCGTTAAACGATGCATGATGGAATGGTAAACCTTTTTGTATATTTTGACAGCTGAATGTCATTGGTAACCTTGACAGCTGCTGAAGCATAGCAATTGGAAAAAGTAACATTGCTTTCTGACCACCCTTTACTTGAAATAATTCAAGAAAATGATTAGAAAGATACAAGTTCAATCCATAAATACCGATTTAATTTAAAAACATTTGAGTTTCCTTGCCGTTAGCGTATGTTTCTTTTTCTTCTTTGTTAAAGTTGTTACAATCGCTATAGAAAATAAAACTCATGCGAGCAGCAGCAGCCTGAAAGAACAAGATAAATATTCTAGCTAGCTCTCAGCAAAACAAAGCTCCAACACTCCAAACTGCTACTGAATATTTATCCGGAAGAAAAATTATAAACAAGTCAAGAGTGTATTGGCCTTGACTGTCAACATGACTTATGTCTATCCAATTGTCAGGAACCCATTTAAGGGTATTCAACTCGAAGAAGAACTCAGTGCAACGACCTTGAGGTGTAGACGCTGACGGTAAACATTTCTCTTGCCAGATATGTATCTCAAAGTATCTTTAACATTTTACAGTTTTGTTGATTTTTAAGCAACTTTTGTTTGCGTTCTTTTATTTTGTTTCTATTCTTAGAGTATTTTTCTTAACATAGACTTAAATAGCATTTGAAGGACTTAATTTGAAGCGTGCCCATTAAACTTTGCTTTGATAAATGCTTTATCAAAATTAACACATTTTAAATATTTCTACCAATGCCAAGCAAGATATTTATTTGCATTTAAATTGCTTAAGATGTTATAGATACTTTCGCTAAAAAAAATCGCCTCCTTCCACCCGTGCGTGAAATTTCTATGTCAAACAAATCCAGATTATCTCGTTTCCAACCAGTGGCTAGGGTCAGTCAACATTTTAAAAAAATGTTAAAAATTATATATAGTATGTATGTATGAATAAAAATACGTGCGGCATGTCACCAACAACATTAATCTTTAGGAAGTTATAGAACATTCAAGTTTTCTAGATATGGATTTGACTTGCTAATTAGCATTAGCCATTCATGCGAGTATCTGTTCCTAAATGAGATAATACCATTTGTTTGTTTGTTTTTATGTCTAATTAATAATGTTCCAGTTGTCTTGTATTTTTTATTTTTTTTTTATTTATTTATTTATCTAGAAATTGTTTAGTTACACATTTCATCATGTCATCTTTTTCTAGTGTCGTGGCCATGAATTTTCAAAACCTTTTTTTTCTTTTAGTATAAGTTGCTTTCACTTTTAATTTATTTTGCAATTTAGAAACGCAAAATAGGATTTTATCTCCATATTAGTACAATTAAATTTTTCAATCTCGATTTTTGGGCTGACTTTTACGAACATGTAAATAAATTAAATGTATTTGATTAGCGAGTTTCATTTCGTAAACAAACCTAAGCAGTGCGCTGGACAATTATCACGCAAAATAATTTCTGTTTACTTAATTTAAATTCGAAATGATTTATGTACGTATGTAGTGTTTAACTATAGTGCAATGGCAATTAATTGCCAAAATATTCAACTTGATTTGTAAATTTAGTTCCAATTTGGGAAAATTGAAAATATTTCAAGTTTTCAATTAATTTGTGACATCGACATGCGAGAGTGTACATCATAATGTGGGGAAATAAAAATTTATGATAATTTGTTTATGTTTATGTTTTGTTATTTTTAGCACGCGGACGAGCCACATGTCTAGTAAAATGAGATTCCATATTTTATGGTGAATCTTGAACGTTCCGACAGCCGCTCAGAATTGATGTTAATTCGTGGATATTAACACGACATGTGGATGAAGATGTGGTGTGATAATACTCTATTCAGCCGTAAACATAATTGTAGCTAGGAAGAAGCATGTCTGCTCGCCAATTAATTATTAAAACTATTTTAGTATTTTTATTTATTTTTTTTTTTCATGTCAGACGGGAGGAAGTTTTTCGATGGTTTGCTTAATGTTTCTTTATTTTTATCGTATCGCGTCTGGTGGTATGTCTGAATAATGAATCGATTATCTAAGTAATTTAAAGCAAAATTTTATAATTAAGAATATAGCAAAAAGATTTGAAGATACAAATGGTTTTAAGTCCAATGACGTGACTACGCGTGGTCAAGTGGTTAGTGCTTTGGAATACGAAGCAAGTCGTTCAAGATTTGAATCCCAGCCAAAACACATTCAAGTTTTCTCACGGTCCTCCCCGTCGTGAACATCTAACAAACACTTTACACTTACTTAAGTTCGGATAAGTTTAAATGAGCAGTATGTTCTCTCGGACTATTCAAAGCCTGGTCTATTTCCAGTGCTTTCAGCTAGATTTCAGGAAATCCTTCACAAGGTCGTTCCCGAGCAGAAAAGAATGGAAAAACGGTCAGCATACGAGACACGTACTATCTCTGTCTTCACAAATGGCTCAAAGGTGGATGTAGGTTTTGGCTCTGGCATATTTTCTGAACCAAATCCGTCCGTCTTCTGAACTATAGTAGTGTTGTCCAAGCAATGACTTCATTTAAGGCATTAGGAAATACCTATCGCCTAGCAGATGTCGCTTATAACGACCTCGCTTATTACGACCAGGCGCCTATAACGTCCACTTTTTTTCATTTGCTTAGTTTCATTATATTTTAAGCTATTTTACCATCGAATATAACATTGTCAGGTATAACGACCGACGGTTATAACATCCTCATTTTCTCGGTCACCATATAAGCGACTTCCACTGTATATCCGCATAATTCGTGCTGCGGACATCTTTCCAAACTATCTCCTAACACACATACATTTTTTGAAAGCCAAGACATTTAAAAAGTCGTCGCCTCTTCTAATGACTGAAGTGTTCAACAACAAAGGAACAACAAACCGGGTCATAAGGTCCTATCCCCAGCAGCTTTAGAATGATGCATCTGCTTGTGCATCCTGATAAAGCAGTCAGCCACTCGTTTAATTATTTTATCTTGTACAGCGCCTGGTTCCAACCAAAGTAGATGGAAAATACACCCCAATGCCACCACAAAATTCTGTGCTTCTGCTGGAAATAATTATAATCAGTTAAGAGCTCTTAAACTTTGTTTATTAAAAACTTCCATCCATAAAACTGCTGGCACTTCGTTATCCGATGTGCGTTCAGTTTGTGGAAATAAAATTTATTCGTCTTAGATAACGATGTTCGGATAATTTTCATTAAAAAAATCTCACCTTTCACCGTGGGGGATAGGCGATGACGGGCGGTGTGACGACCCCCAAAAAAGGTTGACAGAATAATACATAACTCATGAATGAATTTTTCCTCCGGGCCGAGCCGGGCCGGGCCGTAAGAAAAGGTTCATTCAATGTCATCACCAAAAGTAAAGCAAATTTAAAATAATAAAGCCATCCCGGTTGGCATTTTGCAGATTTAAAATGCGAAATGGCTGCGTGGCGGCGTTTACAAATTTGCATGCATTAAGTGTAAATTTGTCAAAATCAAAGCACTAAGCCGGCTAAGCGTTATACTTGGATGTATGTACTCGTACTTTAGTAAGTTTAGTGAACCCATTGTCTTGAGCGGCACTTAGTATATGGGAGACTCACATGTGAGTGGAATATTAATAATCCGTGCTGGTTTATTTCGTGCAACCACCTCCCACATAATGAATAATTTTCGTCGACGTATGAGGGTACTTTAGATACTATCACGAGTTATGGATAAAAATATTTCCACACGAGAGTACGTACATGAGTGAAACACACCCATTCGTACATAATTTGTCCTGTCTACAAGAGTTGCAGTCTAGCAATGACAAACCTTTGGGAAAGGAGTAAGATTGTGCAAAGGATACATAAAGTAAACATTCGTACGAGTAGACAATAAGGGTGCACGTGCAGGTTCACATCGCATAATACCTGCTATTAGGTGCAATCCGTTTGGTTCGGTAAATGTTATTTTAATGCTACTTCAAGTGTGATGAGTTATTTTGGTCTGAATGCTGCCTTGGGTTGCGGTATGGTTCAGGGGAGCAGTAAAAGGCGTATTTTTGGATAAGATTTACCAAATCAATCATCTCATCTCATCATAGAATCAAGGATAACCCTAATGTTGACGACCCCAACAAACGAATCAAAAACAACGACCTTTGGATCTGCACGTGGAATATTTGGACACTTTACAACTAGCAGAGCCTCTAGACTGCCATAATGTAGACATCCTGCCATCCAGGTTGTGAGATGGGATGGGCCGGATAAAAGGAGGATGAAAAACTGCGACGTACGGTGCCCCTTATGGGAGACGATCCAGGGCTTATGCAGACTTAAGCAGTCTTGTCGTGAGCGTTCGACATGTGAACGAAAGTATTAAGACAATGGGCATCAAGCATAAATCTAATATGCGCTCATTCCACCACGGACGATGCCACCAAAGAATGTTTCCCACGAGTTCCTCGACACAACATATGAGCAATGTCCTAAGTATGACAAGAGCACATCCTTTGTCTGTTGGAAAGCATAGCTTGTAACTACATCATATCGAGCTCATTGACATTACGAGGGGACGTTTCAACATCACCGAACCAAATGCTGAAACAAGAGATTTGGTTCACTTGTGAGGATTAAACCTCACTTAATTCAGCTTTTTCGCATACTAAGGGTTCTTGGTGAACAATAATTAGCAGACTTATGCTGCCCACATGTGTCACACATTGGTGATAATTCCCAAAGCTTATATATTACAATTATCGGATAGCTATTCAGTTAGATTGTAAGAAAACCAAGATAAACCCCAGACATGTTTAAACACTTATTTCTGTCTGATATTTCCACTGAGTGTAGTCTCCAGGGTTGTAATTATACATATATGATACCACCAACTTAATAAAGATAATCCTATTCCGCCCCCTAACTCAATACAATCCAGGACTCACTGCTTATAAAAAAAATTAAAACACTCCAGTAGAACAACATGCATCCTTTCACATCCTTTCATCGACCTAACCCGCTGTTCGAAAAGTCTAACGTCGCAATTTTAATACCAGTGCAAATTCATCCATGTGGATCTCCATCTGTGTATACTCTTTCACCAAGTATCTTCACAAAAGTACTCAATTTTTAGAATTCCAAAAATAATGTTTTCATAATCCTCGCGGCTTCCTTTCACCTGCCACACTTCACATCAAAGTGTTGATGGAATTTTTACGCCTTTAACATCTTGGCAGTTCGAAAACTTTATACGACTTCTTGTTGAGTACTTTAAGGCACCCAAACGACATGTTCACACATCGTATGTACATTCTATCCCAACCAGAAAAAAAAACAAACTTGTTTGCTACTCAAAAAGGATATCAACCAGAAATTTACCAAACCATTTACCATTTCGGAACTTTTTAGTTTGACATTTCTTATTTAAACGGAACTGACATCCCTGGGATAAACCGATATTTTGACTGATACACCTGACATTATATTTACCATTATTTACCCAACAAATTTCAAAGTACGAGCTTAAGTCGAAACATATAATCGGAATCTGAACAAAAGGATATCTTAGAACTGCAACTCTTCTGCTCTAATGATGCTAGGCGAATACTCCTATGCATTCCATGTTCTCATGAATGCTTTCATGTGGATTTTCAAAAGGATTCCATTTTGTGGGTCCTTGTAGATGAAGTATTTATTTATATCGTACAAGCAATTAACAATCATGTACAAAAGGATATTCTCCTCGCTTTGTGCGTTTGGGCTTTATAGCTTTGAGAATTTCCTCGGAGTGTGTTTGAATATCCTGATTTAATAGCACAGTGTGTAGGGGACTTGTTGTTTCTGTTGTATCTGCAAGTTTCCAAAATTTTCTGTTGCGACTTTACACACTTGTATGTACATGCAATTGTTAGCCACATTTCTGAGGCAGGAACGTGTTTTTGATTATTGAGTGAAGAGTTTATGTGTGCATCTGGTTGCTTGGAATGGAATCCTAATTTTATTTGTCATGAGACAAATATGTTTTGAGGATAAGTGAAATGTTCATTTGGGAACCTTACTCCATTGAGATATAGTGTTCATCACTGTGAAATTCATTCGGTTATAGTTACATAAGTGTGGAGTTTCGTTGTCGATTGGGACATGTAGAAACGTTTTATTTCTCTAAGGACTCACACAAAATTCTAATTAGTGAGAACGTGGCAGCATCAATAGTATTTAATATATGGATCCTCTAGGACCTTTGATTAACTTTTCCGTGTTGATTTTGATGAGCAAGTTATTCGGATGATTTCGATATTCAGAATAATTTCCATGATCAACAGCGCGCTGATGGTTACCCATTACTCAATATAATTTGCCAGGACTACGTGGGGCGTATTTTATGCCGCACAGACTGAGACAATCGTTGTAATTTTATACATTCTTTGGCTGATGGCACTTGAATAATTTAACATCCATAAAAAACTGTACACAAATTTTGTTGTTCATTTATTGAACATATTTTTGCATTACACCAGCATCTGGTTTCGGCGTCGTAAATTCATGATTGGCGACAGACTTTTTTTTTTATTTTCTTCCAGACATCCGGCGATAAATTCTTGATTTCCTGAATATTGTAGAAACAGGATAGTTTATGTACTCGTACATATGTACGTCGAATAGTTTTTGTGTTTACTATTTGCAAACGCAAGTGTGATGCAAAAAGTATTTGTGTTTTTGAATGTTTTGTTCGTCTTTTCTGCCCTTAGGTAGGAGGACGTAAAATAAAGGAGCAGGATTGCTTCGAAAAGATGGGCAAGTCCAACAGGAGATAACTCCTAATATCCTATATATCATTTGCTTTGAGAAAAAGGCTAAGAAGACACGAGACTTAACTTAGTTCAGTAGACCTTTAAAGTTTTTGTAAGATAGAACATTGAAAATACAATTCATTTGCTTTCACAGCTTGACAGGATGGGAGACGACTTATACATATGTCACAGGATGACAAATATACTCGTAGCTGAAGAAATCAAAGGAACGTACTCAAAAGCAACAAAATATCCATGAGGATTTCTAAATGGAAGAACTCTGGTAGTAGCAGACTCTGGCAATAATGAGTCTTCATGGAATAATAGATCAGTCAGTATAAGCTGTCACAACTGCTCTTATTGTTATACGACTTATCTGCTCCACTTTCACTTTCATTGTCATCAGCAAAGCCCACGTTGTATCTGATATTCCACAGCAGCGTGTCAGCTAGACAACCCTGCGGTACGCCGCGCCGCGGTGGTCGCAAATGAGACATTTTTTATTTGCTGGCACTGGGTTCACTCTGTCCTTCTTTTAATGTCTTCCTCTGCACAAGTACTAGTACGAACCTGGCTCTTTTTAGCTGTTTTACCTCCTCGAGCGTAATTTCGTCCCTAGTGAGGCCACCAGTTCCATTCGAAGCTTTTGGGTCCTAGTATTGGTACTTTTGGTGAAACTTGCTTGCATCAGTGATTGCTCCTACCTGCATGTTTGGTACATTTAGTCCCTGAGGATCTGTCCAGTCATAACCACATTACGTTCACTATGTATATTATCCCTTCCCTGGACCATTCAGTCAAACATCTTGACGCTTTGGCTATATTTCAAACATATTCTTCGTTCCAGAGGGAGACAGACCTTTATACTCAGTCATTATGGGGAATATTTCCGTCTTGAATCGCCCGCAGTAGATGTACAAAAATACATACATACGTTCCTAGCTATAGTCCTGCATGACAATCGTAGTGTACACAACTCTCATTTTCTAGATCTTTGTTAGTCGATTTATGTTTAAAGTAAACCACCAAACCTGTGTCCTAAACAAGATAATATACACTACATATGTACATTACTCTAGACTACCTCCATAAATCCTCCGCTAGGATGCGAATAACTTTGATAAATAGTTATGATCAATTTGAACCAATCACAGAAAACGTAAAAGGTCCTGCAATATGAATTTACAATTATCTCGTATCCCGCTACCCACTTATTTCACTCTTTTTGATTGCAGTAGTACGTGTAAGAAATGTATAATCCCACCGAAGGAATTTCTCCTGCGGAAGGTCCTTAAAATTAAAAATTATGAACTACCCACTCGACAGCAGAAAGTTTTTTAAATAATTTATTTGTATCCGTATCCAAACGATGGCAGCTAACTTTTTTTCATTTATGGACTGTATTTATTATTAGATCCGGCCAACACATCATTGTGGATGGAGGTAGTAGTGTCTAAGTTTAGATCTATTTAAACTGCAAAAATATAAGCGAAAGTACATATAGAAGGCTTTAAGGCTTTATAGGTGATAAACTATTGTGAACCATTCTTGTTTAGGACAGTTATAGAGATTCCTTGAAACTGAACCAAAGCGTGAACCTACACAATTGGAGTTCTCTATTTTCACCAAAAGAAAGGATGGGATCAAACTGGGTATGGAGAAACACCTCACAAAGTAATTATCTCGCACCTTCTCTTCTCCTTCTCTCAAAGCCTGCAACGAGTAGGTAAATGACGTTATAATTTTCAAAAATGCTTCCTTCAGTTTATGGAAAATGTTTTGGATAAGGAAAACATTTGGTTGTGGACTCGGTGAGAACTTCGACTGAACTAAAGTGACGTGTTCAAAGACCTAGGACTAGGAAAGTTTAAACATATGTAACTAAGGTTACACCTTATAACACTTGACTTCGAATTAGATTGAGAAAAACAAGGTAAGTAAGTAAGTAAACAACATTCCCTCTTCAGTTACCTCCATTACTTTTACCCACTCCATTACCTGCAAGGTTCACCTGGGTAAGAGTTCGATTGAATCTGTCACTCCCAGTACTTGATTGAGTCAATTACTCTACTTAGCCACTTCAGGCACAACTAATCTCACAACCCACTTGAGATAGATATAGGTTTCTTGGGAACCCGGTGATTCTTCCGCTCTGCTAAATACATATGTCGTATCACAATGGACCTTCTGTCTAAGTGTGTTCTATGTGTATCTTTACTCTCGTATATCCGCCTTACTTGACCTAACCTAACCTATAGATTTGGCAACGATAGCGACTCTAACCGACTATACTATACCCAAACCGAACTTAAGAAAGGAGTAGTTTGTCTCTACAGGAATCTGAGACAAATTTTTATAGAAATGGCTCAAAAATGAACACTCCAGATACGTACATGCATCAGCAATACAAGTCTCTTCCAAAAGGAGGTACTGGCATGAAGGATTATATACTAATACAATACTAAATCCAGGATATAATCTTTACATAACGATGAGAAATTGAGAGAGAAAACCCAAGATTTTTTTAAGTACACTCCTAGATGACAAATTTTCAGAAGCTCTAAGTCTCCAGGAGTTGAAAACAGATTCAACAAGCATTGAGAACTGTCCTTGCGTTGTAAATTCACCTCCACTACGGGATTACAGCAACCAATTTAACAACTAACAATCATTCGAAACACAAACATCCCTGAAGTTAGAACTGAATCAAGCAAAGGAGGACATAACGAACGTCATTACCACACCCATTTACACAAGGTAACCAACCCCACCCTTATCCTTCAACAAATACTTCCCACCTTATTTGCAAATTATGACACCTGAAGTGTTAGGTTTCACCTCCAAAATGTCCCATTATCCCTTACCTTAGATTCCATGCCTGATTACGTAATTCTACGTTTGGATAAGTGTCCTACTCCCTACCGAAGGCACTAACAAATCCCCTCTCCACAGCAGTAGAAAACTATAAATAAAATAAAATTCATTGATAAGTTCTCCAAGATCCTAGAAACGTGTTCCTAAGTACTCCATAGGAGTTTTCCACTCAATCAGGAAAGGATTTCGAAGTTTTTCTTTTAACATCACAACTTGCCCGCTACCACACTGTACAACACGGTGCACAACAGTGCATTCAAACACCGACTACACCGCGAGGATTTCAAATCGATTTCTTACATTTGTTTGTGTTGGTATTTGCATGGATTTTCCTACCCACATAACTTTTCATCTTCGCAATTTATTTGTTCCGCTCCACAATAAGACCGAAGCATGAATGAGAAATTCTTATTGAATTCCAACGCACAGTCCTTGGCAACAACGGCATGCAACAACGTCCTGCTGAGACTTCGCCAACTGTTGCACACCGATATCCTTTCGCTTGGGCTTGAATTGAAAAGAAAAATGGGTTGAAAAAAAGATATCCCTGAGTGTTTTCCAAGTATCGTTGTGGATGAATTGTAAGGAAAATAAATAAATAAAAATATGGAAATGACACTGTCTATGCAGAAGTGCTTGTGTATCCTTTTTATTTCCATTAAATTGTTGAAATACACCAAATTAAAGGATACAAAAATATTTTTGAACTCACACCCTTCGAATGAATTCATATCATTTTGGGTTTTGTAGTTTGTGGTAAGGGTGTTTGTCAACAAACGTTTAGTACCACTAGAGTTGGGTCGAAAAATAAACAATACGAGAGGACATCCTTTTTTTTGGGGGATGGACTGGACTGAATAAAAAGGACGCACTAATGTTTGTTTGAAGTGCTTCAACGGAGAGAGAGAGAGAGAAAGTTGGCCAACTGCGTAGTAGGCTCCTATTTAAGTGGTAATTTTTGGTCCGATTTTAAAGACGGAACAGATATAATCCTTTTCTTTTGTTTGCATTCTAAAGGATAAAGCTACTTTTCGCTGAATGGAAAGTGGGTTTTATTTTCTGAGGATTAAATGAAAATGACTTGAATTAAATTTTGCATTTGATGTAACAAGATAATCTTGAAAAAGATTTTGAAATCGGCAGATGGGAAATGATGGAAAGGGAAAGATTAAAAATATTTTGTGAGTCCTGACAACAACATGCAATTTGACTGTATCTCCTCTCGTTGGGAGTGTTATAGCTTGAAGTAATATTCCAATGAATGAATGAATAAGCAGTTTTTACTCGATCGATAGATACTATCTTTTGCAAGATTAGGTTCGGTTATGTACTCTGGATACCCTCCCACTATATTCACTGCATAAGCAAACCATAATGCTACTTTTTAAGGATATAGCTTGGGTTGGATTGGGTTGAAGAACAACAAACAAGAGCTCCTTAAACATGGTGATAACGTCTTGGTAGGATGTATACACCAAATCATCAACCAAGAGGGGTGGATGAAGACATGCTCGATGACTGGAGTATTAGCTCTATATGCCCCATGTTCAAGAAAGGCGATTCTTTGTCTTGTAAGAACTATCGAGACATATCCCTTCTTATTGTCGCATACGAGATCTATCCCATCTACTGAGTGAACGTCTTGAAGGCACTTACCAATGTGGTTTACCGTCGGGCAGATGGACGATCGACTAAATGTTCACACTTTTGAGTTCTATACGGCATCGAGATCTATACAGCGATGCCCGAACTCGGGATTCCAGGAAAACTGACCTTGTTGTGGCAGATGATATTGGAAAACGCGCGATACAATGTGCAATTCGGATACTATATGGAACAGAGTGCTGGACGATAATCAGGAAGTAGAGTAGATAAGGAGGAATTTTAGGACAATTTTTTTTGCTGAATTCTCTATCCCGTATAACCGCCAATCTATGAGCTGTACCAAAATGTGAAGTAGTCCAAAAAGTCAAAAGACTTCGACTACACTTCCCCGCGAATAGAAAATAGTACTCCATCAAAAGGACCTTCAAATCAAAGCCGCTAGGTTCGAGACGAGAAAGACCGGACCTTCGTTTTAAGAATCAAGCTATCGTGGATGTTAGAGTGCTTGGTGTGGGCAACTAGAAGGAGCGTGGGACCGAAGGAAGTAGAAGGTTGTTGTGTTCTAAGCGGAACTCTTAACGAAGTTCATTTAGTCAATAAATGGGTTGGGTTGGGTTGAGTGGTTATTGTCGCTCAGTAGGGACAGACTTAGACAAGAAGAAGTTATGGGATCGGACAATGTAGTGCGGATATACCTCGGTGTTTGGCAGCTGAAAAAAGGGAATAAGATCAGTTCAACAGATTAGTCCACGACAGGAGCGGGTCTTCTGAACAAACCCGATTTTGTTATAAATTTTAATGTGGTTTTAAATGGCGTGGTTAGCTGGAGTGAGGTCGTGTCAGAGGGCTTAGTACCTAGTTCTGCTGAAGCTTAGGCATTTTGCAGCGAACCTACATCGTGTCTTCCTCTACCTCTGTATTCCCGCAACCTCTGCATACTGCTGGTACTGAAGTTGGTCGCAATTGGGTTGTAACCTATGTATAAGGATACTAAAGAGGAGGGTTAGCTGTGATTGATAAAAGTTTTTTGGTCCTTTCTTTTATTGTATTGGGGGCACAGTAGTCTCGAAATACGGCACGAGGAGAGTGAATTCCGCCTAGAATTGATTATGTTGCGGAAGTCCAGAGTAGATGTTACATACATGTTACTGTTCAGATTGGGTAAACTCCTGCAAGCCTCAGTTTCCGAAATTCTATAGATACTGTTTTCTACATTTTGTGTTCTCTACAAATTGGGACACATCTGCCTCAATATAACACAATCCAGCAACTCATAATAACTAATCTTAAACTCTGCTAGAAAGTGTGGGAGGGTGTCCTTAGCCCTGTACCGTGAAGTGCTGTTACCATGAGCAGAGAATTACATTATTTGTGTTCTTTACACAGCTTACTTGCTTTCAGACAAGTTGAAAAGTTTGCAATTTTCTTAAAAAAATAGTTAACAGATTTACTTTGTAAACCTCTTACATTTTGGTGGTAGAGGGACAGACAAGATAGTATTGTATTTAAAAAAGTTAGGATTTAAATTGCACTTGGTTTTAACACGATTAAGGACGATTATCGTATTTTAGCGACAGTCTCAGAGGGCCATAATTACCTGCTGCAGGACGAGACAAAGCTAGTAGGCCTACTAATTTTAGTGCAATTGACAGAACTTTACATTCACGAAAATCATCATCTGAGGAAGTTTCTGGTTTTTTATGGATGACACACATGACAGACAAATATGTAATTTTAGAAAAGACTGTTAAGATCCTTAATTTATTTTTTTACTATCTATAGAGATGAGAAGTTTTTAGTACACTCTAGTCGTTAACTAGTGTGGTATTCAAGTTGTAAACTGTGTTCCCTAACATTAGACTTATACGTATTCCATTATTCGCTCTCATTGCGTTTTAGAACGACACATACATACATTATTACCCTTTCCATAAACGTGTTATTAACTCAAACACGATGTTAACATTTTCTTAAATTTAATATTCCATACTTGATGAAATACTGAGTTTACTTTACTACGTGCAAGTATGTGGGTCAAAGAGCTTCCATTAAATCTATTCATGCGTACCTACCATAAAGGTCACGTCCTTATAATCCAACAAACTACTAGTCTATCAAGCAAATTGAATAAGCTTCCCAAAATACATTCAAAAAAAAAAAAAAACCAGGCCTGTATATGTACATATCCTATATTTCATGTAATTTACTCTGTGCACACGATTAAGGACATCCACTTACCCAAGGGGACCAGTGAATGAAGATGCCAAAAGAAAATTGTGTTGATATCCTTATCAAGAGTGGTTCTGGTGCTTACTCGAAAGCAAATTAAACATTTCCGTTTGCAAATATTATAACCACCTCATCAAACGGCCAGTAAAATAAGTGTAAAAGGACCATTTCCCATTTGTATTTGTGTATTTCATCCCGCTATCCGGTGGGGCCGTAACAATAAAGTCATTATTGTTGCAAGAAACCCCATACCGATAGCCTTGGGTCTATTAAAAACCAAAAAGGGTTGTAAAAAGGACGACCAGGAAACAAAGTGAAAACACAATAAAAATAAAAGAAAAAAACTTTGTTCCCTGAATTTTATCAAGTGTGAAACGAAATTATATGACCTTAATAAAATAAATGGCAAGCGTTCGCCTCCCTTCACAGCAACGTTGCAGAGAAATTGCGTAATAAATTTCACTTTCGCCAAAGTTTCAACGGTTTCCAACCGTGTCCAACCGAGGCGGGTTTTTAAGTGAGAAATACAAAATTCCAAACACAATAAATTCGCGCAGGAAATATCGGAACAACAACAGAAATAAGTGTTGTAAAATGCCAAGTCAGCAGAAAGTGGTTAACCACCCCGAAGGACAACAAACTTTCGATGCACTTTCCCGGCAACGAACATATCGTATCCCTATGTCGCCCACTCAGTGTTCAGTGTGTCTGTAGCGAAATCGTTGGCCCTAGTATACAGACATCCGGTATAAATCACCTGATAAGTCACATAAATTATTCACCCTGCCAGGAAGATTAATAGACATCTAATAGCTTACTGGTAGTCTGCTGTCCCTGCCATGCTCCCACAGAAAAAGGACTCTCGCAGCAGCAAAGAGTTTAACGAAAGTTCACCGGTGCTGTAGGTGTACACGTATTAATTAGAGAGCAATTTTAATTTTGCTTTCCTTCAAGGATGCGGTGGTATTTGTCAAAAGTTACACAACTGTCCTTTAGTGCTGTAGCGAGAAAAATATCTAAATGTTTTAGGTAACAGCTTGATGGAATGTGGTAGAACGTGTCTGCTAAGTGTCTATTTAATGTCTTTTTTTTTTTATGTGTCCTATCGGGTAGGGGACGTGACATGGACATCTGTTAGTGGAGGTTCCCCCAAATGTCATATGGTCAGAGAGTAATTTGCATAATTTAATTTACTCCTGGTAATGGGAACGTACATAATTACTTAATTGTTTCTTCTTGAGAGGAAGACAGGATATTTGGCATAAGTCACACGATATGTATTGGCGTAAATTATTAAGATGCTTCTCGGGGTGTACCCTGGAAAATCCCATTTATATTAGCTTCTTATGAAGACCGCCTCAACCCCATTAACTTGGACACACTTGTGGAACTGAATTTATCGCTTCCTTTAAGGTACCGAAGATTTCGTGTCTCTGGTACTTGGTACCCATCATAAGGATACTTCGGGGAACTGTATGGCTATTCACCTAATGGGCATGAAAATTGTGAATCTTGGCATTCCTCCTCGACATCATGTTCAAAGAGCGCTGTAGAAATATTGGGACATTCCAAACGGGTCTAGTGGTGCTCTACGGGTCTTGGAAAATGAAGTCTAAAGTTGAAGCTAATGTCTCTGAACCCATACCATAGTCTTGATACCTGTGGCAGTGAGATATGCGTTCAAACTAATGTAGGTACTCCATATCTGCTGAGTGCTGCACTGATGCTCTACAATCCCCTGCCAGATACATAAGGAGGAAGCTCGTTTGGCTCCCTGGTCTTCAAGAAATTCTATGTGACGAATCCGCAGATGAGTTACCTAGGAATGGCACGAAATCTTAATAGAACCTGACCCCTACTGTGGTGTCAACTGGGCTGCCTCCAGCTCCCGGGTTACCAAACCAAACCATATTAATCAAGCCGTATTTCTACAAGGACATCCTCAACTCAGCCAAGGGTAGTATTAATAAGCTGATAAACTTGTCACTGCGGCCTGACCAACCAACTTAATCTGAAGAAACCGAATCATCCGAATATATTCTCTGGAATGCCTAGTATTATGTACATTGATTAAGGAGGCTTTTTTTCCTTAAAGAAATATACACGTCAGCAGAACTCGGATAAAAATATACTTTTCTTCATAAGGGAGAAGGCTCGTCTTTTAAACTCCCTTATGACACAGCCTTAAGATAGAATAGATCTTTTTAACGTTGCTGTGCCAACCCTTGCCCATGGGTCTTCAAAAAACCCTAAAAAGAGATTGAGCTAGAAGAGTGAAATTTCATATCTACTACTACCTACTTTTTCATATCTTTATACTTTTACTTGAAATCGAAAAAATCTTTAAGACTAAATATTTCGGTATGTATTGAATGCTCTTTTGCAGCTCTAAGGCAGGGTGTGTCACAAGGATCAATCTTTGGTTTCATAGTTTTCTGCATGTTTTTCAATGACTTGCCAGTAACATACCTCGGTTCAACTTGTGCGGGGGCGCCGTATCTCAGTGGTTAGTGCGTTGGACTGAGTAAGGGGTTCGAGGTTCGAATCCCAGTCGGAACACCTAAAAGTTTTTTCACGGCTCCACCTATCGCGAGCGGCTGACAAACATTCGAGAGTACAACTGTCCTGAGAAAGCTTCTCAAATCTAATCAGAATACGCGTATACTATCTTTATAATACGAAGAATGTTTGGATCTCTTTGAAAGTCATGGATATCTTCAAGTTCTACTACCCGTTTATATTGTTATCCAAGTAATCAAATTTTGGAACTCCTCTACCAATAGTCTAATACAAGTCGCCTTAAAATGTCAGTTTTTCTCCATTTCTCTCTCCTAGCTTAACCTCTTTCTACACTTTTCTTCCACATATCTCACTTGTCTTTCCTTCTTTTATTTAAAGTCTCGTGCTACCCTTTTCAGGAAGTTTACTTCTGAAAAGTTATTCTTATAAGAATTTAATGAAAGGTTTCGATATCCTTTGCAGACAATGCATTCCGATTACGGGCGTTTCCTATACGTACATACATGAATCTACGTATTATCGCCGAACTGCGGTTTCAGCTGCAAAAAGATATTTTGCACTACCTGCCTCAAAAGTTATTTCCTCATATTTCACAAACGATTTTTGAAGCAGCAGTGCCGTAGATAGCAGGGGACCGCTAAACTGCCATAAACTTCCTGCGAGTTCAAAATATATCCTCCCACCTAGTGCAACTATAACCAAAGTTCACCGCTGCATTGTGTAAGGGTACACATATATAAAAATCGAGTTGACACAAATAGTTTCCTATCCACACTTTTGTGCGGCATTTGGCTGGAACTCTCAGCAAAAATACAATTTATCGGCGAAAATGTTCAGACAAAAAAAGCGAATACCACAGAGCTTTCCGAATGTAAGGAGAAGATGTTCGTGCAAGGATGTAATATTTCAATCGAAATGAAAACTTTAATATTTAGTGTGTAGTATATGTAAGGATCTCTTTTTTTTTGTCTGTGGTCACAATACCCCCACACATCAGCTTAAACCCACCCATTGTCTGGTCATAAGTAGCGACTATTTCGAAACCATAATGTCCTTGTTAAATCGCAATAAAATAAACCACTGACCACAAAGAAAACTACAAGTCCAGCCGCATTGTGTCGCCACACAGACCAATGAACTTAAAAATCCATAACTCTATCGAATCAATTACGTTGTGCTCATTAAATTCTTCAATCAAAAATGATTGTTATTGCCTTGTGATTTAGTTTTATTATCCACCACTAGCCACAAATGGTTCTCTATGGCATTATCCCTTGGATACCTAAAGTTTGTTCGTTGCCATCGCCAGAACCCATCGCCGTAGGAGCTAACAAATTAAACTCGAGCAGAAGAAAATCACGAAGGGTATCCACCAAAAGCACTAAACAGGATAACAGGATTACTATGAATTTACGCTTGATTTAGCAGAAGTGCCGCCACCCGTAGAACCCAGGGTATACGTGGCAGTATTGATGTAATTTTAATTCTGGAAAAGTGTTGAAAGTCCCTTCGGATAGGAAAGGAAATAAGGATCGATTCCATTATTTTTTGCATACATTTACCAGATAGACATGCAAATTCACATTCACATGTATATGTAGATGCAAGGACAATCAAATCGAGACGGAAATTCATATCCTTCTTTCTGCTGAAGGCAATTAAAGTCATTCTAATTTCAAGGGAATGTGGAACGCACTTCGAGAGCAATTTGCTTAAATTCTCCATAAAAGGGGGCCGCAATTAAAAGGCCTTGATTAAGGACGAACGACAATGCAATTAGACCTTCAGCTGAAAGCTTTTTCCTTTGATATAAATCACAGTACAGTTGGACAGTTAACGAACACTGCTTAATTGAACTGGTTGCGAAAGATAAGACGTATATTCTCAGCTGCTAAGGCTTTTCGGAAAGGATTTATGGTATTTCTTTATCCCGATTGGGGACGATATAAGGATAATTAAATTTTAAAAAGGACATAAATTCAGTCACGAAAAAATGGTATTGGTAATATAACGTCTCATGCTTTTATGATTGCATTTCAATTTGAAATCCTTTCCCATAAAAGTGAAGAGTTTACGACTGTAAATTGAAGTAGGTACATTATTTACAACCTTCGGGGAATCCTTAACCAGGGGGGTTGATGAAAAAGGATTTTAATACCATCCTATGCACGTATTGCAATAATGTTTACCTTTTCTATTCTCGTACGCGTACATAGCTTGGTTGTATTTGATTTTTATTGTCGTTTTCCTTATGACTTGAGGATGTCAGCATGCATGGACATATGTCTTCAGTCGTGTTCACATATTTGATGCGTGAGGATTTAACACAGTCCTCATTCTGCTGGTGCCAGTTATTTTATGTACATCCATGTGTGACTACAGTGAAACCAGGAAACTGACGCCATGCGAGGTCCTTGCCCATTACTCGTACTGACATCTGGAGTGGATTACTATCATATTATTGCAAAAGTTTGTCCGTTTTCCTGAGCCATGATATGTAACCATCTATTTGTTGTTTCCAAGTTATTCATTAAATTAGGATAGGTCCTGTGATAGAGCTTAATTGTTCCTAAAAAGAATACTTTCAAGCAGCGGTTTTTGTCCATAATTGCACAAGAATGGACGAACTTCAAAAGAATTTCTAGAGAACATTTGAAATGTTTTCCATGAATATGAACGTGTAGAGCATGCAATAACCAAAGAGTAGTTTCTCGGAAGCAAACTCTTTGGATGTGCTGCAGTTATTTTTGAAAACAAACAGAGTAGAAACTGTATCCTCATACTTATGTATATATGTGCATATACCCTTGACTAGCTGTCGAATGTAGGTATGTGGTCAGGTAAATGATTACTCACTAACACCATCAGTTGGTTCCCCTGCATCCGTTGTAATTTCTCTAGAAACCTAGAACGAATAGACCGCTAGAATCTCCCAAATGATATACAATTCTTAGGAGGTCCTTTAACTCATTTTTTCTCGACTCCTCTAACTCTACAAAACAAGGAACAAAACGGCGGCATGACCATATCGGGCTGGTCACCAGAGTTTTGATCGCTTTAACCTGAGTGTGCAGTGAAGATCTATCAAAAGCAGGTACATGTTTCTAAGACCGCTCCTCTGGTGAAACTTTAAAGGCAATGTGTTATCTCACTATGCTAGGATTCCATATTTCAGAAAGGGTTCTCTTACTCGCCCTGTATACCAGTATACCACAGTTGTTTTGAGGCTAATGTCGATCGTCGATGTTGGCATCTTTAACTCATTCGAACTGGATGGACATTTTAGGCCGGTAATATTGTAAAGCCAGACCATCAGGTTGAAGCCATTTCTTTCTTCAAAGAACTTATGCAAACTCCCTTGAACCTGAAATAGTAGTTGGCTCTTACTCTTACAACATCAAAGGTAACATATTGTTCATTCTTGGTACATTAAATGGAATAGAAGACGTAATGTCCCAGAATATCTTACATTCCAGTTGATTTTTAATTACTCCCCCCTCCAGTTCCAAAGTAGTTTTGGGTCTACAAATGTAAGTGGGATGAGTAAAACACTTGAAAGAAACTTATGAGTTACGCTAAGGACTAATTATTTTCCCATCACAAATCCTTTCGATGGCCTTATCTTTTGGTTTCACCAAACCAATCACGTATCTGATCCTTGACATCAAAATCAAAATATCACTCATCACGATTCGCATCCATTTATGTAAGGCGATACTGTCACGAACTGTTTCTACGCAGGATATTTATTTTCAGTGACAATCGTTTGTATGTATCCCTAATTTTGATTCAAATCTGTATTTTATTTCTTGTGCCATATGTTACCTTTGCTTCCACTCGTACCTGTGATTTTTTTCGGGAATCTGTGACCGGGAATGAAACCATTTCAGAATCAGAAGTGGGTTTCATGCCCGTAAAACCAACGATCGATGGACGCTTCTATGTAAATGGTTTTTCAGTAGCGACTTAACAATTTTGTACTTTAATGCAGATGCACCCTAAAACTTTTTTTATAATCTGCTAATGTCAAAGCGTCAATCAAGGCTTAGATTTTTATCGTGGTGAAGTTTACGAACGTACACCATTTGGAATTTATAAAAAAGTACTGCAGATGTTCTTAGTTGGTGCTCGTATCTTTAAAAGCGCTTACATACCAGACAGGATATGAGTGCTACAGTAGGAAAATTTTAGTCAACATATTAAATATCGTAGCTGTTCCAACAGAATGTTCCACATGTCCAAACGTCTCTTGCAGTGGAAGTTCGGTAGTCGTGTAATCACGAGACATAATATTTCCAAAAAAAAATTTCTTAAATCATTTTAAAAACAAAGTGGAGTACAACCTTAATGGCAGTATTCCACAAGGTTCTGGCTTGGGACCCCTACTCGAAAATCAAATGTACCACAAAGACTCACAAGATCAGGGGTCCAATTGTTCTGAAAAATAGTTGACTTTACTGATGAAATGTATATCCATTGAGATGAACTTGCAAAGAAATAGAGACACTTCTGTCCTTAAATCTGGTATACAGGGTGCTCTATCTTATCTTATAAAAATACAACCGATTTGGTACATGAGAAAGTTTTATTTAAGATGATCTTTTACAATTGGATGAGCTGCCTTCATTATCCAAAGCGAAATGTGATCTTTTTGGAGCATCTCGGGCGGTATACCGATGATTTCGGTACGAATGTTTGCCTTGAGCTTGGTCAGAGGCTTGCTGGCGCATACTTTACCTTTTAAATAATTCCAGAAAATAAGTCTGGAGGAATCTGGAAATCTGGGTGGCCAGTCAATGTCGGAATTTCTCAATAGCACACGTTCACGGAATTTCCGTTCTAGAAAGTGCATTGTTTCACTTGGAGTGTGGCATGGTACATCGTCTTGTTGAAACCAGTAACCGCCCAAACCTTTTCACACATTCGTGGGCAGCCAAAAAAAAGATGGCGCACCCTGTAAATACCATGGAATCATCATAGAAAATAGAAGAAAATGTACTTTCTACTATGCAACCGCTCCATCCGATTCCTCATACAATTGCTCCCAAAACATCTTCTTAACATATAGTATGCATACACTTTAGAGTCCTTGAAGTACAGAGGATTGTTTTTTCCCCTTAAGAATTTCGATGAACCTAATTACAATTTGTCTGGTCTATCATTGCTATATTCGACATCCTTATTGTATTTGAAGGACCATCCTTCGGCCACTAAAAATAATTCAGTAGTAAATTACGAATGTTTTTTTGAGAGGATTATTCTCGGCTTATGCTTTCTTAATCCGTCTGAGAAGTTTTGGTGGAGGGCAGGCTATTAGACATCTTAAATGGTAAGTGTTTCAGACGAGGATTATCTTGGGGAAGTAATAAGTAATATTGGCACTCCAAAGTGGGTATACCAATTACTGGGAATTTATAGAATATTCAATGTCTATGAAGAGAGATACAATGCATAAGCAGTGGATGCATGTACTTCCACTGAAATGGTACTCAATTAGAGAAGATCTACGTAAGTGTTCTATGAACTCTGTAAATAATACAGACAGTACCATGAGGATGAAGTGCAACGAATAGTATCCAGGAACGTAGTCAACTGACAAACTACTTTCCAATGAGTGATAGTTGTATAGAAAGCCTTCAATCATTTGTAAATCAATCATCATTTCCTGGTATCTCTGCTTTGCAAGTCCATCTGATAGATTCATCTCTTCTAAGTAAGAGCATTCCTCAATAATTTGCAAAAGCCATCAACTGTCCTTGTCAAGTACTCGTATCTAACGTTGATGTTGTACACAACATCTACATACATATATTCGCCCTCATTCAATCTAAATTAAACAATTATTCAAATATCTGTTTTGTTTTATTTCAGAAATTCCCCAAACCGACAACCGACTACATCGAAGAACTAACACCACTTTTCCAATATGACACTCATTACCGCAATCCCACGCACCAAAGGTGTGAATCTAATTATCCAAAAAACATTTCCCAAAATCAAATAAAACACTATTCAGTGGAAAAAAATAAAAACTACTAAAAATAGAAAAATCAATAAGAAAAGTAAACAAAACGCTGAAAATCAATTGAAATGGTGGGTGGCAATCAGACCGCAATGTTCCTGGAGATGTTCGCCAGCGAGGATACACCGCGGGACGAGATACTAAACAGCGATTGGTTTCATAATAATGTCAGCCAACTGTTGAATATCTCGATGAAGAATTTGACAGGTCTGTTGAATTACCTGCCCGAGCCGGAATGGGATGATGAGGCGGAACGTGATTCGATTGCATTGCTATCGGTCATAACCGTCTGCTATGTACTGATATTTGTTGCTGGTATACTGGGCAATCTAATTACCTGCATTGTGATCAATAGGAATAAATTTATGCATACAGCCACTAATTTTTATTTATTCAACTTAGCCGTATCGGATTTAATACTACTATTGTCGGGTAAGTGTAATTTATTTTAATTTATCGATTAGAAGAGATTAAAAGACCTCCACTATGAATCTTTAACGTTATCCTCTTGTTAGCAACAAAACTTTTGAAAAAATAAAACAAACAATTATTGTAATGCTGTTCTTCTATCTTGCATCTGAATGATATAGGTTTGCATGCTATAAACGTTTGAAAATCAAACAAGACCCTTAAAACAATACTTGAGTCCGAAAATATGAAACAGTGATCCAGGATTTTTGAATTTTGGTCAAAACTCAGTTTTATTAGACTCACGAGTATAATTTCAATTCTTCACAGTTTTAAAGGATGTTGGAGGCAACTTTAAGATCAGCATACTTTATCGAATCTTTATAGAAAACCTAAGTGTTCAACTAAGTAAATGATGAGGCTCATTTTTGGCATTAACAAAGCTATAAATAAAGCTGTCGTATTTGGAGTTAAAAGAATTTGAATTTGAATAGGAGGTTGTAGGACCTAGTTACCATATTGTTAGCTTATGGTAAACTAAACTTAAAGCACCTCGTCCATGCATTTGATATCTCTGTAAAATTGTATTGATTTGCTTCGCAGCCTCAACCTCCTCTAAACTGACAGAAAAACAAAATACTTTTTCAGACCTTTAAGTCTATTCTGAGCTACGACCCACTTATTTGATAGTCCTAATATAATGGTGTGCATCCTCAGTAGCCAATGGTCAGGAAGAATCCCTAGCGTTGCTCTAAATCATGAACTGCTTTCGAGCCCTAGTACCCAGCATAACTTGGCACGGTTGTGGGTAATTCCTGACTATTTGAGATTATATGGTCTTGAATTCCAACCCCTTAACTAAAGCCTGACCATCAATGTAGATAGCGACATTCTTGTCAGTATTGATCTGATTTCTATTAATTCCGCAGCTTTGAGCAGAGCTAGAACATTTGATTGGAATACACTGCATGCATACCAGAGCTACTTGCAGGTCCCTATATCTAGAGAACATACTAGAACCCTTGATTGATGCATCGACTTAAGGGATATATTTTCTCTTTTGAAACTTCCTTTTCTGGGGATATTACTTCGTGTGATATACCAGGTTTTATTCCCTTAGTCTTATGATCTTCCGCCATACAAGAGCCACATATGTAAGGATGGGTCTGACTGTCATAATTTTTAGCCGCTGGATCATTACAGGTTTTAGGCTCCATTTTTTCCCGCCGTTAACTTGCATATACAGGGAGCGTTATAAGCATTGCGGACTCTTTCCTGTATGTTGAGATGTCAAAATGTTTTGAGCGATTCTAAAGGGTCAGCTCCACCCCAGCCAGTTTCAGCATTTTGAAAGGTGGTATATTATAAACTGCAGAGAACCAGATCTGTTTTGTCCTCGTCCACAATCTCTAGCCCATTTCACACTGTAAAGAGGTGAGCTAAGAGAGTGATTAATGTTTAAATAGATAGTATGCACAGAGGGCGATCTGACGATGAATTTCTTTGAGTATTAGTGCCACATTATTTTTCTTTCATCGCTCTGGCAATATCCCTTCATTCGAGCTTGAATTAAGGATATTTACAAACAAGAACAAGTGGAGTTCTCATTGCATTTTTAAGGGATATGTTGGATATGTCATTCAGCGGTAGAAAATTCGTAGGCGTATACGTAATTTTTTTTTTTCTTTTTGGGTCCTTAAAGTCAATAACATTGAAAATTTACGACTCACGTTTAATATATCCATAACGTATTATATTGTAGGATAAAGGTAATTTACATAAATTCGTTTTGTTCTTGGCACAGTTTGCCTTTGCGCCTACATAAACAATAAACAGCAATAAATACGGAAACAAATTGCTGAGAATATTGTTTTTTGAGACACTGTAGTTAAGAATACTCATATATTAGGAGACTGAATTTATTTGAGTACTAAAAGAACAGCCTACACATCGACTTGAAGAATGATATTGATTAGATCATCAATCAGAGCCGGGGTATTATTGGGCAAGTAAGGCTAGAAATTGCCATCCGACTCCAGAGTTTGACAGACGATAAATAAAGTTTTCCTACAACGAGCCTTTTCAGCTTTCAAATAAATTTCTTAGCGTTTTTTCAACGCTTTCATTGAAAACGTGGAATAGACTGCCCACGAGGTTAAACTGACTTTATCCTCTCTTCAATATCAACAAGACATATGAATTTGGGCGGTACGTACTTCTTACACATGAGCGCTTATGAAGTGGGCGTGGCATTCTGCATTTTTGGAGAATGATATTGTACAGATCTATCTTGTCCAAATAGGGTGACAAACTTCCAACCATAAGCTTAAGCTAACAAGAGGATGTCTTGAGGCGATCATCAAAAAGTTGACAATGGCACGATTTATTTTAGACTCTGAAGCGGAAGACTTATTGATGATGAACACGTTTATAGCGCGGTTACCACAGGCCTCAACTTGCGCGTTCATTGTCTTTTGTGAGTATGATTCGGTCTTGTTTTTCCTAATGTGTCAAATACTATTAAACCCATTTTAATTCAGCTCGTTAAAGGGATGCTTTAGGTCTCGAATGTTCACTTTGTCATCCGGGAGCCAAGACATTTTCTTTAATTCGGGCTCGTTTCTCGATGCACAAGCTCAACCGTCTCATATGGTAAAATTATGTTGTAATATCTGCCCATCTCCCAGGGTCTTTAATCAACACTCAAAACCTACCCTAAGCTGAAGCATATCCTTAATAAAAACCAAGTCCCTTGAAGGTGAGCAAAATCATAATAGTCTTACTATCAGATGTTTGTCACACATTCGCGAAAGGTTTGGCTTTACTATAGCTACATTTTTAAGCCAGGGATATTTTCTAATACTTTATTGTACATTTTGCCTAAATGTTTCAACAGACTAATAACCATAAACCGTACTATATTCATCAGTTAATCATCTCCTGAATGTTAAATGAAATTTTGAACAATAACGTGTTTCGATTTTAAATATAAAATTAATTGTTTTATAAATTTTTGCTACAAACATGTGTACATATACCCATTTGAGTCGTCACGCGTTAAAAATTAAAATTGAATACTTCATGATGATTTTATAAAGTATTTTTTAAAATTATATAAACTTCAGAGCTAATTAAAATTTAATAACACCAGTCCGGAGTTTTTAAGCCTTTTTTAAATTGAACTGAAATATTCGACACGTATTTTGGATCAAACAGGAAATTTATATTCATATCTGTGACATGGACTTTATGCAATGAAATTTAATATGTCAGACTCATTAGTCGTATACAAAGTGCTGACATTTCATCATTTTCATAAATTTTGTGACAATAACAAAAAAAAAAGATAGTTTTCGTTCACACAAATGAATTGTGTCAACTTGTCTAGCGACGACTCCTATTCAAGAGTTGGTACTTCTGAATATTATTGCTAATAATAAATCTAGACAGTTCCAAAAACTAGTGGGTGTCGATGATGATTTACTGTAATACCGATAATAGAGCCAAATCAGTATCTCACTCACTCTATCTTTTGACTTTTATTAAATAGCGTGGGGGTGAAGTCTGCAGACAACAAGTTTATTAGTTGCAATGAAAATGGCCAAATACGGGTCGTTCATGGATTGTTATCAAAGAGGATCATATATGAGTAATTACAGCGATTTGAAGAACATCTGATTGGCCTTAGTTTGGGAAATACCTTACATAAATTATTCGTCTCAAAAATCGCGCCTAGATGTCAGTATTAAACTATTTCTGAACGCTTCCTTTCTTTTATGTCATATTTGACATTTGTAATGTGTTCAATAACGCAGAACTTTTAGATGTTTTTCTTTTTAAGTTCGGATGAGAGGTTTAGTTGTCAAAAAACATATTCGTGTTTCTTTTTCAGTTTTCAGTTTCAGTTCAGTTCAGTTCAGTTCAGCATACTCAGAGTATGCTCAAAGCTCGCTCTATGAGCTCAGTATGAATTGACCGAGCAACCTGAGCAACAACCGATCACGATGAACTTGACGTTTGACAGGAGAAAAATCTGTGGAACAATCTTTTTATTAAATAATTTATTAATAGAAACAATTATTTTATTTATATCTTAACATTATTTTTGCCTTTTAGAGGGCCAAATCAATCATTTTTCATTTACATATTTGCTGTCATATGCTCAATCGCAATTTTTTTTAAATAAATCAAATTTAAACACAACACGCTCAGTGTGTTAAGGCTCTGTTCAGAAGAGCTCTGAACTAAAAAAGAGAACGCCTATCGTGAATTGGTTGTTAGAACATGGTTCGCAAGTTAAATCCTTTCTTGAAAGTACACAAGTATTGCCAGGAGACTGCCTTGCTCCAAACCAAAAAGGACCATAATCGCATTATAGGCAAAAACGTTCCTCGAATCGTTCCCTCCATTCAATGGGATCAACTTAACTTATTACTTTTAATTTGAAGGATAAGGTCAGTTGAGGCAGCTGTACTGTAAATTCCTAAATTTTTTATTGAAAAAGGATAGCGTACCCGTATGACTCAATTCTTTCTATTATAAAACCGACGTCCCACACAGTCATATGCTTTCGAAACAGGACCTTAACTTTCACTTTAGAAAATGATAACATGATTTGGTATTTCTCTAAAAAAAAAAATTCAAATTTGTCTCGACCTTCTGCACATCATAAAAAGCCCACACGCACACACAAGTGATGTGATAAAATTCCCAACTTGAGTAGGTATCCTTTAAAAGTTATTTTTCAATTCAAATTTTGAGCGATAATCAGGTCAAACCTTTTTTAAGTCTCCCACTACGACTACTAAATATGTGAACAATTTCACTAGGTTAACAGATGTCTTCCCATCCAACCTACACACATTCCTAATTTAACTTAACTGACGAGACAAATCCTAACTCTTCCAAAGTGTCAACTCCATTCAAAAGACAGCAGCAGGATTGTATACTACAACTTTGAAACAAATAAGGGCCAACACCATCCCGACCATTCACAAGGACGAAACGAATTGAGAACACGCGATGCATACATTTTACCAGACACGTTTGGCAAAGGATATACATAATCCCTTCCCCCATTCGTCACTATTAAACTGCGATAAATTATTCAGATTCGAATATAAATACCTGGAACATGTGGTAATATCCTTCAAATTTCAACGAAATCGACTAGGATTACAGCGATATTCTCGGCGGGAGATATTTCTTCTGAAAACTTGGTCAAAACTCTTTTTTTTTCTTTTTTTCTGTCTTAAAGCAGTAGACGATAAGAAAAAATACAAATTGAATAAATTTTAGAAGGAGGTTGAATTTTTAATGACCCGTGACAGTGAAGCCGATAGAAAAGTAGAACAAAATTTGATCCTTCGTCTGCCGTGCGGAACGTTTTCCCTTCGTCCTCCATGGTGTCTGTTTTTTTTTTTTTTTTTAATTTAAAATGCTTATTGCTTCGGTAACTTCCGTCACTGTTTCATGGTTTTCTTGTTTTAATGGAAAAGAAGGACAAATTGAAAAGACATCCCTCCTTCAATTACCTCCATTGCACACGCGAATCCAAAGGATAAGGGCGAGGACTCCAACATTGACAATGCGAACTTCCCAGCCGACATGTGATTGAGTATCTGAAGGAGATGCGAGAAAATTCTTGGAATTTTTAATCACAAAAGTGAGGCATCTGACTGAACCAGGGATATGTAGTTTTGTAATGCAATGTGAGTTCAAATTTGAACTACAAGTACTCGTACAAGCTGTGCGAAGGAGTACTTATTGAATAAGTTCAAGTTAAGGGAGAAGGCCATGTAGGTGCTTGTAATAAAGTACAAGGAATACTTTAAGGGTGAATTCCGTTTTACGTAACAGACCGCTTGGAGTACAAAGTACGGTGATGATTTATTGCTTGGTTAGGAGTGGATAAAAGTTACTGGGGAACTTCTTTACTCCAAATCAGGGAGTTCATGTTAATGACAATAACTGGGGCAATACGATTGGTATTTGTATGCATATGTATGTAAACATTTTGTCTTAGGATGTAGGATAGACAAACATCCGATGCCTTCTTTTGTTTCGTTTATTTATTTATAAATCCTGCTCATGGTGGTTTTATTAATCCCTGCTTCTTGCCAATTTAAATTGTCTTAGATAAGTATATTTCGAGCTCCCTTTGATCCAAGGGAATTTGGATACCAAAGTCATTTGAAATGGGAGACAATTCCTCTTCATACTTCTTGTAAACAAGGTAAATGTCAAATGAAATGCGAGGGGTAACCGAATGATGGCCCACTTTGACTTAACTGATAAATAATTTAGGAACTTTCGCGATTCCGTCGACGTTATAAGACGGTTGAGAGTTGAGGTTCCTTACGAGGAAGATTACAAGAGATGTGGCACCAAATTGCTGGAATAATACAACAACCAAGAACTTTATTCCTACGTTGCTTATCGATTTTGATTTGATATTCAGAATTTCTTAAATTTTGTTTGAATCATTTAACAGAAACTACAAGGCGCATGTCCACTGATCCAGAATCGGATTTGCTTTCCTTAGATCCACAACTGATAGATTGGAACAACAGTTGCGGTACCACAGTCATTTAAAGCTTATCCAGCGACCCTAGTAGCAATAGTCTGCGCTTAAGCCCTTGCTCAACCCTGTAACTCGTTTCAAAATAGTTTGAGAATGGAAGAACTCTTTGAATCCTAATTCTGAACTCTTGGACTCTTGTCTGCATTCCAGGTCACACTGGAAAATGAAATCTCCGGTAATATTGCTAAGCGAGGATCAGTGGTTGATTTCTCAAAACCTGAACCTACAATATGGCTTCCCGTATTCTCGGTCAGGACTTCCATGACCGATTGGGTTTCCTACGAATACAAGGCTTTCTATGATGAAGGCAGGTTAAATGTATACTCCTGAACGTAATGAATGTAAGAAATCTGCTTTGCTTTTGTCAAGCATCTTAGTGTCCTAGACTAAAGTGACATCTCTATCTGCGATCATTTCCTTTGTTATTGTCCTGCTTTTGCTCGGATCAGGCGGTAGAACTTCGGTGCTAATGTCAATGTTAATACTGTATGTTTCTCAACGCTGCAGTACATCTCTGGCTTTATCCGAAAGTCAAAGAAATTCCACTGAAATGGCTAATACTGGATTTTGGGTCCCGGTAGTACAATGGACCAGTTGCGTCTGAGTGCTCAAGTGCTACCTAACTTAACAAAAATAAAAATCTTCAAAGAAAAACGTACCAAGGTTTCCACCAAACCAAAGACCAAATTTTTGTAAATTCATTGGTTTTTTTTTCTGAAATTAGGAGGATCAAGGATTTTCTTTTGCTCAAATGCTACAATTTAGTTTGTTGGTGAATCGACCTAAAGTAGAATAAGCTTCATCACGAAGGATGATTTTCCTTAAAAAGATCAACAATTGTACATGTTTCTACCTCACAAATGTCAAAAATTACATAAAAAAATAAGTGTTCAGAAATAATTCGCTGCTGACATTTAGGTGTGACTTTTGAAAGGCTCTCTCTTAATATAAGAACTAGGGGCAGTCCTCGACTTCACTTCTGTACCTTGAAAGTCCATTGTTTGAATAAATGAATATAGAGTGCAGATAGCGCCAATTAAGTAGAGAATGGGAGCTGACAGACAGTAACTCCGTAAATTGTTCACGACCAGCCATTTAACATCATCTTTGATAATTGTTGAACTGAAAAAACCACAAACCACGAATACACACCCAAATGTCAACAAAACAAAGGCATTGAGGATATTTCAAGAAATAAGTATTATTATTCAATTTCAGGGACTTAAAGGGCATTATTCTGTGTGATCTTTCAATAGTAAAGGTCAGTACTCATTCTTTCGTATGGATAAACTTGTGAATTTGAAACAGAATATATTCCACCTGCCAAAGGCACTCAGAGAGGTGTAAAAGTTAGTTCGTATCAGTTTCCACTGAATTGGATAAAATTATTGAATCGAATTTTCCAACTCCTACATTCAATTAACGCTTTGCAAGCGTTGTCACCAAAAAGCAAATTAAATTTTTCCCAATCACTGCCCCCGTTTGCTCTTTTTTACAACAAATCAAATTTCAACCTCACTTTCAGTTATGTGGAAAATTCAATTTGGGCTCCAAAATGCATTCAAATATTCCCACATATTCACCGAATTCGAACACCAAACTATAAAAGATATAATGGCAAAGCTCGTTCGCCAAATATGCCACAGACACAGGACGTTCCTAATGACACATCGTGCCCAATGTCAATTCCCCCAGAATGCTCCCTGCTCGTCAACTTCTGTCTGATGACCGCCGAAAAGCATAAAGACGAAATAGAAATCCGTAGCCATAATAATAAGCCGGCAAACGATACTACCTAATAAAAACACTACAGACTGAGTACCGACGAGGATAATCATAACAAAGGCATGGTGCCCGTTGAATTAATAAAAAACAAAAAATGTAGAGAAACCGAACCAGATTCCGATTGTGGCTTCACTCTGATTAATGGGGGGTATTTACTCGGAATTTATAGTTGAATGGAGATTTCATTAATTCTGGGGTCAGATACATAGATACAGTACGTAGAACAGACGTTTTTATCAAAAATTATGAATTAAATGTGGCATCCAGCCAAATCGTAGGCGCCGCATAAATTGTACAGGTGGTTGCATTAGGCTACGGATACTCGTAGCATATGCAGACATGAGCTCTTTTTTTTTCTTTTTCATACACAAAGCTACAGGGAAAATGATAAATGTGGGAGAATTGAAATGAATTATTTGCACGTGAGTGGTTCTTCGTCTTTTTGACTTTTCTGCTGTTTTAGTTTTGTTGGTTCTTAGGAAAGCAATATAATATGTTTGGTTACATTTGATGGATAGTCCTGGTGGGATGTAGACTCTGTTGATAGGTGGGATTGGTGATTGTTATATTACTTTGAACTTTAGTTGGTAAACTGATAGCTGAAAGGATGTGGGTATGGCACAGCCTACAAGCAAATTTCTATTGTCTATCATCCTTATACGAGACGAAAAAGAGTATTCCTTGATTAGAACGCCTACTTAATACAGTGTGAATTTCAAAAAACGTTTTGGTGTTTTCTTTGACATTTCACACATGTCGTGGAAGTAAAATTCTCCGAATGTCGTTTCAGCATAGTACTTGTAGCAATCTGAAGGGTTTTTTTTTCAATAAGGACATAACAATTTTGTACTTAAATAAAATACACAATAAGTGAGATATCTGGCTAAATAATAATTCCACGTATAGTAGACATATCAGATTTATAGAAATATTGAAAGAGCCATTTAACCAAAAATGACCTTCATCTTTGAAGATGATTTTTCTATGAAATGTAGGATTTTCTTCAAACTTGTGTAGAGCCCAATAGGAGATGTTTCAGAGCTTGTATTGAACAGGAGACTTCAGTTTTTGAGTTTTTTTGATCTAATAAGGTTGTTGGCCACAATTTTTACGCAAAGTCTTTACAATGTGAACCCAATACCTGCAAACGGCGTGGAATCGACTGATTTGGGTCATTTTCGGTACTTTAACAGATCCATAGTCTACTACCACAGTAATATTCAAAAATGAATCTGTTTATCTGAATTTATCTACGCTAGCACGCACAGTTTGTCTGGTGGGACGACCGATAATTGGAGTAAGGGCTCTTAAAGTTCCGAACACCGGTCAGAATTTTGGTAGTCATTTTCAATTATTTCCAAAAGTTGCTCGTTAATAAACTTCAGCATAAAAAAAAGAATACTTTGACTGACGTTTTGGCGCTAACCAATCATAAAAGCAGTTAAAAAGTGCATTTATAGAAAAATACGAAATTGTTATGTTCCTATTGAAAAAAAAAAAATGTTCAATCTTCAAAAAATCTCATTCCTCACTTACCTACTCTCCCGTTTTACGGCAGAGTGTCCATGTTTTTGGATTACAATTCAATTCGAAGTAAGTAAACCTTAAGCAAAATTATTGTTAATGATGAATAGTCCATGAAAATTGGTATTTTGTAACAAAATTATGATGTTCACGGAGATGATCTACCTCATGTTTTTCTTCAGGTGGACTTCATGGCTTATGACGTAAATAAAACAGCAATATGTAGCATCGTGAAAATGTTTAATTACGTTTTTCATTGAAACCCGTTTGCTATTTACCCACCCACTACAAACTAACTAATTTCGTCCAGACCAACTTCAAACTTAACTTAGTTACAAGGGAGTCCTTCTGCTAACGTTCAAACCTAGTTACACCTCAAAAGGATACACATAACACTCTCTGGTCAAACAACGAGTTCAAAGCTAATTTCAATTTGTTTTTTTTTGTTTTCTTGAATGTAAAAGTGTACAACACAGGTTGTATCTAGATCCACGCATATACCTAGCGTTACTGGTGTTACTGGTGTTAAACTGAATGTGCAAGTGTATGCAGACATTGAAAGATAGAACGTAATAAAGGAAGCAGAAGTGCGTAAACTTTTTGGATTTGCCGAATTCCTGTTTTGATGTATTACGGGATACTGTTGTCGATTATGGAGTTTCGATGTATCCTTTGGAAACAATAGAATGCTTCTAAGGGAACTGAGTTGAAGTGAAACATGAAGAGGCATGTTCCAAAAAAAAAAAAATTGTCGGCAGTAAGGTACGGATAACAAGCAATTATAATTGGTTTGTAGGAAATATCTACGATTCAAGAAAGGATACAAAACACACAGATACATATGAGTCGCAATTTGAGCAGTCCTGCAACAAGAACAACGAAGAGAACAGAAACCTAAGGAAGATACATATGTAGATCCAGGAATTTCAATAAAAGCATAGCTTCCACTTCAGCTCAGGAAAATCCCTAGCCAACATGAAAGTGGGAGTCAATATTCGGGTCACTGGAGAAATCGAAAGACTGCTACATAGTTGCAAAAATAAGGAAATGGCAGAATAGCTCTTGCTTTGGGTAGATGGGTTCACCTGGGTTGGGTTATAGGAGTCTATGCATCAGGGTTTTTTTCTGCCAGAAAATGTTCAAAAGTGCGTATTTCAGAAAGTGACAGCTGATTTGAAAAGCTTTTACGTTACACACATAAGAGCCGCTGACAGGCACAATTTTTATCGACAAAGTGGAGACGTATTTAGAGGGAAATAGTATTTAAACTACCACTTCCCCAAGATCCATTGGACTCTGATCTTGGTACGTGCAACCTGACTCAGTAGATCAGTTGTTAGTACGTCAAACTGCTTTGCGTAGCTTTTCCAGGGTTTGAATTCCAAATAACACTATAGTTGGTTTCATTTTTCACTGTCTCAACTCTCGAACAGACGTCAGCAACTATTACTATCATGAAAAAGCTTCTCAAGCCAAAATGACCTTCGGACATATGTAGCCTTAAACAATAGGCCCGTATATAGGTAGCTTGTTAGTTGCAGTAGTGTTCTGAAAAGCCTCTGTCACAATAGTCACCTAGGGCACGTATCAGCAGAAATATTAAGACATACTCCTTGCACACAAAAAAGTTTGGACTTTTATCTACTGAATCCCACAGAAGCTACAGAGAAAAATAATCGATTCTCTAGCTACCCTCAAAGAGGCCTTCTTTCACTAGGACCTCTCCTCTTAATGAAAGCAGACTCGTAAAAATATTCGATTAGTTTATGTAACTAATCCTTGGCTAGCTTCGTAGAAGGAATCATTCAATCATTCAGTCAGATTTGTAAGACTTCAATTCCAGCTCAACACGATCAGAGATCTCAAAATTAACTAAAGGATGAGACTTAATGTAAACATTCAAAAAACAGAATTTGTCCTCTTCACTGGCAAATACAAAATTCAGCAGTTGGCACCTTCTAAACTATGCGGAGTTAGCGATAGGAAATAAATGTGCTCTACAGCTTCATACTATATTCATGGCGTGTTCGTCTAGGAAACGACTTTGCAAAAAGCCTGCTAATTAATTCACCTCAGCCTGATTCCGGATGTCTATAGAAAATAAGTGGTGGCCTGTACAGGTACTCGTTTGAAGGCTACATCTCAGTGGTCTGGTCTTAGACCAGAACATCCTCTATTCCTAACAATCTAGCATTCCTCCCCCAAGATACCGACTACATACTTCCACATCTTCTGTTCGATAAAAAACTTTGATTCACGCATCTCCTTAGGACTCGATTGGGAGCTGAACTTGTACCTGCAAAAGACGGGATCCCTATTCTTGCACACGAATGGCTTAAAAATAGTGTCAGGTGTAAAGAGTTTCTTCTCCAACGATGTAAACATAAATTACTCCTTTCACCTTCCAGATAGACATCATGGTGTTTAAGGAGGCCTTGTTTCACATTTAACTCAAAAACAGACATTGTTGCCTGTCACTTAACGAGATGGCTGAAGAATTCAACATTTACCTCATCTGGGTGACGGGACACTGTGACATTCCAAGAAATTGGATGACAGATGAGCTTATAGATAGAAAAAATTATGGACAGAGGACATTACGTGCCTCATCACCCAAGCTAGACAAGAAACAATCAGTCTTTATTATAGATAATAGGCAGTATGTTGTTTATTCTGAAGCAGGGAACTCCAATTTCAAAAAACTACAGCAGAGGAAATTGGTCTCCTGCAAAAACGTTGTGACAGTTTTACACCAAACTAATGTGAAACGTTAGAATTCCTACGACAAACTCTGCCCAATGCTTAAAATACATATCCACTCACACCTTCCCCACATAAATTTATTCAATCTCCACATTGACGTATAGACTCGGATGTCCTCATCCTTAGTCCCAAGTTCCAACAGTGACGTTCAGTTATTGCCCCCAAACCTGTTATGGAGTTAAATTACTGAGAACAACAAAAAACTTATAAACCGACTTAAGACATACCAAGTCCCTTCCTTTGCGAACGCCTAAGGCTACGAGAGACTACCGTCCCAAGTCAGCTCGAAGAATGATGAAACTAATTTCCTTAAATGATTAAACAGTAAGTAAGTTGGAGCTCTATCCAGAAGTACATCAGAAGTACTTATCTATTGTAAGATGCTTAACACAACCGACTCTATGCAAGAACCTACTTTTCATTCCAAGTGATTCCTAGATGCACTTCATTTCCCTAACTATGTCTCTACAAACAGCAAACATCCAATTGCATTGCTAAGAGTTCTTCATAAATGCACAATGGGTCCTCCCGGTTCATTACAAAATAAACAACAGAGCCTAACAGATCTTCAAATACTTCACCAAATAAGTATATGCCAACCAGTTCAGGTGTGCACCATTGAAATTGAATTCAAATCCCACGTCCTTTATTCGCAATTAATTGAACGATGCCTTGTTGTTGTTTTCAATACCTGGAAGAGAATTCATATTTAAACAACATCCCACTCCAATATAATTGCAAACCAAAACAACATCCTGCACATCAGTTAAACTCAAGTAGTCCTCATGTTATCTTAACCTTTACTCCGTTTCTCATTGGAATTGCAAATAAGTCCGATTCCCAGGAACCTAATACAATTATTCATAATTTTTTTTATTTTTCTCGAAAGGAAACATGAATAAGTCAAGGATGTCCTAAGCCGTCTTTCACAATATTCAAAACATTCGCATTGACAGGTCTAAATGCGCCTTAAAGACCCAAAATCTCCCACAAAGCATTTAATTCAAATTAAAAACTTTTTTCATTATCTATCGGCAAATGGGTACCTCTATCTACCCTTCGATAGGATTACTGAAATAGGATGCCAAACTGGTGGTGCTTCCGATTTGGAAAAAGTTTGAATATCTCCGTCTGTCTAAAAGTACACTCGACAGTGGCCGGCGTTGCGCTGAGTAACACATTCTATGAACAGGAAGTTTAATTAAAGCAATCAACGGAGAAATCCTTGAAACCAACCCCTTAGGCGCCTTACAATTCTTCAACACCATAACTTTCTGACAGGTAATAAAAAAAGAGAACAGAAAAAATAACCTTTTCATTTTCCACCTTCACAGGTATGCCAAATGAATTATACAGCATGTGGTATCCGACGTCGTATCCATTCACCGATGTCGTCTGCATCATTGGCGGTATCCTGTCGGAGACTGCAGCCAACGCAACTGTCCTGACAATCACGGCCTTCACAGTGGAGCGGTACATTGCGATCTGTCATCCTTTTCGGTGAGTGTTATGCGTAAATACATTCATACATATATGAATCGATTGGTTGACGATGAACAGATGCATTGAGAGAGCGCCAGGAGCAAGGACCCTCCTTGGTTTGGTGCTCGTTCGAATGCAATCAATCTGAGAACAGTTCTATCAGCAAATCTCTGTCAATGTCAGAGGAGATAGAGTCCTTTTTTCGATTTATTTTTGAACGGCTGCTGTTGTGTTGGCTGTTTACGATTATTATACTAACGTCCTTTTTTTTTTTCTCCCTCTCTCTCTCGTTGTTTGGTTCTTTTCGATTTTGTTTCTCCTCCATTCACAGACAACACACCATGTCGAAATTATCCCGGGCGATAAAGTTCATCCTGGCAATTTGGTTGACTGCCTTTCTGCTGGCATTACCACAAGCGATGCAATTTTCTGTTATGAAGCAAGACGGCATCAAAATGTGTTCGGTAAGTAAAACGAAAGTTTGCATGTTCGTCCTTTTTGCTTGGTTCATGATGGGTGAACTTGAAATTGAAACTATGAACTTCAAGTGCAGAAGATTGGTGTAATTAATTGGATTTTAATTGCCCTTTGTTCACTGTGTTCTTCTTTTTCTTTTCTCCTTTTTTTCTGTATTTTTTGGCTCATCCTTTTTTAGGTAAAGAATGATTTAACGCAGGATGTTTTCGTTGTGTCGGGATTTATATTCTTTGGCGGGCCGATGACTGCCATTTGCGTGCTGTACGTACTGATTGGAGTTAAACTGAAGCGGAGTAGGATGCTGCAGGCAGTGCCCAGGCGTTGTTTCGATCTGAATCGTGGGATCAGTGCACAGACTCGGGTCATTCGAATGCTGAGTAAGTATCCTGAGAATTGTTCTGAATTTTAATTGCAATCGTGGGTGGGTATCCTGACGCATTAAATTCTCCAAGCCAGTCAGAAACATACTATAAGAACTTTTCCATTATGCATGCATGTGGGTGTTTTTTTAAATACTTATTCTCTCCCTATAGGCTGGTATTTCGAAAGCCGATTACCGCTCCTGCTTGATTTTGTAAGGAAATGGGTACTTTTCTGCCACTCATGCAAGGTACTCACACAGTTTCTACGAGATTTTCAATTAAAATATAATTGGAGATACAAAATACTGAACAGATTTTCTACGAATTCTCAAATAAGGTTTCTATTACCTTTTGACATTTACGAAAATTAGTCGACTTCTATCGTTTCTTTGTTACTCATACTGTCAGTCGGGATTCGTTAACGAAAATATGAATGGAAAATTCTATTTATTTAATTTTTTATTATCCTTGGATGCTGGGAGTTAACACTTCAATGGTTTGAGTGGTGTTGAAATGACCACGCTTTGATTTATGCTTTGCTGCACTGTTATAGTTCGGGGAAATTCATCCTCAGCTCGTTTTGCTGTGGTTGACTTTGTCCTTGCTTCCTGCTGACAATTTCCTTTTGCTGTCACTTCAACAAGTTTTTTTTTATGACTCATAAATCCCCTTAGTGATGGTCTTTCATGTTGTTCTGCATAATTTTAAGTGACTTTAAGTGAGTTTTTTACTACCCACTTTTGTATACTTTAATATGCATTTATTTTTATGAACATATTTCATATATTCTTAGGTGGGGATGGAGAAAATATTTGTCGAATGTTCTCAATTCATTGTAAATCTGGTAATACGTCTAGATGATGGAAGATAGTTCAAGCTGAGGCCTACGATTCCGATCTTAAGATTATGATTTGAAGAAGATGTATGTTGTGCGCTTAGGGAGGTACGTTTCCTTATTAGAGTTCTCCTTATGATTCCTAAGCAGTCCTTCCGCTCCCAAATTCTTTCAGGAATCTATTTGTTTCTTAGTTTTTTTTATGACAGTGGACCCAGTACACAAACTGCACAGATCTCATTCAGTTATAGCTAGTTTCCTTAGAACTTGCATGCTATGAATCTTTTTTGATTGCCCAAGAAGTTTCCTGTGTTGAAGCATGCCCTAAACGTTATGCCAGGGTCTTGCTATGTTTAATATCTCTAAATTCCTGAATTCTTATTTAAAGGTGTGATCTCCTATTTCACAAAATGGTTCAGGGCTTATGAAGGTTTTTGATTCTCTTGTTTCTGCTAGGGCGTCTACCATTTTATTACATTGACATAGGACCATATTGTTTCATTTACCTGAATCGCTACGTTTGTGAAGGCTTTTCCTTCAGCAGTCACCATTCTTCGAATCATTGTGTCTATTGACAAAAAATTGAAAAGAGTCAGGTCGAGCATTGAGTATTTTTCTTTTTGTGATCTTTGAGATCACAATAGCAATGGGTAGCTAGTTCAACCATTTTCTGAGCTAATTCAAATCAGTTTTTGTGGGATATCTCCACAAATTTGGTTAGTTATTGTCTCGTTATACATACATGTATCAGTATAATTAAAAAAAAAAAAATGGTGCGTATACGCCACCAAACTAGAACAATATGCATCTCCTATACGCTCCAGTAGATTATAAGCCTTTCTGGTTATCTCTTTTGTGTATTTTTCTTGACTGGTCTTGGGCTGGTTTTTGAATTGCACCCGATAGCCATATCAGCCGTTGCCCTGCTCAATATTTTTCAACGATTGTTGCTTTATTGAAAATAATAAGATTTTCAATTAATTAAAAGAACTGACTGCACCGACTGGCTTAGCAGAGGGACATCCTATCAGTCGAACTATCCACGAACAGCTTGATAAATATTGTTCTTGAGTGCCTGAATCGTTTATGGATTCTTCTTCTCCTTTAATAGATCAATTGTTTGACCAGCCATTTCACATGTGGCACCATCTTGTTGGAGCTACATATCACTGAAGTGAAGTACACCCAATTTTGGCGAAAAATAGTCTTTCAAACGAAACATGAAACAATTTCATCGATAGAGTCTTTTGAAGACCGTGTGGACTTGCTGCTGTCCAATAACGAGCTTCAATGCCAAAATGATTTTTCGATGAAATTCAGGATTTTGTCAAACTTTTGTAGAGCGCAATTGGAGAAGTTTCGGCGCCTCAAATGATAATAGATTGCAGAAGCCCAAGATCTTTGCAAAAAATTGACAACAATGTGGTCTGAGAGATTCTCAATTCCTATGAACGGCATGATTTGGGCTGATTTGACTCATTTTAAACTGAAGCACTTTCATTTGCAATATTTTTGGTCCTCTGACCAGTCACTTGTTGAACTCAAATTTATCCACTAAAACACGCAGAGCCTGTCTGTTGCGACGATTATAAGCCCTTAAATTTACGACCACCAACTCAGAATTTCGGTAGTCATTTTTTATACTTTCAAAACTTTGCCTCGAGCCTTTACCATAATAAAATTGTAAATATTGACTAACGTTTTTGGACTAGCAGATCATAAAAAAAACTTAAGTGTGCATTTGTATTAAAATACAAATTTATTATATCCTTATTGAAAAACAGTTTGTATAAAGTTCCCGTCCCGTTCCGGTTAAAGAGTGTATACAAGCGGTTATGAGTGTCCATCATGAAATAACCATTCAACGAAGATTTCTATCCACCCAATCTGGATGGGTATCAAAGTATTGTGGTATAACTTAGTAGACCATCGAACCATAGATTTTACTAAAGGAGTCCTCTCAATGTTGCTTACCAGATCTTAAATGGTTTAATCAGCGTGGTTTTAGGTCAGGAAAGTTTATTTTCCAACAATTTTTACACTTCATCAGATCTTCAAAAAAAATCGTTAAAAACATTTGAAAAACGCATTTATAGATGTCAGTCGCCAATAGCAGAGGCACAATCTTCCACTAGGATCCACTAGAAATTCAAACAATGACATCGGCGACTCCTTGTTCTTGGAAGACTTTCCATCATAAGTCCATCAAAGAATTGAAAAAATAAATTAAGAAGATGGCTGGGTCATGTTGAATGAATATACAGTACCGCTCTGACTCGGACAGATTTTGAATACATCAATCAACTTACTGCGGTATACTATAGGAAAGTAGGTAACGATCAAGGTAGTTAAAGAGACCTCTTGCTAGTAGGGCTCAGATCCCTTTCGGAACTGTAACGCCGCCTAAGGAAATCAATCACTCGCATTTCTACCGAAAAGTTTCAATAAAGCGAAATATGTATTTCTTTAGATCGCAGATACCTCTTTCAAGACTCATGATACGTTAGAGACTGTCGGATATTTTTACTTTTGAAATGATATCCTGTTTACTGAATTTTAATAGCCTCATATCTCCTTTTTTGTCATACTTCCTTTTCGGGAATTTGGTTTGATTTTTATTTAAAGTCGGCACGAGTTCACCTTGAAACACAATTTGTAGTCAACGAGTTAGAGAAAAAAAAATGGGTATACCCTAGGCATTTTCCAGTATCCGTAATATCTGCAAGTAGTCCTGCAAATTTAGAATTTTGTTCGACATAGGTTTTTTCCCTATTATCCTTCTTCTAAATTCTTTGCTTAAAGTGTTGTTCTCTGATTCCTCTTTAAATTTACTTACAGTTCTTGAGTTGCAGAAATAAATATTATCCTTCTGCGTATCAGACGCTGATAGTAAGAAAACATACGAGTATCTGATTGGATTTAGTTCAACTAATTACTTGACAGAGGCAGTCGTCTAGTACATAGAGATGTATCAACTCAACTCGTATCATATGTTTATCCAGAACCCACTCTTGACATGTGTGTGACAAGTGTTGATATCCAATCAATCCGAGAAATAGCAAATGTCTCAAACACCATCCTTCTCCGAAAAAGGGTGAACCAGAGAAATTAATATTACTATCCCCAATCGTTAAGTTTTATGAGCCGACATGAATGGATACTCATAAATCAAGTGTAACCCCAACGTCGGATGTCCCACTTTGCATAATTACAATTACCGCCATCTTCTTTAATTGACCCCATAAACGGCTTCAATTTGGAAATTGAGAAACTAAAATTTTACTTGTATCCTGCCCAAAACAACGTACATAGATACATAGACCACACTGCTTGCCTTTGCCTTGTGTGTACTTGACGTCAGCCCAAACCCCACGGTGTACATCTCTGATTGATTTATTTATTCCTATACCTTCCGGTGGTATTCAGGGCTTTCAACCCCCTTTACACCTCTCCAGGTTGAGTGGAACAATACAAAGGCAAACAAACGGCGAAAAAGAGTCGACTCCTTGTTTTTAGTTCCGACAAAAGTTTTCCCATATCCGTTGGCTGTAGTCGAACATACGTACCTACTTACTATACATTTTGAATTTGCCAAATGGCAATTCGTGTTCACTTTGGGAAACAAGGTGTTTTTTGAGGTCTTGTAACATGGCGGCAAATCCAATAGCTCTCTATCTACTGTGTGCGTGTGTTTGTGTATAATGTCAGGCAGTGTTTAGGGTCTAAATGTCACATTTGTGGGGTTATGTCGGATTTGTTGATATTTGCGGAACTTAGTGGCGGGGAATGGATTCTATTTGAAGCCCTAAGCCTTGAACATGTGTCGGGAGCAAAAACAAATGAACGTAATAAATCCAATGTTGTGCAATAATGTAATGACATACATATTCGTACGAACTTGTCTTCCAGTGTACAAGTAGACGACGGATCACGATTTTGAAGTCGTGATTTGCAAAGTACCGACATCATCGATGTCAATGGGTCGTAAATTATGTTATTAGACGGAGGTAATTGTGGTTTATGCAATTAGCCCGTAGCATACTACATATACGTTTAACTTTGTCGATATAATTAAATGTTTTCTGTTTTTTGAATAAATACCGAGTCGATGGAATGATGGTATTGTCAGTAGTCAGCAGAGTGACGTGTCTTCTTGAGATTACAGCCTTGTATGTTAGGCGGTTCGTTTATTAGATTAGTTAAATTTATGAAGTTCGGCAAGTTTATATTAACTGCTTCGAATAAAGTATGAACAAACAGGTCACGTATCATTAAGGGCGGAGTAATAAAAATATTAAGTGGACAGCTAGCTGGGGCAAACTTGGTTAATTAGATAAAGTATGAGGGTGGTAGTTGGGGATTTATGGACTTTAGAACAGAAACAACAACGCAGAAAGTGTGGCAATTAGGAAAATTACACTTTCAGTAGAAATACTTACATATATAAATATGATTAATATTTTGCTTGACGAAAAGGCGATGTTGTTCGAAATAACATAACCTTCAAGGTTTACATAAACGCGAAGTGAGTCAGCAGGGCTTTAAATATATCACGCATCTACAAACAAACCCAGATTTGATATCCAAAATGGCATTGTTATTGAAACATTTGGAAGGTTGTTACGATAGAATTGATATGCGGAATTGGGGCTCACCAATGAAAATGTCGCTACTATAAGATAATGTCACTGATTGAATTCCCTATCGGGATCTGGGAGTAATATTGTGGATACACTACAACCCATCGGTCGAAGGACCAAAAATATTGCAACCGTAAAAGATTTAGTTCAAAATGAAGCAAATCATTCAATTTCAAGTGGTTCTGCGTAAAGATCTTGGCCTATACGAACTCAAGCCTCTTGATCATTAGAAGAGCTTAAACTTCTCTGATTGAATTCTGTAAAAGTTTGAAGAAAATCCAGAATTTCATCGGAAAATCATTTTCAGCAATAAAGCTCATTTTCAGCTGAATGGATTTTCAATAACCAAAATATGCGTTATGCAACAAAACCACTCCATTAGATCCACAATACGTGATCGTGTGGCCGGCGAAAGTGTGATTGGACCGTATTTGCTAGTCGATCAGCATGTTACGACCTATGATGTTCGCTATCATGCCCTGGTGGAAGATTATTTTTGTCCAGATTTGGATAGACTTGAGATCTGCTTCCAACAAGATGTTGCTACATACTACCCAGAAGGGTAAGTTCGACAATCGTGCAATTTCGAGAAATGGTTCATATACCCACCTCGCTCATGATATTTAATGGCATTGGGTTTCTTTTTATGGACTAAGTCATTCGTTTATACCAAAAAGTCAACTCAGGACCAAACGCAAAATTACCAACTTTCCGTAGAAGAATGGTGGGAAATTAGCTCCAAAGAATCGATCGCAGCAAATGTGCTCGAGGTGGTCATATGAACGAGACTTAAAACTAACATATGTACTACTTCTGGAATACATTTTAGCCTGACATCTCAATTATTCTGCGTTCAATTGAAATACAAAATTGTTATGTCCTTATTGAAAAGCGGTTTATATGCACAGATTTCCCGAAAGCTTGTTCTAGAATCTGCATATTTAACTTTAAGTATTGAGATTAAAGACCCTCTAGGAAAGCTCGGAGCATCTCTGGCGGTATGACTGATTGTTCAATTTCGTACTTGGGTAATTGAATGAACACAATTGATGAGAAATATATTTTATGGACACGATGTGCCAACAGAAAATCGTTCCAAACAACCTATGTGCCTTGCGGCAGCATAGACACGACTCTACTATTGAAATTATTTGTATCGATTAATTATCCTGGCTGTCTATTATTTTACAGACTTTATTCAATTTACATTCTGAAGGCGAGGATAACCCTCACTGTCTTTTCTTTGGAGTGATACTCAGTCAGTTTAGATAACCCCATTTATAAGACTGGAGACTAAAGGAGCACGAAATTGAGAAATACATATAATGCAGTTTCCCTTTCCAGAAAAAAACCCTAAAACCTAGTCACTGCAGCAGTTTCATGGGAAAATATAAATTAATCATCCATAATTGAGTGGTACGTTACATCCCTAGCCACTTCACCAGCTTCATTCCCCCGTCGTCGTGGTCGTTGAAAAAACACGAGTGAACCAAACTTCTAATTGAAAAGCATTCCACTTGAAAAACAATTCATTTTTCCTTACCCCCCGCTGCTGTCTCAACGACATATACAGACAGAAAGCTTAAAACTGACAAACATCCTCACTGAAGGATAACAAATGGCAGGGAAACAACAACGAAAACACAACCAACAAGTCAAGCGAACATTGTACTCCTACTCTTCTACCGTACCGAATGATAAAGAGACACAACGCACCTAAACGGAGAACGTGTTACTAACTTTTCAAAAAAAAAAAACAAAAAAAGACGTACACCAGCATCGCAGGCAGACTTCCAGATAAGGCAGTGAAAGGACGAATCCATCGGCATCCAAGGAGAAAAAATCGTCAAGACAGAAGAAATATTTTTCACAGGATTCAACCGCCCACCACTACTAGTTGTCACATTCAAGAAAAATCTTTCTTCTTTTTTTTTCTAAAAATACCACTGGGAGTGGGCGAATCTAGTATTGTACTCAGCTTAGCTTGGATCTCACCAGATGGAGTCAGAAAAAAAAACTCAAACGATTAATGAGTCGAAGGCGAGAAACTTTTGCCATAGAACGGTCAGCCAGTACACAATAAAATTCAGTTAACACCTTTGGGGCGACTTTGGTATCGATTCCAGAGATGATAATGCGGTTGCAATTAATTTCAACCTTTAACGCTCACAGCGACCGGTTTGATTTATGGTTGTTCAGAGAAAAATGCGGTCCTAACCAGAGAACAGTCTATGGAACAAAGAAGGAACAATTTGTTCTGTAAATGACGGCCTGAAACAGATTATCAATTCAAGGAGTGTCTCCTCCAACACGTACTTGCCGGTTGTCAGAACTCAGAGTTGTAAACAGCTTGTAAATGAATCCACACCATCGTGGGTCCGATATTGATAGTCATACGGCCTACAGTCTGGATTTGTTTTGACTCTAACAAAATTGTAAACTTATCATCGCCTCCGGCTCCGGGTTCGTCTGACAACTATGTGATATCAGCTAAATTCTCGTACCTCAACCACTCAGTTAAAGGAAGGACTCCTAAAACAATAGAAAAACAGTAGGAGAAACCCAATTGGGACGACTTTAGCTTTTTTCCTCGATAGCGTTCCACAACGCTTCCCCTATATGGACACAAATACCACTCTCCTTGACATGAAATGCTTTAATCCTAACCCAAAAGTATAAAGTCAAAGGTAAATCCGTGTTATGACTCGAGGTCAACAGGTTGAGGGTCGACCCAACTGAGGAAAAGCCGAAAATATTTAAACGAGCCAGGAATTATTGAAAAGTAGTTCAAAATTGAAAGAGATTGTGCCTCAACCTCCATCCAAAAGCTTGTAAAAATGGCTTGACTCTGGAGGCAAGGCGAACTGACCGCTATGGTACAGAAGCGTTTTAATTTCAATGATGGCCGTTTTGAGTTGTCTTCCGAGATTGTGACCACTCCTGCTTTTGTGCTCAAACAGAATCATTGCGTTACAAGAAAACTGAAAAAAAATTGACTATTCGTGCTTCTTTTCATTACGGAACTCACCTCCAAGGGCTGATCATTGGGTCTGGTAAGTTGCATAACCAGCGTACAAGGCGGATGAAGTTCGACTTTGATATGATGATCCATTTCGTCAAAGAAATGATTATGTTGCCATACGATCTCAAGAACAATGTCCCAAGAACCCATTGCCAGATAATAATGTGTCTGTCGCTGAACCCAGTAAAGAGAAGATCTATGAGACTCTAGCGACAATACAAATTTCTTTTATCAACTAAACCTCTGGAGGAGGTTGTCGAGCCATTAAAATTTGTATTCAAAATGATGGTAATCGGAGATATCCCCACTGGGGACCATACATGGTTTAACATATATTGTGCGACATCCAGTCCGCTTGACATCTAGTTTCGTAACATTGAACGGTGCTCTCTGATTGTTTAGACCATAATCATGACCATAACTCTATCGGCAATCAAAAAAAATATATGTTTCTAGTTTATGGGCTATTTTTGTTAGTATCTGGCATGGCGGTACAATATTATGATGAAAGAATTCCACCACGGAGGACTACCTCCGCTTTTCCCGATATTACTTGACCTTTAGATAGCCTGTTCCTGGATGGAGTTGTATTATCCTCACTAATGAATGTCTGTGAAATTCTTCATCACTCCAATCAATAGTCTCAAATAATTTAGCTTTCATTCAATAATGATACCAAAAAAAAAAAAAAAGGTTAACTCAATCTTGTCTGCATTTTGTACTTATCCCAAAGTCATCCTCTCATTAAATACGGCCACATTTTTATCGGCCACAAACCAGACGCCTCCGCACAGTCCCATTTAATTCAAATACCCAAACTTTTATCCCCCGTCCAAACAACAAAGCAACAAAATGAGTACAATCATTGTTTTATCCCCACAGTGGTATTAAATTGACCGAAATCCAACGCCAAACTGTAACATAAGAAACCGACCGTCATTGTAAACCCAATACCAACCCTAATTAACGGTGGCAAATAAAGACATCCCCCAAATCGATTATTTTCCCAAAGGATGGCCATTTTTCAAACCTCAAATCCCTTCATTGTCATCATTTTCTGTTGGTCAATTAAATTTCATTCATAGCCTTTCGCCTGACTGAACTGACCGAGGAGTAGTCCTAAATAAGTGTACAATTCGATAACCGTGGGTGGTTTGTTTTCCCACCAGCTACCCCTACCGCACTATAATAGCTTGAGTTGAATTATTGCGAATTGACGGCAATTGAACGAAATTGTTTGGTCTTTTCTTTTCAGTTGCAGTTGCTGTGGCGTTCTTCCTGTGCTGGGCACCACATCACGCCCAACGCCTAATGGCAGTCTATGGATCCAGCATTGGGGACACTTCGCCACTATACAACGAGATTTACTCCATCCTCACATACATCTCTGGCGTCATCTACTTCCTATCGACGTGCATCAATCCTCTGCTATACAACATCATGAGTCACAAGTTCCGGGATGCCTTCAAGGTAAATATCCCTCACAGTATGTCATTGTCGCACAACCCCTAATGGCATCCATTATGAATTCTAGGTAACCCTGGCCCGTCACTTTGGCCTCGCAGGACGATATCAAACCACAAATCACAATTACAGTGCTCTGCTGCGCCAAAACGGATCGATGCGCCTGCATACTACGGTGAATAACAATGCAATCGATCATTATAATTCCTATAGAGTTGTCCAATTGCAATGTCGTGATCCACATCATCTTTCTCTGCAGGATAGTGTAAGGACGAATGGAAATAGTTGCAGAGCACACCGCATGCGGTGTGTGTCTGTCAGTAGTCAATCGACGCTGATGACATCACTCAGTAAGAACGACGTTTTCGCAACGAATAGCTACGTATTGCAATCGGCAGCTGCCGTTGCGGCAGCCGCTGTCAATAATACTCCACCGCTGGCCGGCGGCTCTGCACATCATCGTGGCGAGTTGCATACCCAAATCTCACAAGTCTCCTCGTTAGACGACGCCAATTCACTGCTTGAATCTGAGATTGCCCACACCGGCCACCACAATCACCATCCCCACCCAATGCATCATCACTCCTCGTACCGGCTGAAGGAACTGCGTCGGCCCCAGGGGTATCTGCCCACAAAATTAGCACCCGACGACGATATGTCACTTGATTCGGGCGAATGGCCAGATAATACCATGGATATGAGCAATAGGTGCTCAGACAATGAGACTGATGTGTTCCCCAAGTCCAGCCTAGATCGTGCGGGAACACCACTGAGAGTGACAGAACTGAGGTGCCACCCTGGCGGTGGAGTAGCATATAGCGGTACGGTCAGTACTGTCCGCAGGCCGAAACTGTCAAGTATTATCCGGCGAGATCCACACTCGACTAGCAGTCGCGTCGAGCTTAGAAAACCCTCCCGCAAGCCGGCTGGCAAGACTCTAGAGAGCTTATCGGACAAAATCCGATGGCGAACGAGACGAAAAATGAATTTCCTTCGTGGAACTGGCAACAAGAATCCTTCGATAAAAGAATCCAATTCATCCCTATCCCTGCCTGTGTCGCCAGTTAAGCCGACAGCAAATACAACGATGAAGGTTCATCCAGAACTCCAAGAGATTACAACGAATGGCAACGGAGAGTGTCACTCTGTTTCATAAGTCAAAATAAATCTTTTCTCCTTCTATATACAGTTACTTAAATAAAAATAGAACCTTTTCTCCGGGGAAACATTTTACGCTTTTCCATAAAAAAAATAAATTTGCAAAATTTTATTTAAAAAAATTAATAAAAACTACTTTGGATTGCTGTGACATCTCTTGTTAGACATCTTATTTTTGAGTTGATTTAGCTACCTATATCCAAGTGATCTCTTGTTTTACCTCCTCCTTCATAGTGAGATTGTATAAATTAAATAAATATTAACTTTTTCAAGCAAAGAAAACTCTGTAAATACATGTGTGTGTTTTTTTTAATTTAAAATAAATCTTCTTGTAAAGAAATTGTTAGCACGTAAGACAGTTGACTTGAGAGAAAAAAAAATTATATTAAATATTATTAAAAATTATATGGATGGGTGTTTCTATTTCTACTTTCGGTTTTCGGTCTTCCTCTCCTCTCTATGTTTGGCTATGTTTGGTTCATTTCTGCATTCTATAGTTCATCTCGTCTTCTAAAGCATGTTTGCTCTCTAAAATTGTTAAGCTTGACTTGAAACCTGATACACCATGAGGAGCAACAATAAATATAAACAAATGACGTTTACAATTTGGCAGCACTCGTCGTACATAAGCTACTAAAGATATTTATAAGTCGCTTAACTTTAAAATCCAGAGCTGTAGATGAAAGCATACGGCTTAAGCCACAATAAAGGAGGTAACACGAAGAGTCTTCTTTAAGATTTCATTGAATTTTAATTAGGCTTGCCCTTCGGTAGGCCATAGTTTAATATAACTATCCGATTGTAAGTGAATTCTTACAGATTCTCTTGGACTTCCACTGTGCCTTTAAAACCCGACGCCGACAGTGCAACAATCGTCGATCTTTAACAACTTGTATGATATTTGAAATACTATGTACGTGGGCCCCAAGCCTTATTTGATACTACCTCGGACTAATGAGCAGAACATTCGGATTTCAGTTTCCAGAAAACATCAAAAACTTCTTTTACGCCTAACTCGCGAGCGTCGAACAAACTTCTGAGGGTACAACTATTACAAAGAAGGTTCTGAACATAAAAACACGCGGCCACATGAATGGTTTGTAGGAAGATCTCACGGGGATCTGTCGTGCCATATTTATATACATATGTGTTTTTAATTATTATTTATTTTTTTTCTAAATTCTACTTTAAAGTTATTTTATCACCGAAATTGGAATTGATTTTGCCGGACACACAAAATCTAGAAAACCTGGTACACAGTGCTCAAGTAAATTAAGGCGATGGAACTTGATGGCATTCTGATAGAGGTTTGCAAAGCAGCGCTTAATATAATGGTGGCCCTTTTATAAACAACTAGAAGAGTAGAAAAAGGAATAGTCATCAAATTTAGAAATAAAGGAATCCTTACAGAGAACAGAGTATTTGCATTTTTTTCTCCGTCCACATCGTGCACCCTACTCCTGAAATGAATTTCTGCGAAGCTAGGTGCTATTACTAAGCATCCTGTAGTACACATCACGTTTTACACTAAGACGTGCAAATCGAGCTTCAAACTTTCGCTTAGTAGTCGAACACAGTAACTACAAAGCTATACCAACCCGTGGTACTGAAACTGGTGTACTTCAATTCATGAGAATCAAAAAGAAGTAAGAAAGCAAGTAAGAGTAACTTTTCGTTTGATTTCTGTTGCGGTGTTGTTGTCGGAGTTTAGAGCGGAGTGGAGGCAGAAAAAGTCTCTAAGTACTTCGAAGTTATACATAGCTGTCTATTGTGTCAAGAATTCACACCCAAACCTATTTTAGCTGCTTCTGTTTCATTATTAGCTCGCTGTGTCCTACTGATGGTATCATTGTTTTCAGTGTATGCTAGTAATTGCACAGACCTCTGCAAAATTGTATCTCTGAAAAGATAACAATTATCGATCTGAACTTCTTCGTCTCCCGTAGTGTGAATATTTCTGAACTTAAGCCATCACGACAATGCGTAAAATTTATTAAATTTTTTCGGGAAAACAGTGTCTAAAAGTGACAGACGTGACAGACGTTCCATAGCTCTTGACATTCTATTGTGGCAATTCCTCTAATGGGTTCTCTCTCTGGGGTGTAGCTACTAAATATTGTATACTTTGGGCAAAACAATTTTTTTTGTGCGCAGAGTTATCCTTGGGATTAACATACATATGTACTGTATAGTAAATGAAGATTAACTTGTACACTCTGGCAAGTATATTTCTTTGTAGTTGACCTTCAGTATTTAGCATTTGGTTGATCATTGCGGAAACAATGAGATTAGCCTTCACACTTTTGTAGGTTAAGTGCTCTCAAAAGCAAACAGAACGTTATGAAAAGGCTTCGACTCGATAGTGTATTTTTCTACCTACATATGTGGCTAGGGAATAAGAACTGCTTCATTTTTGTAGTCCGCTAGTTTCAGAACGAAGCTATATCTTCACATTGGGTTACGGACCTATATACGGTCCTACATCTGTACATGAGTTGAACATAATGAAAACAAGTACAACCTAAACAGACACGATGAGCCACAAAAATTGTCTCAACTAACACCTCTGAGTAAAGACTGTAACTGCTAAGATCTAAAGCCAATGCAAGATAGCTATAGAACGCAAGAAAATATAATGAACGACTTTCTAAGCAATATGGTAGAAGTTCTTCCAAACAGTTGACGGAAATGTTCTTTTTCGAAGTCTTCCGGACCCTAAGATTTGGAAAGAATATTCCTCTTCTATAATAATCCAAATATTTTCTGTAGGCATATTCCGAGATTGACTTCAGTTCTCCGCGAATTTTCTTTTATCTCTTCAATCGATTCAAAACGGATCTCACGAAGTAGTAATTTGAGTTTCGGAAATAGGAAAAAATCACAGAGCGCCATATCTGGATTTGTGCCATGAAAATTTACCTATTTTGAAACGAGCCGTACTGCAATGGATCTCATGTACGTGGTGAACTGGTTCGTTAATGATGAATAGTTTAATAAAAGCACTCCAAACCTGTAGTGACGATTTTCACAAAATAGATATTTTCTTCACTAAGTCGATGTTTTCTTCAGTAAGATGGGGCAACTTTTCAACTACATCTTGTTCCCGATATTATAGGCTTTCTCCAACATTTTCACAAAACACAAAATGTTTGCTCAATATTTTTGTCCACAGTAAAAATCGTTAACAGCTGTTAACAAACTACACTAGACAGATCGCACTCAAACTCAAAATAGATAGCAGATGCACTAACGTTCTAAAGGAATTTTTTTTCCACATTTTGGAGAAACCATTTACCCGAGTAGGGTGAAAGACTCAGTGCCGCTCATATTTTATACTCCACAAGATCAAGAAGGACACATGACGCAATCTTATCGTGTTTGTGACATAGGTAGTAACATCAGTTTTCTTCACGTTATCCTTGCAGCTTCACATAAGAAGGGTTAGCAATTTTTTTCCCTTTCTATTATGTCAGATGCTACTCCAAATGCTTCAATATGAGACTATGATCCCAAAACGACAAAAAAAAAAAAAACTAAATATTTGGTGGGACATAGGACCTAGAGCCTACCTTGTCCGTGTCCGAAAGGAAAGTTTTATTTTGTTAAGGTTTCTTATGACAATTTTTACTCTCAGACTTTGGTGTTCTTTGGGACTCGAATGTTATCCCTCGAGAACTTAAGTCGCTCTCAATGGCTTATCCTTATGGTACACCAATAAGCAGTTCAACAAATAAGTTTGGACTCCGGTTTAGCGTACGCAAAGAGTCCAATCACAAACCGCTAGTATTTAAGTTTGGGATAACCTTTCCTAAAAGCGATATATAAATGAGTACGAGATTTGGTACTGTGAATGAATTCAAGTTCAACACTGATTACTCAGAAGAGGAACAAGTTAAGCCTGGCTAAGGAAAAAGTGGACGGAGTAGAAAATTCTTATACTTTGAGAATCTCAGGTTTGAGGATAGACCAGTCATCGAAGAATCCTATATGAGGCATTAAATCCAATTGGAGGCTGGTACGTAATGTCTGATTACTGACAACAACCCAAACAGCTTTTCCAATATTGTTAATGCTTCGGGTCATTGCTTTGCACAAACCTTAAAGTACAGATATTAAGTTTATAGATATTTCGCTTAGTAATGGTCTAAAAATTATAAAGTTACATATGCGTATTATATTTATTAAGAAAGCATTGACTTCTGTACAGACATACTAATATTCATCATACCCCTTGCCACAAATAAACATATTACCATCAAAGCATGGATACCTATACTTTAAACAACTGTTACGGCTATTAAGCATCCAGATGTTAAATGTAACTAATGAGTCGTTACCACACACATTACCTATTCTAGAAACAAAAAAAAACTCAAAGTCAAATCACATTTATCCGTCGAAATGCGATCAATTACATTGATTGATTCAATTGAATAAATCAGGCTTAAATCAAATTGTACGCGAAACTGTTCATGTTCTTCGCTTTGTAGGTACATGTATCTACGAAATGGGAATTTAATTTCAGTTGAAGTAATTTACATCGAAACTTAAATTGCGAACTCATTTAGTAATTCGATTTTTAGATTAAGAGATTGATAGACAAGTGTATGGAGGAAGCTAGTAATCAAGTTGGTAGGTAGGTAGAAGGGGTTGTGTCAGCAAGCGTGGTGTAGTATCACGACACTAGTGAGCTTTGGAATGTAGAATGGCGTTAACTGATAGAGATGAGGGTAAAGGAATGAGATTTATTCAAATCTGCACTGTTGCATTTAGGAAACTGATAATGTCATCAATGCTAATTACCTTTTAACTCTGTTAGGTTGTATGGCCATGTCTAGAGCTGTGCACTTGCATAGGATGTGGAGAATTTTGTTTTTCTCGTGCAGCTGCGACAATGTAGCTGTCCGGTTTGCACTCAATAGTTCTTGAGTTCGATTTCAATCGCATTTGAACCACAATTGCCAGAATATCATACAGTTTCACACCCCCTATCTCTCTACTATCTTCGATCAGCTTTAAATAGATTCTACTTTTAAGGGTCCACAGCGGAACGCCTCTGCAAGGAAACCATCAGAGGCAGATCCCCCTCCCATGCTAATTTATCCGCTCGCTTATTATTCACGATTTTACTGTGAGTAGGCACTCAAAGGAGACTGATTCTGAACCGATGACCCAGTGAGGAAAGTTCTTCTTTGCATTGTTTTACTAGTTTCCTGGATTCAGTGAAAATAGCCCTGATAGTTGCCTGGCTGTCAATGTAAGAACTTTCCCCTGAAAGACCCTGCATGAGTCAGGAAGCTAGTAAAACCCGGAAATGTTGAGGGAGTCGAAGAAAATTCCCGCTCCTACCACACAATCCATTTAAGAAAGTGAAAAGTGTTAATTCTAACTCATATGCAACACTGCCAGCTTCCCACATCACCCACGTTATGAATCTGACCATGACGGCATTTCTGAAGTTTACTTTATATGCTCGGTTGGATCAGCTACCGCATTACATGATGATCGAAACATAACATGCGATGAAACCCTCATGATGACCATTGCGCTGCACTTCTTTGGAATGTTGTTGATAAGTTTCTTTCCTTAGCGTAGGTTGCCAAACTAGCGATCCATAGGAAAGTATAGTATGCACCACCGAGGTGTACAAGAACATCTTAGTGTAAAATGTCCACTTCTTACCAAAGGATTTGCAGCAAACACAGAAAACTACGCAGGTTTTCCGTACCCCCTGCTCAAAGTTGAGTATCCAGCTAAGTTTTGGATCAAGTACCACACAAAGTATTGAAGTAGTTCCATCCAGTTAGTGTTCGACCCTGAAATGGAAATCTAAGAAAATAAGTAAGTAATTTAGGGTCAAATATTTCTCTAAGTGGGCCTTGGGTAAGTGTTTTCATTCGGGAAGGTCCTTTCATTAGTCCTCTCAGTAAGAAAGTTTCCATCGCAAATCTTTTCTTTTTTATTCAAAAAGGTTTATAGAAAATAATATATCAGTCTAGGACAAGCGTAATCACGTCCTTAAAGGTGTCTCAAGTATATCTATTAGAAAATCCAAACTTTAGCCAATAAATTATGAATTTATCACTCGACTCGTTTTCGGCAGATAATTATCTTCATATCACCACGGTCGTCGTCACTTGCTTCATGAATTCAGTATTCGTGTGAACACGAACCGAATATAAACATTGTTTTTCTTTCTTTTTTTGCGTGAAATAACATTTTCTTCTGATAATCTTACCATCTCTCTTTAATTGTTAATTACACAGACAAAAAGTTACTAACTGTGACTGGCAATGGCAAGTGGATGGTAAAAGGAATCATTCCATTCGTATTGGTCTAGGTCCTAGACATCTCATATAATCTTCTTGGCTTGAACTTTTGTGATTACTTGACGACCACCGCCAATGTCATGTACTCGCCCCAAGAGGATACACAATAGAGGAGTAGTAGGCAAAACATGTCAATGTCTGTGGCTTGATTGTTTTCTCCACTTACTCCTATTGTTGTCTGTCTTTTAATTCTGTATGAACAAAAGATTTTATCTAATTTATGGTATAATTTGTACAGGACTCTGAAAAATAAAACACTGGGCACACCACTCATTTAAAATGTATTAACAGCATAGTAGCGGCAAAGATAAATCCCTCGAGATTTCTAGATACAAATTAATCTTTAAAAATGAATGGCAGCTCCTAAAGTATCGAAGTTCATGGACAGAGGACTTTTACGTGTGGAGTTTGCAAGTTTTCGAAAAAGTGTGGTATGACGAGATATTTTCATTAAAAATAAATAAATATTTGGCGCGACAGGTCTAGGGGTTCCAGAGCCTAACTTCTCACAACCATTCGTGTTGTGTGCGTTATATTCTTTACACTAATTGAAGGGACCTTCAACCCACTTGAAGTGCGCAACTGGAGGCACTTAGATAAGGACTGGGCTAACTGGAGAGTCGTGTTGGTTGAGTCCCAGGTTGACCCCGAACTGTAGCGCCAGCTAAGTAAGTAACTAATTGGAGGGACCTACTGTTTATTTAAGAAACTTTCTCTTATCAGTTGTACTCTCGGATTTTGTCTAGGAATTAAACCTGGAACCCATAGCTCCACAATCCAAGCGGAGGTTGATTCCATTCCTAGGCATTGAAAATCTTTCAGTCCACGATGTGACGAATTTTACGTAAGGATCTTGGACAACACCCTTAGGTTTGCACCCAGCACTTGGATTATGAGCCCCTGTCCAGGATTTATTTGAAAACAAATACAAGTTGGGCCTCTTAAGCGCCAGAGTTTGTTCGGTTTTTGGCGATATCGTACTTTGTCGAGAGTTTTCTGGAGACACAACAAGATGTAGGCGATGCGGTAGAACACAGGTGCCGACCATTGTCAGGTCCTGTTCAGACCCCTTTCTTGCGAATGCCCTAGATCCAACTCGTAAGCCATGTGGGAGACCACAGTGAAAAATGGCCAAAGTCTCTCACAGATTTGAATTTTTCTTTACAACTCCCTTTTGGCGTACAATCTGTTTTACCTCCCACAATTCACTAACATATCTGCCCCTGCATAACTACTAAGGTACACTGATTTAAATAACTCTGAAAGGGATAACCAATCGATTCCAAAGAAGATTTTGTTCTTCGAAAGAATCTGTCCACAAGGATTCGCATGCAAATTCTATTATATATTGAATAGCGATCAGTGGGAGTGCATGTGCATGTGTAACTTACTGCAATGAAATTTCGTTTCTTTGCTTTTGTACGTCCTCACAGGATTTCACCTATTTCCACCTAACAATGCAATTGCACAACATTGTACCCATCGTCAAGGGATGCATTCACTCTCGTATATATGTCACGAAAGACCCATTAAGGTGGATGCATGGATGCTACACTCCAATACCCGATGAGGATTTCCTTTCAATAACTTTGCTTCGCACTCCACCAAGGCAATGTGGTCGATGCTGAGAGCATGAGTATTATACATACTCCCGGCTTTTCCCCTTATTAATGATATGGTGAGGCTTGCCAAGACAGCAGCACCAAATCAATGTTATTTGCGATCCCAACATTGTCTGCCGATATTAGCTATGCCATGCCATACAATCACTGCCAAGGACATTAATCCATTGGCAATGGAGGAGCCCACACAAGAAAAGAAAATAAAGAATCCCTTGTTCGAAGGGATGTAAGGACGATTGAGGATGATGAGAGAAATCGTTTGTTTTCTTTGCGAAATTTCTTAATTCAGTTGCAGATAATTAAATACGACTTGAGTCATGGTGCGTCTTCGTTTGGCTTTCAGTCTTGCGTTATGATTATAGGGAATTAGGTCAGCAGTAATGAGTAGTTGACTTGGATGTTTATCTGAATCACTTATGTATTTTGGGCATTCCTCGAGCGAGAATTAATTAGATTACATCCTCCCCTAGGTCATTCGTTCATATTATTATTATTAATGCTGTTATTTATATTTCACGACAAGTACCTATACCACGACTGCCTTCAGGAATTACATAATTTACGTCTTTAAAGGTAAAATCAAATTTTTGCCCAAAACTTCTGACCCGCTAATGGTCAGAAGAACGGGGAAAAGTTATTTCCAGATAAATGCTGAAAACTTGTGGTATTCGTCGAAGATATTTTTGAGAATATTTCCACAGTGGGAGAGCATAACTTTGTTTAAAATTTTTCAGGTCAGACAAGGTTTGGATGGTGAGAAATAATTTATTTGAGGTTGTTTTGGTGGAAAGGTATTTGCTGCCTTATATTAGATTACTTTCGTTTGAATAATGAGTTAAAACTTGGAATCATATTATCGGAATGAGTACTTTTAGGGGATTATCTTAAGAAGTTTAGGTACCCATGTCAAAAATTGAAGAAAATTCTTGAATTAGAATTTTAGGAAATCCTTCAAAAGTTATAGATTGAAGTTTGTATTGCGATTGCAAGAAGTATTCAATTGAAGTTCAGTTTTGATTTCAAGTTACAGATGTGAAACCGTTTTAACTAAGAACAGCATTGTGACGGTAAGTAACATAACTTACTTGTTCCTTACGAGGAAGGTTGAGGAAGTGAATCCAGCCACAAGAGTGCAACCTCACTCGAATCCCAACTGATCCATTGTGTTCCCCAGTGTGGGATGCCTAAAAAAGAGAGCAAGAATAAGTCCAACAGATTAGTCAATGACGAGAGGGGTCCTCCTGAACCAACCCGTTTTCATGATGAACTTAAGGGTGGTTTTAGGTGGTGTGTTGGCTAGCTAAGGTCGTTAAAACGTACTTTTTCTGAGTGCATTCGCAGAGAAAGTGTGTTGTGGCTTTCTCTACTTGTTGATTCTCATTCTTCTGTGGGTGGGTCCTTTTTGCATAATGGCCTGTGAGGATACCAATGAGGAGTGTCAGCTGTGGTCTGTGAAATGATATGAGTTCTCTAGTTTGACATCAGAATAGTGCAAAGTAATTTCAAATATCCGGAGACTGATGGGCGTTAGCACTGAGGGACATCTTGATATGATTCCACTCCATTTGATTCCGAATCTATATTAGCTAGCTTATAGCCCATTTGATTCCCTTGGAAGATCGTGATGTTGGGCCTAAAAATGAGGGACTTGAGCTACTCTTTACACTTCTTGTCCAGTTTTAAATTGGTTCTAATAAAACTAATGGCTTCTTGACTGTCTATGTTGATGTCTACATAATTGTTGTGTTGTTTTCAGATCAATTCTTGCAGCCTTCGTTGATACCATATATTTTTATTTGAAACACATTTACGGGGTTGGGGAGTTTTATAGACTGAGGAATTGGTGGTTAATCTGAGAATATTCTTGAGTCTGTCCCTTCGTCGGTTTTTGACCTGATCGTCAATGTGGAATGCAGAGTTGATGACCATTTGTCCAGCTTTCTTTAGTGACAAATTTGAAGTCAAAGCTGAGATTAAAAGCTATGTATATGGTAAGGTAGTCGAAAGGCGTATTGACATTTGACATTTTTTCCACATCCAGATTGTTTGTAAGCTATGTTTTTATTAGTGCACAAAGTTCGAGCATGGCTTCAAAGACGATGGTGTTGTCCTAATAGCGCTGTCGGCCCCTCTACACGACAGACGTTAGACCCTTGTAAGAATGTTCAGCCAAGTACTTCGGCCAGTGCATGATGTATGTTGACTGGAAATTATTCACTATAGAACGCACAAATTGCCCGGAGCGATGATAATAACGACCGAAAATAAAATTGAGACCAGCGACTCAGAATTTTCGAAGTAATTTTTAATAATTTCCAGTAGTTGGTTGTTAATAAACATTATCATGATAAAAATGTAAAACTTGCCTAACGTTTTGAAACTAACAAATCAGCATACATGTTTAAGACTGCATTTTTATTAAAACACAAAATTGTTACGTCCCTATTGAAAAAACATTTTGCGTAGATTGTCTTCCACAGGAGCGGACCTAGCACCGAATCTTGTGGAACTCGGCTGTTATCTGGAGCTCATTCGTTTGTATAAAATGCTTACTAATCATTCTTTATTATTTCGAATCCAATAAAAACACTTTTTGTCGTTATTCTTTGTGAGTCAGAAATTAACTAAGTTTGCCGTTAACGACAATCGAATAATCACATTTATGAACTGAACTTTTGGACTAAATTATTCAAATTTAATTTAAAATTTTTCTTCATAAATGAACGGTGAATCATTTAAAAAACCACACCAGAACCCAGTTAAGAAACAGCTGGACTTCACGAAATGTTAACAGCAAAAGGCTAAAACCGAATGTTTCATTAAAAATTTGCAGCTCCTAAGAGGAATGGAAAGAAGGAACTATTGGTCTAAATAATTCGTGCCCAATTGAATAATTTAAAGTAACTAACATATTTGAGAATCTTTGAAGCCAAAAACGTAATTCATTACTATTTCAGTTCTTTCAACCATTAAGGATGTCTTCTAATAAGAAAGCCAGGAAGCAGAAACAATTAACTCGATTTTCCCTTAACGATGGCGAGTTATATATTCCAAACACCCGTTCATTTGAATCTATGCAATTACCACACACAAGTCGCACTACTGTGGCAAGCACAGCCGTGGCAGCATTACAGCGGGAATTAAAGCGATATGAGAACGAAGCGAAGGCACGCCTTGTCACCCAAATAGTAGAACTGCAGAACGCTTTGGAAGATCTTTCAGAACGGGTTGACTCTGTGAGAAAGCAAAACTTAAAACTTCAATCAGAGAACCAAGTTCTTGGAGAGTATATTGAAAATCTGATAGCAGGTTCATCAAAATTTCCAACGGCAAGTACCAGTAATACTTTATAAAGTGAAGAGTGAAATAAATTTCCATCTTTCCATTTAAAAAAAAAAAACTCTTTGTAAATAATTGCCTACAAATTCCAAATCCCTTTAGCTAATTTATCGATTCATTGAAACCTGATACAGGTAAGTATGGAGAGTTCAGTGTTCGGAGATAGAGATGACCAGACCTCCAATTCTCTCTGGAAGGTCATGCCCGGTGACTAAATCTTTCTTATGATCTTGACTTCTCTGTCGAAATAGGATTTGTTCGAATATTTGACAGTCTGCAGAATACCCACCATGTCAATGCAAGACTTCCTTACCGGCTTTCATACAGAGCATGAATTCTATAACGAATGGACAAAACAAATTACTAGACTGCCGAAGAGGAGGATGTAGCGAATCTCATTACATGAATGAATTTGCATTGGACTGTATTTTGCCAGCTATGGTTCAGTAAGTCCCAGAAAAGGTCAAGGTTAGACTTATGAACATCTTCAAGCAATGTTTCGGGTTGGACTAGATGACGGGAGCGTGAGGGTCATTCTCACACCTAAAGCAATTAAATCCAGTCGCATCCTTTAGTCACTCGTCGTTCCTTATTAAGACCCTAGAGAGGCTTCTAGGTATTTACATTAGATGCAACTTCGGTGCTCCATGCAAAGCTTAACATTCATATCGCAAAGGCAAATTGGTGGACACTGCATTACACAAAATGGTAGAGAAAATTGAAACTAACCTTCACTTCAGAAATTTAGAAACGTCATCTGCATCTTTTGCGGCATTTTCGAAAAGAAAAATTACTAAAGTCATGTGTTCGAATCCGTCATAAGAGTAGCACTGCACAGTGTTCGATAACACAGTATTCTTTGAGTCAGCTGTTTATAAACGTCATTTGCATGTCATTTCCCGTGCAGGAGAACAGTCATAACCCGACATAAGTCAGCTGCACAAAATGACAGTTTCAAACATGATGGCCGATCTATTTGAGTCGTGCATTGACGGTAATTCGCAAAAGCAATGACTTTTTTTACGTTTTCGAAAATACCCACGGAATTCCACCTAACCGCGTTGGAAAGCTTCAATGTCGAGGAAAACATTACCAACTGATTTTGCAAAATGTTCATCTCAATGAATTTCACTCTCGGATATGGTTTCATTTGGAAATCTGTTACATGTGAAGAGTAACGGCACTGGACATATGTATATTATGATATGATGTGAGTCTTGCATGGTGGAAGACCACTATAAAGAAGAATGCACGAGAAACATTGGCCAAAGTACAAAACCCCCTCCATTCCTAGAGAAGCGGCCCTGAGACTTCCGGGCACATGAAGTGTATTTTAAGCAGAGGTTCTAGTTTTAAGGCCTTGTAGCCTATCTGAGATCAGAGAAAATCAATCTCTGACCATTGTATTCTGAGGAGGCATGCCATGAGACTAGGATTATCAAATATGGGCACATGTAGATACTGCAGTGACCTCTCTACTCTGTGAATGCCAGAGCATATCCCGGAGTAGACTTAAACTCATAACTTTGCACTACATATCCACCTAAAATCTTGACCAGAGTCTTCTATTTCTCTCTGAAAGGTCTTGTCCGGTAACTAGGTTTTCTTTACCTAATTTTTCCTTTCTCTTGATATATGTATGTGAATGGCAATCTTACCATCCTCAGAGCACCTTCCATGCATTAAAGTTCAAAGGACATACGCACTTATGTATATATGTATTTGGATCCACAACTAACTTTGATAACCCATATGTCCACAATACTTATGTGAACTTAGAAATCACTTCGATAGGTCAACGTTGAAGTTTCCAGAAATCTAATTTTGAGATGGGTCTGAGATATTAAGATACATTTGTCCTACTTCACATTTTATGCAAATGGTCCTCAAAAGGACGTGTGTCTGTATGCCTACCAAAGACGGTCATACGATTAATGTTTTACAATATCCGTATTTAAAACTCAGACTCGTTTTCCTAGAAAAAGTTTTACCTGCTGGAACATGGGGTTTCAATATTTTCTCACGAATTTTTCCATTCTCGGGTTAAATGTTTACCTACTACTCTTTTATTTATCCTAAATGAAATAATGAAAGGTTCTCCATCTTAGAAACATCTGCAAAGAGTGTGACAACCCCATAATTTAAATCCCATTCCCAGTACACCACTTGTCGTCCCATGGAAATTTACGCAAATTGCCGTCCTCGTGTTAATCCTGTCATTAATACTTTGAACAAATTCCAAACACTTTTCTGCTTACGTCAATGGTGTAATTTGATTTTTCACATTTCGGCACGTTTCGTCTCACTGTTTCTACAGCAATATTTTCTGATGCCTTCCAATGATGAGTTGGGTCACTTAATATCATAAGCAATGAAGAATGTTGGCGTTTTAATGGTTGCCAGCGATCTACACACAAACACACACACACCAAGGCGTGTTGGTATTTGTTTATCGTTTGCATCATACTGAATCAGTAGGAATTGATTCTACATAATAACCAAAGGATACGTGAAAAATAAAAAAAAGAAAGAAACTCTTTTTACTTTGGTGGATCAGAAAATCGATTTTTATCCTCGCTACGTTATCCCTTTAATGGGTTATGAAGCAAGTCCATGCCAGACATAACACACTGTCCCATTCTTATGCAAAGTCCTTTGAACTCTGAGTCATAAATCAGGCATTTACACGTCGAACTAAAAAGAACACAGGAGACATAATATCATAACCGTAAAAAAGGGAATCCTTCGCGAAAAATGTGTTACCATTAATCGAATACAACCAATATGTGTGTTCCAATCAATAGAGGAGTCTCCTACTTGCTGATGGTCTATCGCATACATAACTCTCCCACTTATCTATACGTTGTGAGACCTTAATTGCAAGGATACGGCTAATAATACTACAACCATAAAGACATTTCTTTTCTATTGTACGTTTGTTTTTTTTTTTTTAAAGAACACACACACTGTATTTTTTGACAAAAAGGACATAGACACCCATTATCATAAACGAAAGCATAAAATCCTTCAACAACGGCAACCGGTCTGCACATGGATGTGTGTACAACAGTAGCGCCGGAGTAAAATATGAAAATTATCCTTTTGGGCTGGCAATTTTGAAGGAAATTATCGCACACATGTTAAGCAAAATGTCCCCATAGTCTCCCGTGTCGTTGATGTCCTGCAGTATGTCAAGGCGACGAAGGATGTGGACATCAATTTTCTACACGAATACAGGGAGTGATTTTTGATGGGCGGCGAAAGCACGTGGAGCATAACCCGTCCCGTCTGTTGGGCTGTTTCTTTCCTCTACACACTCAGGGAGATGATGGAACATAAAACCAGGATATTCGGAGCTAATTGACGAGTTCAAGAGTATCGCCTCACCCAAGTCGATAATAATAATAAAAGAAAAGGAAAAAAAGAGAGAAAACCTCCAGTCTTACCACGAAACCGACCCGCGACAGGGTGATGGCAATAATATTAACCGACTTTCGGCTCCGCCTGTAGTAAAGGATGTGGTGACGGATTAATGGGTCTCCAATTCCTCACGGCGGCGACGGCTGCAGGGTAAATGTAATTGAATTGTAATTTGTACTTAAATTGCGGAAACGTTAACGTCGCACAGTAGGCACTTGACTCACATACACATGTGGGCCTCGGAGTAATTTACGATCTTGTGCCAGGCCTCCTATGAGTAAGGTAATCAACAAATGTGGCAGCATGTCCTAGCTGCGCCGCCGGTGGCGGATGTGTGTGAGAATTTGATTTATGATTCGGAAGTTTACGATGGTAGGATACCTACATACATTTTTTCGGCGACTACTGTTCCACCTCATATTGTTTAACAACGGGAAGAGTATGACAGCTTTATAGCCTCCATACAAAGTTTATCTTGCGAATTTTATGTTGTACGACCGAACAAAGTGTTGATAAAGGTATAAAGGTCCTTTGGGGGCGCAGGGTTGAGATGCGTAGATGTTAAAATAACGTGCGTGATATTTAAGTGCAAACAATTCGTTTTTTTTTTTCGTTCTTATCCGTGTGAAAGTTTAAAGGATCCCTAACCTGCGTAGTGGGAGAAGACATTCACACTTGTCGATGTTGGGAATAAGAACAATCCATTTTGATTTCCGTAGATGTGTGCGACTGTGGGTATCTTGTTCGCTACGTTGTGTAGTGGAACAAGGATAGGACTTTTATTTCACTGTAGTATCTTTTACAGAGATAATTCAAAGGGGCTCCTTTTGCACCTTATTGACATAAAGTGAGTTGTTTCTTTTACGGTTACTAGGGTAGGATAAGTGAAATGAATTTTTGTAAATATTTGAACTACCAGTCGACCTTTAAAGGAGACTTTTTTAAATTGCTTAGGATTTATCTGTAAAGGAAACACAGTGACATAGATTGCTTGAGGCAATGCTCTGACTACCATGGGGATCAGCAAATGTGTAGGTTAGCTACGAGTGACCTTCCAACAGACGTTGACCATGAAAAGTAGAATAGACGAGGCGTCTACAGAATATTCGCAAAAATTCTGTGAACTGCGATAGGGTGAGTAGAGCAGTCTCGATAATAAGTGCGTCACAAATACCTGCTGACCTTTTGTTGTACGAAATATCTAACCACACTATCGAAGACTATAACGTGGTATACCTATCCTTGCTAATTATCCCGTGATCGTAGGTGGTTTCGCTGAGAACCATAGATTGATCACCGCTGTTCACAATTGTAAAGAGCTTTTTAATAAGGACATAACAATTTTCTTTTTAAATGAAACGCACAAAAACTGCGATATCGGCCACAAATTTATCATAAGCATTGTCCACACATTAGAATTAAGTATGAAACTCGATTTCGTTCATATTACTACCGCGAATACTTTTCCAGTGATCGATTCTTTGCAGCCAAATTTCCACCACTCGTCAACACATATCAACAGGCACATTGATAATATCCCTTTCGAAATTGTTTCTGACCTCCTTTCCTAAAAATAAATCCAAAGGCGGTAAATCTCATAAGCGAGGGAGTCTTCCGATCGAACCATTTCTCGAGATTACGCCATTACCTATCTTCCATTGTGCCAAAAATTAGCTCCATCGCTGAAGAAGATTGTTCGATGAAATTCAGGACTTTCTTCCAACTTTTGAAGAGCTCAATCCAAGAAGTTTCGCCTCTTCAAATGATCAAGAAGCTTGAGTTCATGTAGCCCAAAATCTGTACCCAAAATTCACCAACATTTGAATAGAGATTTTGACTGATTTGCCTCATTTTGAACTTAAGCATTTACTGTTACCTCACTGACACAGGACCATTTCATATTGAATATGTTCACTCGAATGCATCCACCATAGCACGCCCACACACTCTGGTGGGATATGTTTTCAATAATTTTCAGACGTTTCTGGTCCATGGACTTTAGTGAAATAAAAATGTGTACCTTAACTGACGACTTAACATTGACCAATCATAAATAAATTTGAGGGGCCGTTTTGTATTAAAATACAAAATTGTTATGTCCTTATTGAAAAACACTTCATAAGGCATACACAACATACATAAATGGTCAGGGAAAGCTAGAGCTTGGGTTCCTGTAGAGACACATAGAGTCAAACCGTTCATTTGTTTGATGAATGAGTAGCAATAGACACTACTACATCGTATCCTTAAACACAAGGATCAAAACTATCGAGTTTCATATGCTGCTGGGTTCTTTTCTCCTAAGGCAGTAAGACCGAATATTCTCGAGGCTAGAGTAACCTTTTTTATGGATACGAAGTCTTTGGGATGACAACTAAAATAGTCAAGGCCATGTTTAGACCCTATAAAAATATCTAAAAAGATATAGAGGAGAGTTTAATCGAAGTCCCTCCGCAGACATTTTCTTAGTTTATGAGTGTGATCGTTAGTTTTCAGTATTGTTAGGGAGCGTTTCATTTTCTAAACTGCGACCTGAGCTACATACGCTCAATTACTTGAAGACTGTCTTAACTCAAAAAACAGAATTTTGCAGAAAACGCATTTAAAGTTTTCAGTTTACTACTATTTTGTAGGGAGATACAACGACATTTTCTTTTCTAACTCGGCGAGTATACAAGGTATTAACATGAAATTTAATACACAAAATAACCAGCATGATAAACCCAATAATTCTGCATCATTAGTTCAAAAATCGCGTGTCAAGTAAATGAGCGATATGTATCTACTTACGTACTTGTTCTACATCCTGAAATAATTTTTCAAAAGTCGCCTCTGGAAATCGGAACTGTTTGCTGTTCTGTCTAAAGGGAAAAACCTCGTCAGTTCTTACCTTACACCATCTTAAATTAACATATTTTGAAACTTTACACTCCTGGTTCATCACCAACTAGGAGTGTTAGTGCGGAAAATCTTCCGAAAGATATTCAATTTCTTGGTTTTTACTTTGATCATGAAAATTAATTCAATTAATTCCCAACAAATTCAAATAACTTCGTTACCCAGAGAGATAAGCCATAACAAACAAGTCCAAAGGTCAGTGCTCTACAAGTGGTATTCTACTGCGAACAGAGAGATAATAATGGTTACCTACTTCCTGAATATCTGAAAGTCAATAGAACTCAACCCAATGTAAAAGTCAAGTTGTCACAGGTACTGACCTTAAAACACATTCAATTCAAATCAATAACAATAGTGAAACGAAAAATATTGTCAAAAAATCCATCCTAGCCATATGTACTTATGTCCTACGCTTTTATTTTGATTAAATCGCTTAGTTACTTTCGAAAAATCCTCTCATCGGAAAGCCACTTGAATGATAATCCCAAGTCGAATGATTCCTTAAAGTCCTAACTCAACATCTGACACCTTTAATATCCCATTTCCCATTTCCCATTGCCATTGGGAACGGAAAATAGATTTCCTGTCAATGATTATCCTTTTAAGTATATTCCTGTCTTTCATCTAATCCACTTGGAACGTCTGTTTTCATATCTCTGACTTTTGTTGTGGTTGTCCTGTCTGTGCCCGGTTTTGTTATGAATCAGTTCAATTGGCTCCTTGAGAAATAGATTAACCTCATAATGGTTGACTGTGGGTTTGGTACGAAGATGAAAGTCTCTTTTGCTTAATCCGATTGTAAGCGACTCTCTCAAGTACTTTGTCTAGATACATACATATGTGGTGAATGTAGTCGTATTATCCTGTCTGTTGTGGTAACATGTTGAATGTTACTTCGTCCAGACTATAGAAAATAATTTGATTTTGTGTGCAAAAAAAAAATAAATACGTGTATGTGGATGCTTTCAATCAAATGAGCCAGATTCCCTAAATGGCGCCCCTTCCGCATCCATTTCATCCATTCAACACCACACTATACCCATAGACAGGACTCCAAGTGTAAATGTGATGAAATCAATTTCCAAGGAATTTACGGACAGTTGTAGAAGGCAAATGCGGAAATAATTACCTTGCCACTGTTGAACAGTGATAAATTGTTCGAGGTAACATCCTGATAGCTTAGGGGAGGGTTGGAGGAGATTTACTCTATGAGTGTGAAATTTCGGTACCACAACACATGCGAACTGACGTGCGGCTTTTGAGATATGCGATGGGAAATTAGTAGTCGCCATTTTATACATTGGATTAGAAGACGCTAGTGGTAACGGCGAAGTGGAGTATAACATATTCCAAGTGGTTGCAAGGATGCCTGGGGTTTAGAAGGGTTTTGCTCAGATTAATTAAGCTCGGTGAGGATTGATTTAATTTGGGGAACATTTTCAGTCAGTTGTTCGTGTTGAAGTGAGGGGCATTTGGCTTTGTTTTTAATTTAAATGAAGTAAGAACTTTAACTAGCTAAACTTATTGAAATGCTTAAAGTTCAAGAATTTTTAATTAATATGTCAAGGATGAAAAAATTAAAATTCGTCGCTTGCAGGTGCCACTAGAACTAAGGGGTTTCTCAAAAGGCACTCTTAAACTGCCTTCATGACTTGTCACTGTCAAAACATCACTCATTCTTATCATATGTTAAAAAATTCACAAACGAACAACGTCTAGAAATTATTTAAAATTGCTACCTTGCTTGAGTGGCCGCAACTTTAAGACCCCTTACTTCAGTTTTCGGTCGTAATAATCGTCACACCAGACAGACTGTGGATGAGTTTGAGTCAACAAACGAGACACTATTCCATTTTCCTATTCCAGTGAGAGAACGCACCGCTCGAAGGACCAAAAATATCGCAGTCGTAAATGCTTTAGTTCAAACCGTGCCAAATCAGATAATTTCACTCCGTTTATAGGAATCGAGAACCTCTCAGTTTACATTGCGGCGAAGTTTGCATGAAGGTCGTGGCCCCCACCCTTACAAGATCAAATTAACTCAAGAACTAAGACTTCTCCGATTTGGACTCTGCGAAAGTTGGAAGAATATCCTAAATTTCATCGAAAAATCATCTTCACCGAAGAAACATCCAAAAAAGTGACCATATGCGGTAGATCTCATACCGAACTTGTGATTGCTTGGACCGCATTTTTGCACCTATGAAAAGTATCACAATATTACGATTGAGTTGTCTGCGCCTTTATTATTTTGAGCCAGAATTGGATGGCCTAAACATCAGTGATATGTGGTTCCAACAAGATAGTGCCACACACCTGGACCTTTATAAAGTATCTTTTAAGACGATCGTCGTCTAAGCGATAGCAACGAAACTATTTCAAATCGATATCGTCAGACGATAGTCGTGTTACGTGATGAAGGCCGTGGTCATATATGTACGTATATATCTCAAATAATGGTTCCGTCAAATGGCCGCCTCTCTCATGGGACAGAAAAATTGTGCTCGCTGTAGTCTTATGAACAAAATTGAACTTCATATTTAAATTTGATATGTGTGCTATACTTGGAATAAACTTCAGTCCGATATCTCAAATATTATGTGTTTTATTTAACCACAAAATTGTTATGTCCTTATCGAAAACCCCTTTCACAGAACATCCTATTATGAAACAATAAAGTACTTATTCTTATCCCCGTTTATTTAGATACGTAATACCGTAATACTCCACATTATAATCCTTAAATTCCTTTCAAATTTTCATATTAATATATTTTTTTCTTTTTTACCATCAAAACACACATTTATATGAATAAAATATTTCTCAACGTCAAATTCCATCAATCCATTCATTGAAAAATTATCAAAGAACACGTGTCAGCATTACCGCAAAACATCCAATTCGTTTTTCTCTCAATATATCTTGTGGCATCTTCAATGTTGTATTCAATAAATATTTCGTGTTTTTTGAGAACACCCGTACCATGATAAGGGTTGATGCGTAGTATTGGCTTTAATACATTTTTTTTTTTTTAAAGCACTCATTGACTTATTTCCCAATTCAATTTTCCAAATCAATAAATTCGGTATAAACTGGAGGAGAAAAAAAAATATCGAAAGGAAACGATGTTACACATAAACAGGCTTAGTGACCGTAGTTTACCCTTTAAGAGAAAAGCCTTTTATGCAGATATCCCTTTAGTGTTTTTGGGTTAATGGTAATTTATGTTATGCTCAACAGGATGCACGGTCTGGCTATGTCTTTTGTTGGTCCAAGGGAAATGTTGTTTTTATTGAATTAATTACAGTTTCCAGCAAGAGGTTATAAAGCCTACTAGGTTGCTAACGACATTTGACCCTCATTTCTCTTGGTAAAGAAAGAAACATACAAAAACTGTGGTATTTTGGATTATTCTGTGTCGGGATATTTTTTGCACTTTTAGCAAGAAAATCAATGCGACTAAGAGGATACCAACTTTAATGCGTAGTAAGGTTTTATAAAAAATATATGTGCATGCATATCTGGGCAACAATGTAAGCTATCTGGCTTTTGTTTCAAGTTCTGACGACACCCTACTGAACCACTTTGGGCTCAGCGGCTTAAATGCCTTAGCACAAATAAGAATTTTGATCTTAGGTGTTAGAATACTCTTGCATTCTACTAAATTGATTGGTGCTATGATAGGCTAGAAGCATGGAACTTACTCTGGCTACTAGACTATTTTGCCTTGATAGACAGGTAATCATTTAAGCACTTGCCTTGGGCATCACAATGGAACAATTTTGGAATGAAATCATGTGCCCATGTCGCCGATTCCTGATCATTCTACTAGGGTGCGGAATTTACACGGGTATCTAGTTAAATGTCTTTGGTATCGATTTAAGTATTCAAAATTTACCTTACAACATTCATCAAAACTGCCCTGAACAATATCGCTACTTAGATCTAGGTACTGTGCATTTGAACAACGTACCATTAACACCTTTAAGAAAAGAGTTTCTGACCTTCTATTCGCTAAAATCGCTAAGCTGAGTCAAAGCTGGATGATACGTGGTAATAAATTGCGTGGATAACATAAACATGCATGCAATGAGTTGAAAATTACTTATGGCTTGCTGGTATAAACTTGGCAGAATTCTACAGAAAAAATGAGAGCTCATAGTAGCGAATACAAACATCAGACCCTCGCTCAAGAGAGCTGATTCCTTGAAAAACTTTTAGTCATTTGGCTGGGATTCGAACCTCAAACCCATTGGTTCGTAGTCCAACGCACTAACCACTTGAACCACGGCGTCCACTTCGGCTTAAACGTTACAAAAACTGAACCATTCCACTACTGAAGTTGTTGCTCCTTTACCGACTGATAACCGCAACAATATCAGATTAACATTTATAAAGACTGCTAACCTTTAAAAAATAGACTTGAAATCAAATTCTCTTTAAATTATGGCTTATGAGACACATCATCCTTTAAAACCATCTATGCTTCCGCTGAATATTTAAGCTAACTTATGTAGAAAAACTTGAGTCGGTTAGGGCTAAGCCTTTAAGCATTTGACTTCTTCTTTATTCAAAGCAATTTTTCTTTCCTTTTATTTCCTTTTTATAGCATCATGGAGGCACCCTAATGCATGCCTTAGATAAAATATTTTAGACAGAAAAATGCATTTACATACACCACTTAGGCACCTATTTCAAGAATAGAAAAAACGTGGGAAAATGGTTGATGGTTAATGTGGAATGGAATTGCATCTGGTGGTGGGTTGATCTAGAAAGATGGATGACAAGATTTAGATCTTAAATGATTCCATGGGGTTATGACGCAGGTGTATGTAAAAATAATTTTGTTTGTCTAATTGTAAAGAGTATCAATAAACGACCTCAAAACCAATATCGAATGCAAAATAATTGTGTTTAACGCATTCACTCAAGCAGTTGTTTTTGTGGAGGATTTTTTTTAGAGTAAAAAGTCTTTATTACCAAACTAAAGAACCATTATTGGCATTTATTTTTTAAAGATTATTTCTTTCAAATGTTTGCTGTAACTGCGATTAACGTGATACATTCTGAAGTTCCAATTTTCGATGACTCGTCCGAGCATTTCGAATGCTGTTTGGCTGTCAATTTCTCAATCGTACCCAGCTTATTCATGTAGACTTAAGACGATCAAGGTGGCCAATTCACAGGTCCGAAGCGCGAAATTAACTGTTCACCGAATTGTTCACGCAATAAAGCTGTGATTTGACGGGCTGTGTGCCAAGTAGAGCCGTCTTGTTGGTGCAAAATGTCCCGGAGATGACGGGATTCAATTTGAGGCGGGCAATAGTCCATTATAATGGCGCGACAACGGGCCCCATTGACAGTTGTTAAGACAAGTCAAGTTGTTAAGAATGGTTTCGAATACAGTCATTGCGTACACTCCAATATTTTTTTCGCTATGTACTGAATATGATCTATTTTGTCGCATACTGTCTAATAATAAAAATGGGGTTTGAAACTTGTCGATGGTATAGTGAATCGTGCGTTCGGTAGTCCGCTTATGTAGAGCATAAGTTACTCTAAGTACACGAAACACATTTTTCGAAGAACGCTGATTTTCCTAATACAGCTGAATAATTTGTAGACGCTGTGTCGAGCTAGATCTTTTCATATTGAAATGTCAAACAATTACAATACTGAACGAAAATACAGGTTAACACGATTCACGCGCCATCTATCATAAAAGTCATATTAGATCGAGCTGATGTAAGAATTGAAGCCAGACGACCATATACAATCCCATGGGCACTGGAAATGATAGCCGGAGATCCGGATTTTGGCCTGGAGTAGGCTATCCTTCCAAACCAATTTTTTTTTATATTTATTCGACCTATTTCATGAACAGATTGATCACTATTGTTCTTGAGTAATTGTCTCATAATTGCACGCATATCATCGATTTTTAATAGCACCAAAAAAAAAAACTCCAAAGGTGTCAAATTCCAACTCGGAATCACATATGATTCAAGACGAAAGCAACAGATGGCCCAGTCGATAGTAAGAAGGCAAATTTGCATTACTTTTACATTTAATTTAGCGTTTCAAATTGGTGTAGCATTGACATGAGGTCGGCATATACATGCATACCTAAGAATAATTATTTAAACTGACTATATAGCAACATGATACGTATTCAATCGTATTTTATTGATGATACATAAAAATAAGTTACACAAAGGGTCGATACAAAGAAATCAATATCCACGATGTATCCTCCTCGTGAAAAACTTTTTAATGCTTTTTTGTTTTATGAGGATATTGACCGTCTCATTCAGTTCTGCCAAGGGTACCACAAAAAAGTAAGTTCTTTTAACATAATACTTTTTGAGTATAATTATCCAAAGTTTGAAGTCTTACATTCTATGTTAAATCATATATCTATCATAAGTCTGTGACAGACCATTTTTTATAGATGACAGGCAAATAAATGACAATACTCCAAAGTTTGTTGTATCTACCCTTGTTTTTGTTGTCTAAAATTATGTATTTTTGATCTAAAGGCTCCAAAAGAACATCTTTTCTGACGTCAATCATAATCCTACAAGCTCTATATCCCCAAAAGGGTTTCTACATCTTGTAAGAACTATCGAGTCATGCCCCTAACTTATTATGCGAAAGTCTTAAGAAACAGAGCAACCAGCACGTACCAGTCTAACTTCTGGGCCGACAGAGCGACCAAACAAAGCGATGGTCGTATTCGGGTTCCAAGGGTTCAATCTTATGATGAGATTCATAGAGTTCTTGCAGTCACAAACTTTGGAAGTACATAGTTGAAGGGTCCAGCAAGGCTTCAAGTGTAAGACGACATAGTTACATGGTTGGTTTCTATCCGCGCTCCATAGAGTACATCCCTGATAACCACAAAAAAAAGTAGGTGCAACAGTCTGCTCCCTTGGCGTACTCCAGTTTTAACTTAAAAATCCTCCGACACCTTAGCTATGAATTTTTCTAAGTTTGGGGAAAGAAATACCATGTTTAAATGGAAAAATTGTGATTAATAACCAAGCTAAGTAACCAAGTCTCTTTTATGAATAAAGTCTCAACATGATGACAACTAAATCTAGTATGAGGTGAACCTTTAATACAGAGAAGACCAGGCAGACACCCCATCTCTTTAACTACTTTATTAAAACACCTAAACAGACAAACCTCCTCACTTTCATTTTTCTTTCTGAAACACAACGAGATACAATCCCCGGTAGCGTTCAAGTAAAATCAAGAGACATCTGCAAACATCTCAGGGCACTGCAATCAATTTAGGGTACTAAATATTTAAAGTGTAAATTACTACAAAGATTATCTTGTACAGTCTTATTGTACGTATTCTACTTTTAAACGTCCCAAATATCGGTGCTGATAGGTTGACTATCTGTACCAGAAAAAACATTAAAACTTTTTATAGTACCATTCTATAGTACTTATAAGAAATAATTTTTTTTTCATAATAGTACTCACCTAGTCCCTGACAAAAGTTCTTAAACAACAGATTGTCACCTCCCTTCAGGTTACACAAGTTCAACATTGATGAAATCTGAATCGTTTATTGATTTCGTCTCACCTGAGATTACAATCAATTTCTAAAATCGTCGACAAAGCCCTATCCCAGGTATCTTCTCTCAAATCAATTATCCATCCAAGAACGTGAATACAAAAAAAAGAAATCTTGTCAGCCAGCAACATGTGCCGATTACACGTTCCATCCGGGGCAGGTGTCGAAATGCTAATTGAATATATATTTCCCAAGAGAGCATTGATCCGACTATTTGTGCGTCCATTTCAATTAATATCCGTCCAAGAGAATCAATCTGGAAGGACATTTCCATCCATATTTCCGCCACAGGCAATTTTCGGCTGCTCTGTAATTCCTCAATTTGCATTCCGTTGGTAAATAAGCGAAGGATTATGAGAGCACTTCCAACCAACCCTACCCATGCCTCCTTGGCAGGATTTCAGGAGTGATGGACGGTCAACCTGCACACATTGGTCGTATACGTATGGCAATTAATACCCACAACAATTTCAGACAAACCATAATCTCGGCATTGTTGACCATTGATGAATGATACTGAAATCCTGGGTATTTAGCTTCGTTAGTTAAATCCATTTCCCATTCAGATGTGCAACCGCCTGACGCGTACATGTGGACGAAATTGACAACACAGCAACGTGATTACAATTGCCTTCTGAGGCAAGAATAACACAAAAAGAAAAGTCAGAAGAAAAAGATAGATGTTTGCAAATGCAAATTGAAGTTAACCGACACAGACGGAACTGATTTGTGTCGAAAGGACAAATGGAGCCTCGCGCCAACAGGAAGGGAACCAGCGTTGAATGTAAAATTATTTTTTGTTATTAAATTTGGAAATTATGTCGCAATAACATGGAAATGTAGATGACACCACGTGTTTGTGTTCTTATTAAGAATTTTTCAAGGACAACCCGGGAAAGGACATACGCTACATTAGGGACAAATGAGGCTTCTCGCTTTTTTGGAATTATCTTCCTTTTCTTACATTAAATGAATGGCTGTCATTTGACGCTGTAGCATGTCCTTTAGAATAATAAAAAATAATATTTATTTAATGCTAAAGGTACGGATTTTTTTCTTTTTTCGAAAACTCTGTTTGAAAAGGTAAATTGCATAAGTGTTGGCAAATTATGGTAATAAGTGGAGATATTTAGTTTTTTTCTTATTTTTTTGAAGGAAACTTCTGTTGATGATGGATAGGGCGTGCGATTGGTTGAAAGTCGGGAGATATGATTCTGGAAAAACGACTCGTTCATGATACCCACCGAGCGACGGTGATACCTACGATGACGTTCTAAAAGGATAATTGAAAGGCTTCTTATAGATAATGCGCAATTGCTTGAAATGGGTAGCCTTTGTGATCCTTAGAAAGGTACGTGTGATAATGACGTACAGTCGTTCCAATTAATTGCTATAGTAATTAGGAAAGGTCAATGTTCTGAGGGTTGTTATAAAAAAATTGACAACCCTTTCGAATGATGTGCAAATTATGGAGATCTGCATAACCGAGAAACTATAGACTTTTAACTGTGGTATCTGAGCTACTATAAGCATAGACCGTTAAGTAAAAATAAAGTACCAAATGTGAGCCTTATTTGCAAACCACTACTGAAAGCGAAATTATATTTTAGAACTTGAAAATGATGGTCCAATCGTAACTCACAGATATTCAATAAATGTTCGTTTAGTGACGAGACGAGACGCCAAATTAAAACAGCGCTGGCGATAGAGCAAGTATCGCAAGATTCTAGGAAAAGGTTCTCCAGACAACTGACGATTGGCCAGATGCTTTTCACATCCAAAGCACGAAGAAGCATAGTTTCATTTACTACTGATCTGATCGGTTTATATAGGGCTTGAGTAATGAGTAATGGGTAAAAGGATGTCCCCTTGTACTCCCACCTTGTATGGAGGTAAGGCGATTAAGCTACATATTTAGACTTCCATTTCATGATTATCACCAAGATACAAGGGCTAGTGTGCATTAGTACTCGGCAGGACTCGCAGTCATCCTCAACGTACTAAAATCGGCAGCCACAAACGCCCTACCTTTAAGCAATGGGACACCTCCAGGCCGCACTCTTTACATGGATGATCAAGATCTCATGTAGGGGACAATCCTATTCAATTGCCTTGTTACCTCAAAGAAACAGTGATTTGCAAGTGTAATTATTTGCTTGACATACTTATCGTCGTTTCACTCTGATGAATACTAAGAGATCTACCAGTAAAAGAAACAAAAAGAACAACGAGAAGTGCGGGAAGGTATATGTGTATTTATTGTGAGGTAGGGACTCACGTTACTACAAAGTAAAAAGCGCTATAGAGATCAAGAAGAAAACCTCACAACCAAATATAACTTGCTTTCTATACCAAAGCCATATCCATCATTCCTCGAATACTTTGGACTTACTACGAACTATAGAAACTCTTTACTGAATCATACACATCACGAATGTAGAGTTCCATTTTTCCGATTATTCCGATTATGATCTACAAACATTCAAAACCAACGTGCATTGGTACCTCCTATTATCTCTTTTTAATTTCAATATACACCGTGATATGTCTTGATATTTTAAGGGCAGCCTTTGCCATCAGTTGCAACCTCATTTAAAAGATGAACATGGGTTCCGGTCCGGTTAGTTCAAATATTAGAAGTATGTCCTACTTGCAGATATTTAAAGGATATCCCCTCTAGCATTGGACTAATTATTTCCAATCAGTATTCCAATAAGACACACGTACTACGCTTCCCACTTCAGTTGTCTCATCATTTCCAATAAGCCTTGGGCTGATGTGGCATCCGACGAAGTGTACTACCATTTCCAGTAGAATACGATGAAACGCATCCCAAAATCTATGCACGATTCGAATTCGTGTGCGATTTAGTCCATACATATCAAATCATTGATGGCACCCTTAACCCAAATCCATGAACGTAGTTAAGTTAAATTAAAAACTTCCCTCCAAACTAAGGACGCAGAGTTACGCCGGACATCATTACTGCTGCAAGACGTGATTTTATTCATTTCCGTCTCGAAACCAACAAATTCCTGCAATCATAAAACATTAAATAAAAATGTTAATCCGTGCGTCAAATTTTTCCGCTATCAAGGATTATTCATTGGTGTAGGGACTGTTCCTCTAACTCCAACAAAGGCGCTTTTACAGTTTCCATTACAATGGCGAATTACGCTAACGATTATCGCCAAGCAAAAGGTTCCCTGGATTTTGTCATTATTCCTGCCGCGCCATCGCCGCCGCCAACAAAAAAAAAAAGATGAAAATCCTCCGCTATAAATAAGTTAAACAGTTTAACACTTTGTAGGAGACCCGGGCCAGGCGAGAACCATGAAGGCGACAATTAATTTGCATTTGGCTCACTCGTTGAAAATATTTTGGGAAAGCACGAAGGCAGGCAGAATCCCTTCGTATTTCACCACCTCTAATCCATTGTAACTCAACAGATGTAGCCAGATCTAGGCTTAGGTGGGTGGAGGTGGGTAGGTTACTGGTCGTCTCTGGCCCATTATCCTCCGGAGTGGGTTATTTCGACTCTCGGCACTGATGCTCAATTAAAATGCAAATCACATTTCAATTGTGGCCTCTTTTGTATTTCCGTTCTGTTCTCCTTTTGCGTTTATCCCGAGAGGTGTGGTAGTGGTGGAGAGAAACGCCTTCCGAATGGAAAATTTTTCATATCGCCGTTTTTTACGCTGGGAATGACTGGCTGTGGGATACGTAGTCTTTCAAGTGCACATTCAAAAGATTATAAAGTTTCCCCTTCGACAGGCTGAAACGTGATTCTGGGAAATATTCCTGTTTTTCTTGTTGGTATTCTTGCGTCAATGTCCTTCATTCGATAGCATAACGGAACTAATTTGAATGACATTGAAATATGTCAGTCAACTTGATTGATCTGTCCTAGCGACCTTAACTAAATCGTTTTCTAAGTCTATTAGGAGATTTGTTACGGCTTTTGGTGAGAAAATTCTGAGGAATTTGGTAATACTTTCGTATCTACCTGTCGTCAGGAGGCATGAATCCAAATTTTGTTGTGTTTGGGTACAATGTGTCAGCCAGAGGATAGATGTTGGTTGAGAGGATTAATTAAACTTAATTGGACTTCAGTGTGACATGATGGAAGTGTTAATTTCAAGTTTATGTCATGTTCAACCAATAAATCATGAGTTAAAGTATTTGGTGTTACCATAAGTGTACAGAATCATGTAAAGTGTAAGACAAATTCTCTGTAACCTCTAATTTCTCCGCCTTTGGGCTTTATCGAAACTCCTTGCATCTCCCAGGTCGTTCTGCGATGGCCCTAAGAAGAATGTTTGGTGTCGTCCCCAGCATCATTCGTTTGGGAGTTGAACAACTCTTTAGGAACTTCTTGAGTGATTGCTTTAAACTTTGTAGAGGTCTCTAAGAGTTCCGCGAAATCCTCCTAGATGATTCCAAACCAGATGATTCTCTTACAGACCCCTAATGTACGCTTGGAGCGGGACTCTTTCTGTCCTGGTGAAATTTAGAACCTGGAGTCCAAAGTTACACTGCGGCTTTTATGAGTCAGTAGAAAATGTAGGTTGTAGGTTGTAGTGCAGATTTAGGGCCCTGGTATGGTAGGTAGGCAGGTAGGTGGGTTACTAAAAAATATTTGGCACAATATGTCTATGGGACCCAGGGCCTAGCTTTTCACAATCATTCGTGTTGTGAGTGTTATATTCTTTATACGAATCGAAGAAGCCTTCTTTTGATGCCGTTATACTCTCGGATGTTTGTCAAATGCTCGCGAAAGAAATCTAAGGATTGAACCTGGAATCTCTTGTTTGTAATCCAACGTACTTGAGCAATGGTGCCAACAAGCAAGCAAGAGTTAATGTAAAATTGTAAAAGGTCGCGCAATCGATGGAACCTAAGGCTAACCAATGGATGAAGAGAATGCCAAGTACGTCTCTGCGATCCTAAGAGTTGTTAAGTTAATAAGATTAAGGCGATCTTGATAGGCATAATGAGAGGGTCATTCCAGGGTATACTTCGAAGGGCAAAACATAGAAAACGCCATTGAACGTTCTCAATTTTGGAAGCTCGTTGAAAGGTGAACCAGGCTTGACCAGCGTACTCAAAAAGTGGACGAACGAAGGTTTTGCAGAATGCTTTGGTCTTTTCACAAAACCAATCAAATATCATCTCATCAATCTGCGAACGGAAATTGAGCTCCGTGTCGCACAAAATTTCACTAGATTGCCATTTGCTAATCTTGAGTTCTAACTAATTTTAAGGCACCAGATCGAAAACTATCGATAAAGGAGACTAGAGTGTGGTTTTAAAAAAATTGATATCATCAGCGTAAAGGAAGTGACTCTATCAAAAGCTAGAATGAACAGAATGTGACCTAAATATCTGCCTTGTGGGACACCAGAAATGGCTGAAGTGGACACTATATGAACAGGTTTCCAGAACATTTGGGGGAGAAAGAAGTCAGTGGAGAAGCTATCCAGTTAAACAGATTGGAAGTTATATGTATATCAACTGACAACATTTAACCATTGACCGATCTGAGACATACATCCATGATGTAATTCCTTATAAAAAATGAATGTGATAGCTTCAGACTGGGATATTTTACTCGGTCCACAAATCGATTAGATTTTACAAAGTAAATTTGCATTCACATGCTCACAGGTCAAGGACCAGTATCTGCACACATGTCATCGTCAAATTTTATACTAAACGAACAAATATTCCTCTGAGTATAATAACCCAATAGGCATGATAAATGTTACACTTTGGCAAAGTCAAAATATTTCCGGCCTTCATCATTCCACAAGGATCATCACTCCAAGCACATCCTTAGCATCGAGAAGGAAGCTTTAATATTTATGTCTCATTAGTTGCAGCTGGATGGTTACGATGCTATACGAAGAATATCATCTGGCGTTGATTATCAGACATTTTATTATAATTTGTTTCAACAGCAACCGATTTCATTTCTTCCAACAAATCGACCATCTAAATAAAACCCATCGGAGCGCAAAGTTGACTGACCTCCCTTACTCGTACCGCGGCCCCAAATCGCAGGACAACCAAATTTCTTCTTCGGTTGTAAAAGCCTCCACTTTATCTAATAAAATTAGATGCAATCAATTTTACCCAACGTAAACAGGCTTCTTCCTACATTTCATCATTTTTTCCTTTCCGTGACACATTTTGCAGTAGTATACGCAAGGATAGTCATTTGCTAGAATTCAAATGAATACCAAGGACGATATTTCCAAGAAGTTGATATTGATGACAAGATGCTGCTAGGAGTAGAAAAGAAAAGAAAGAGAATAGCATACGTAACATCCAATTACTGTGACCAGTAATCCGAGAGGTTTCGCACAAAATTGACAAATGCTTTCGAATTGACACTCATCCTGAAGGACATTTCCTGCGATTGCACTTGGTTCTGAATTTTTTCCTCTTTCCTGCAAACCGGCATTGCACTGAAATCGATTTTTATTAAAATCTTAGCTCGACGTGAATTGCGAAGCTTATTCAGTATTCGAATGCCAGACGACCGGACGACCGGACGTGAGTGAAGTGGCTTATGTGTCCTTTTCATTAATTGAACTGAAAGGACACCAAAGAGTGACATTTAACCAATTATGCTTTTAAAACCTTTTTACTGAATGAAATGGAATTTAATGGTTTCGCAATGAATGTGACAAGTGAGTGGTTGTTTGGAGATCAATTTAATAAATCCAATGAACTGGTTCTGTCATAATTAATGGCTGAGGTTTCTGCAAGGTCACCATTCTTAAATAAATTTAATAATTTTTCGAACATTACTCGTAATAAAGGGGGAGATTCCAGACAGAATAGTTCAACTTGAAATTTCTTGTAATGGAACTCTTGGTTGTTACTTAATAAGTCCTGCCTGAGTAGAGACATTAATTCATATTAAGAACTTTGGAGCACGTAGCACTTCATTTAGCTCGGTTACGTTGTAGCTATGTTTCAGGTGAACTCAGACATTAAAAAATCTGCGTGACAACATCTTGCACTTTGTTTTAATGTCTCCCATTTGGAAGGATTTAGTATAAAACTTATGTTATGATCTCTGCTGTATTTTTGCTGACCTTTTCATGGCATAAAGCCGTCTATATAGGCTTAAGCTGATTAGGTTTGTCAGAGGGAGAATTCGTTCTTAATGGCATCGATACATGGTTCTGGCAAGTTTGTCTGAATGACAACCATCAGATGGTGGGAATTATTTTTTAACACTGTGATTGTGAATGATCCAAATTGCATCATCATTTACATAAGGTTTCCTGCTGGATTGCTCTTAAGGAGTGGACTGACATGCCGGTATCCTGAATCTTACTTCGCATGAGAAGCTGGAAATTAGGTTCAGCACAAACAGGGATGGATTAAATCGTTTGTGACATACAAGACATTACTTGTTGGTATGAGTTTTAGATGTGTAATAAGAGGTCCTTACACCAAAGGAAGTTGCTCCATGAAATCAACGATGACGTCCACAGGCAGACTATTGAATGCCTAATTTGATTTACTTCTATATATTCGGAGCTTAGATCAATAAGGCGCTTTCAGCTTACTGGATGTTACCAACAACAAAAACGGCATCAATTTGAATGCGGATTTATTTTTGGAGGCAGACTTAGTCAAAAAGTTTTGAAGCTCAGACTTGTTAACAAGTGACTCAGAAAAGCGTCCATCAAGTGTGAGTCTATGACCGCACAAGAAAAGAGACCTCTCAATTGCGGCAATTGTAGAGGTATCAGTCGCCTTAACATCGCGAATAAGATCTTTTCTGCCATCCTGTGTCAGCGTCTGAAACCCTTCATCAACAACTTGATTGATCCCTATCAGTGTGATTTCAGGCCAGGAAAATCCACAATCGACTAAATTTGCATACTCAGGCAGATCTTGGAGAAAACTCAAGAAATTGTCATCATCATCACCATCTTTTCATCGATTTCAAGGTCCCATATGACAGTATTTATAGAGAAGAGATGTACGTACATATCCCTTGGTTTAACATCCCTGTCAAACTCGTCAGATTGTGCAGAATGACAACGGGGAATTCCCGGTCCATAACGATCTCACAGAGACCTTTGATGTCAAAATAGAATTAAGAAAACTATTAAGAAATCGTGATACTAAAATCACTAACCATCACCGGAGGCGCAGTCTTTCAAAAGTCTGTTCAATTACTAGCGTAGTTTTTACCTCTCTATGAGAGAATTTTACCCCCACTCCTTGAAATTTCACAATCTATGAATTTTAGTGCAGAAAGTACGCCAACCTATTGAAATAGAAGCTTTCCAGATCGGTTTAGCGGTAAGCGAGGGCAAAACCAAAGAAGGAAATTGGACAGAACGTTACAATCGACAGCTATAACTTTGAGGTAGTAACAGACTTTACCTACCTCGGCTCTGTTATCAAATCTGAAAATAACACCTCAGCACCTGCCAATCGCTGTTTCTTTACACTGAGAAAGCTTTTGATTAATAGAGTTATATTCCCAAGAACTAAGTAGACTCTATATAAAACCTTGATCATTCCTGTCCCAGTTTATGGCGCTGAACCTCGGACACTATATAAACTGGATTAAGATATCCTCAGCCGCTTCGAGAAAGATTCTTCGTAAAATTTTTGTTCTCATTTCCGTTGGCAGGCTTCGGCGGAGGAGATTCAACGATTCCTTAAATAACTACAACTGAATAAGGGTGGCAGAACTTCAATGTTATGTACAAGGATGAGCAAAACATTCAGGACGATAGAATTTTCAAATAAGTACAAAACTTTCTTGGTTCGTAAGTTCTGCCGCATGATGAAATGTTTTACTCTCTCAGGTAAGGGAAACTTACTTCAATGGGAACCCCACAAACCAACTGCTTGTGTTTCTTATGTTTCTGGAGATTAAATATGAAATGAAATATTCCCAATCTTTCAGCATCAAATCGTGCTATACCACCCAAACATAAACAAAAACAAAGAAAGACTCTCAATAATTCAATGTACAAATTCATCGCATCCTTTTAATTCAAAACAAAATACTACGCAGCTATGGAAATTCTTAGAACTTCCAATAAAATTGCCATACATACACGATAAACATAAAATTCAATTAAAACCTACGCAACAAAATGCCAACAAATTCGCCTAAAGCTAGTAAATTCACACCAATAATTCAGGGAGCCGAGGAGTGCACTTTAGTTGATTGCTAGCCACGCTGCAATCTTGTTCTTGTTCTCTTTCAGCCAATTAATATTGAATTTTACATTTTCCAATGCTTCCTTGCGTGCCGCTGTACCTGCTCCGGCTTCTGGATATTTCGCAAAGAACGCTTCCATCTCTTCGAGTTTTGTTTTGGTGGCAAAAGTACCTGTTATCGATGGAATCATTCGACCCAAGTAGCGTTCGTTAATACCGAAACGTTCGACCAACTGCTCCCAATTCTCTCGGACATGGTCCCAGACAAGACTCTGGCCGACTGGGTTGCGAGAAATTAATTGCAGGCATGTGAAATAATCTTGGCTTCGAACGTTGGCCTCATCCCAAGCCAAATCAATATATCTATGAAGACAGAGATGTAAAAAGGCGATAATAGACCAAAAAATTGTTTTAACATACTGTTGCAGGATCCAGGGTTCCTTGATTCCCGCGAGTCCCTGCATCAGTTTCAGTTTCTCACTGGCATCTGTTTCAGCCTTAAATAGATCCCACATCTGTTGCCAGTTCTCCTCGTTACCGGCCGACAACATTCCATAGTAGTAAATGAGACCTCGTATATCTGGTTTTGGTTTTTCACTTGGGTTACTTAACCACGCGGTAAATCTGGTGCCAACCTCCTGCAAGCAATTTGTGTGCCCAAACGAACAGGCAGCTTCCAAAACTGTCACACGGAGTAAGCTGTAAGATTTAAGCCATCAATATGGCACAAAGAATCATTTAATTGATGTAAAACTTACTTTTTCAAATGATCATTTGCATCGACTTCCCAACCAACGCTCTCGTACACCTTATTCAGTAAGGTACTGGCGTAGCTCCTGAAGCTCTTGAAGGTATTAGTGTAATACAAAAGATTTTTGATAGACACCAGTTTCGATGAAGCTACACTCCATGGAACGTACTCCAATTCGTTTTGGAGGTACTTAGTGAGATCTAAGGCGATGTCGTAGGACAACTGTGTGGCATCAGCCAAAGTGAAAGCATCATTCAACAAATGAGCACGATCCAAAGTGGTAAACGCTGATGGGGTGTTCACCAACGCAGTATTGATCTGCAGCCATACGTCTTCTGGATAATTCACACGGTAGTAACCAACCTGGTCTTTGTTAATCTTGATCCAGTCGACATCCGAAGGCAGATCGAGAATAACTATTCAAAGAGATACAATGCCACAATAGGGATATACTAAACATACGAGAAAAACTTACGCTCAGCATCGTCATACTTGAACCAGGCACGCTGCGCAACTGGATTTGCGCTGGTGATATACGTGATTGGAATAGTCCACCGGTAGCTGTACAGATAAAACTTTCATGAAACCATCTTCACGAATAGGGATCATCTCCTCCAACTTACTTGAATTCTGAATCGGTGTACGTTCCCTCATAATCGATTGGGTTCGAGAAGAATCTCTTCTGGGTAAGTTTGAACTGCTTTGCAGAAACTTTAACCACGTCAACAACTGGGAAGCCCATCTGTACAGTCCATGTCTTCATTATAAGCCTGTAATAGGATAGCATTTGTCACGGTTCACTCTTTTCAAACAGAACTATGAACTTACTTGATATCTTGCTCCAAATTGAAAGACTCAAATTCACTCAAGAAATCTTCAGTCTCAGCGTTGGAGAATTGGTAACGTTCCAAATAATTGTGCACAGCTTCTTTGAATACAGTTTCACCAACAATTGACTCCAACATACGAATGACTGTGGCACCCTTGGAGTATGTTATGGAATCGAAAAGCTCAGTGATTTGATCAGGACTCTCCACCGTCTGTACGATGGGATGAGAAGCTAAGGTCGCGTCTATTTTGGAAACAGAATGCAATTCGGAAATTGTGAATTGATCCAACTGTAAGGAAAAACCAGAACCGATTTAGAAATTGCCTAGAGGGTAAGAGAGAAATTAAGGTTTACTATTTTCCATTCAGGATGAACGCTATCCACGCCCTTGTATTCAATATAAGTGGCGAAGCCTTCATTCAGCCAAAGATCATTCCACCATTTCATTGTAACTGGAAATAAGATGAAGATGTAAGTAAACTTTGAAAACATTAAGATACACTTCGATTGAAGCGGCTACGTCTTCCGAGAAAAGAGGCAGAAAATTGGACTTTGTACAAGCTACAGATGTCCAGTGAGATTATTAATAAGAACACCGGTTTTCATGTCCTACATCCCAAGAATAAACGACAACTGCGTGCTCAAACATGGAATTAAAGTTCGATTAAGGTGTTACCACACCAGGAGAACTCACAATATCTTTAGATAATCTGTTCACTTTACTTAATCTCAACCTGATACAAAAACAAACTTGCTAAGCACTTACCCAAATTTCCGAACCACATATGAGCCAACTCGTGAGCAATGACTGTGGCCACACGTTGCTTGTTTGCGCTAGAGCTCGTATCCTCATCGTACAGCAATGCAGTCTCCCGGAATGTCACCAAACCCCAGTGCTCCATAGCACCCGAAACAAAGTCCGGAATGGCAACCATATCTACAAACAGCCAGTAAAGAATACAATCCACACAAAGACGCTTAATAACTTACCCAACTTTGGAAGAGGATAGGCCAGGTCGAAGTACGAAATGTAATGCTCTATGACTGACACACCAACATCCAGCGCATAGGTCACTTTTTCGATTTGTGCCGCTGTAGCAAATACTCTCATGTTAAAGTCTGATCCAATTGAAGCTGTAATCTTCTTCAATTTATACTCAAAATCAGAGACAATAAAGCAAGCCAGGTACGTGCTCATCGTCACACTATCGTCGAAAGTAACTTCTGTAAAGTCTCCATTGACTACTTGGCTCTGGAAAAGACACATGTTATGCGGGCTATTGCTCAGAATTTTGAAGAATCACTTACAACTTGGTTCATGTTCGAAAGGGCATGATACCCACCGTTTGTAGGGCGAACCAGGGTCACCTGGAAGTACGCCTTCATTGCGGGTTCATCGAAGCAAGGGAACGCCTGGCGAGCGTATGTTGGCTCGAATTTCGATGTGGCTATGTATCTGGAAGGAAAATCACAATAAGCACAAATATACTCAAAGATCTACTTGAAGGAAATGCAAGAAAACAGAAGAAAATCTCCACCTAGTTTCGTTCGCTATCTTATCCTTGTACGAGCTCTGGTACAGGCCCACTATCCGATCGATCAAGCTACCATTGAATGCCAGTTTCAGTGAGTAGTTGCCAACTTGCAGCGGCTCCGCAAACTCTGTTATCCAATACTCGTACTTCGGGTGTTGAAAGGTTAACGACGGTGTTATCCGCACCCGTTCGCCTTCATGTTGTGGCAAAGCGAACACCTCCTTCGTCTCCACCGCCAGTTTCACAGAGTGCACCGGGATGAACTGAATCGGCTTCAGCACCTCCAATTTAATGGTGACATGTCCAGAGAAGGTGTTCTCTGTCAGGTTCGGTTTCAAAATCAAATTGTAATGCTTCGGACGAATTTCCTTCGGCAGCCGGAAACCGATTTGGTTGATTATCTTCGAAGCAGCCATTACTTCTGTACTCAATGTGGGTAAAGACACTTTGGGCTTATCAACTGGGTTCTTATCTGCTTTCGGTTGATTTGGACGGAAGAGTACTATCGGCTTGGTTTTTGAATCTACCCCAGAATCACCGGTCGGAATTTCGTCGCCGAAAATTTGCTTCAATCGCTTTTCCACCTCCGCTGCAACTGTCACATTTGACAAACCTGTTGAGCTACCACTGCCGCCAGATGCCATCGTTCTTCCAACGTACACCAGCGCCCCTAGCAGAAAGGCACATAAAACTATTAAAAACACACAGAAGCCAATCAGTGTGAAGACGGTATTTGAGCGTTTTTGTCGCCGAATATGCGGATCTTTGAAACGATGGTGCTCGTCTGTGGAGAGGCTCGAACGCGGCCGTACCGGAGGTATTTTTGGTTGGGCTGGTGGGTACATAATGTCTGCTGCGATATCCGAGCCGGACGTCAGCGAATGACGGTTGTTACTTGGGCCGTTCGCCGACTGGTTTTTGTTGAATTTAAAGTTTCTCATTGAGATTTGGTTTTGTTTCACTTTGATTCCAATTTGTTTTATTTTAAATTACATTGAGCTTATTATCTACTTTGTTTAGCAGCTACTTTTCCATGATATCTTTGGAAAAAAAATAATGAAATGATAGTGGGTGGGAAATAGAACAAACGCAGATAATACCGTGCACGCCCCTAAAATGGGTTTGAGAATGTGATTTGGAATGATTGTATGGATTTTATTTGCTGCGCTTACATATATTGGTTTGTTGGACAGAACCAGGAATATAGATGAAAGACTTAAGCTTTAAAAAATAATATTCGTGTTGTAGGGATTTTATTTATTTCTCAAAGCAAGCACACCACTCATTACACCACTGCGAGCTCTGATCGTCAACGTAGTCTAGGTTTTAGGCCATAACTTTACTACCAGATGGAGGACGTTTGATTCACTAGTACCATGAGTCATGCCTCTAGGTATAGTGAAACATTAGAAGTCCAAAATGAATTTGAAAGATAACCAACGCTGGTTGAGCTTGGTGAGTAGAAAATGTAATAATTATCGGCAGTAGAAATTAATCAATCGCGATCAAGGCCGACATTGGAATTGGAGCCCCGCTAAGAGGTTTGATAAAGCAACTGTTGGCAGTTCACAAAGTGACGTGCTCACTCCTCTTTGGAACTCAGATTGAAGGACTGTTAATTGCCACAATTTTGGCAATTTTTAGCTCTTTTCTCAGATGCAACTTCAAACATAAAGAGTTTAAAGTTCGAACCCATATCTTAAAACAGTCTGTCTATGTACTTGAGTGATGTTGACGTTCACAGGCATCCTTGGAAATATTCTAGTCTTTGCCTGCCTAGCCTGATAGTTTGGCACGGGCATAGCCATAAACCCGAATGGAATCTGGATCTATAAGGACCGATCGATGAGTAATCTATATCTAAATCGAAAGCGGGTTCTATCTAAGCAGAATCAGGAAGATCGGTGAATCGGTGGCAGAATCGTTATAATAATCGGCAGTTATTATTTCATATAATCAAATTTTAAATTTTTAGCAATCTCGACATGGTTCAGAGAGGTCACGCAGCCAACATAAAACATACATGATGGATTCATTTTTATTGCTGCTACCCATTCTACTAACGCACCTAGTAGCTCTTTTGTAAGTACCAAAAAAAGCATCAAATACTTGTTTCATTGCGAACTTCTGACAAACATCCGAGAGTATAATAGTTATTTGAAAGCTCTTTCAACATATGGTTGTGAAAAATGATGCATTGCACATATGTACATGTGATTTCTTACTGTGATTTTGAAGTTCCCAAATAGTAAAAGTACTACGACCTGATATTGGTCTAATTTGACCTTCTTTTAACCGCAAGTCTATGACAGTAATGACTGATAGAACCACAACTATCTACGGAAGCTTCGTTAAAAAATAATTCAAACATTTATACATATTTCATTAATTATGAACTTTTTCATCGATTGAGTACAGACGCCATCACACAAGATGATGCACAATCCCGCCATGCAGTTAATTTTGTTTAGTGCTACTGGGAAGAAGACAGCAAAAAGGAAAAACCATAATCCGGTATCCTTCACGAAGTGTTAATCGTAACGGAATACTGAGATCTAAGAACTATTTTTTGTTCTTAACAGGATAAGAGACCTAGTGACGACAGAAAAGACTTCTGCTTGAATGACAGCAGTTAGGTTACGCAAGATTTGAACCAAGCTTTCTGTCGAACTGGTCATTAATAATGACAGCAGTAACTATTCATATTTGACAGTCATACTGCATCACCTGATGTAGATATCAAACCGGAGTTCCACACTGAGATCTCATGCGACCACGCCCTCGTTATAAGGGTGGTATAAAAATGAGAATAAGGTATCATACGATTCTGGAAATAGCACTTTTGTATTGAACTTCGAAACACCGAAATCAGTGAAAGTGGAACGAAGAGCATCATTCTTCAACTGCTAACTTAGATTTTAAAACATTTCTGCAGTAAATAAATTACTGTGGAACATCATAAGATTTAAGTTACCATTTTCACGTAAAGTAAGTTGACTTTCACAAAAAGACTTACACCAGTAGCTACCTACTATCTGCAGACGTTTGTGCATTTTAACGGTTTGTTATATTGCTTTCCTGATGACATTTTGACGTTCACTAACATTTTTTACGACAAGATTATCGATTTGTATAACTCTTTCACACTTGCCATCATAGCAGCACCACAACGGAGTATAATTTCCTGATAATAAAATTAAAAGTCAAAGGTACATACATTCACTTTATGCAGACAGAATAGCACTTATTTTATAAACTATTATGTATGTTAAAATGCCTTTTTATGAATGATGCCCCGTCTAATGGCTTCCAAGTATAATTACTCAAACTATTGCCAAACCATGCAAAGCCTTAACAAATATTTTCCATCGTCAATAATTAGCATTATTATGCTTATCTGGAAAACATCACTTCTTCCACAATCAAGGTCCCTCTCTAATAACATTTTCCGAATAAATTACAATCCATCGATTTGATTACTCCGCGTCGCGATCGTCGTGACGTGATCCTCGGGTGCATTTCAATTGGACTCTCTTTGGCTGTACGCCTCGTCGGGTAACTCCAAGCCAAGAAATTCACTTTTAGAAAGTACTGAACCAGAAAAACACTTTAAGATACTTGTTTCTTAGCTTTTTTTTATTTTAGTTTGCCTCCTTTGTAGCTCGGTTAATAATTATCGCGACCAGTTTTCAAATGCTCACTCTGTAACTAGTTCAAGTTTATTCCTAGTGAACAGTGAACAGTGCCAACCAGACCTCTCTTCGATTTTATGACATTCTGTGTATCTGGAAACTTTTTTTTCGCTTTTTTGTTTCAATTATCATTAAAATCTAATTCGCAACGACACATTGGAGAGTTGATGACAGCATGTATCTGTGGCATCCACTGGTCGAGATCAATAGCCCGTCAATTTATTACATCCATCGGAAGATTATCTGACTCTCTTTTCATGTCGTACGTTGAATTGGGATCGGAGTTTGTCGATTTGGTGACAATGCGAATGCGATTGTAAAAAAATAGAAAAAAAAACATTTTCTGTGAGGTCGAAAGGGGTAATATGTTTTGAGGGCTTGAGGTTTCCGCATTTTATCCGACGCAGTGCCGTGAAAGTTGGTTTGACTATAGAAAATGTAAAAAAAAGCGGGAGTCTCCGTGAATAGAAATCACATTGTGACTGAGAGTCATTTTGGGATTTATAATTGCTTGGAAATTATTTTAACTGCCAAGTCGACGAATAATGCGAAACACGGCCTACGGAAGTCGTAATTAGCGCAGTCATGAAATTCTATTAAAAACGGTTTCTATCTTAATTGAAGTAATTCAATCTGGTTACACATTGTGTATCGCATTTGTTTCTGTTTGTAGTTGTTTTTATATGTTTGTGAGAGACTCGGTCTGTAGTGATTTCGGGAGTAAGTTCGGTTCGGTGGAAGATACCGCATTCTAGGAACAAGAATTCCAAATAAACCATCAGCCTTATAGAAGAGATTTAAACCAGTCTTTGTTGGAGATTCAAATATTCCTCACAAAAACGCCTGCACGAGCCTTGACTTGTTAGCATAAATCGGGCGATAAACCGGCGATCCGGCTTTCGATGTACATATACCCTGAGGTCATTTAAAGCCTCTTTTACTAATTTGTAAATGTTGATGAAACGTGTTCTTTATATAATTAATTGGCAAGTATAGACTTGTTCAAAAGTCAAATAAACCATAGCTAACTTCACTCGTAGAGCGTTTCACTGGAAGACCTTTGAGTTGTGATGGTAAAACAAACCTACCGTCTCTGTCCTGGATTGTCATACTGTTTGTTTGAAAAGAAGGACAAGGTAGCACTTTTTCACATTCAATTCAAAAACTGCCCTGCTTAACGACTGAACACTCATCTCACTTCGCTCCTGGGGGACTTTGATACTCCAGAGAATCGTATGACCTACGAGTTTGTCAGGCAGGGTACAAGCTTACCGAACTGCCTGCGTTTCGCTACAGTTAAACTGATGCCTAACCAATCGTAGATAGACAGACGGCACTATATGCCTCATTTCCAGACACATCTGCCCTAAGCTGAATGAGAAACGCTTCAACTGTCCGATAAGACAGAAAAGGACGTTCATACCAATTGGTGTGCATGCCACAACGCTGAGCCTCCTTGCTAATGATTTCTGTAGAAGTTGCATGGACGAAGAAAAGTTTAAGAATTGTTCACTATCGCACGTATTACTCATACGTTCTAAGCTGTCACCTCTCGCAGGAGTGCAATATTAAGAGTCTTCTTCTTTGAAAACCTACGGATCTGCATCCAACGCTTCATATTAAGCTACTGTTGGTTTGACGGTCAGTCTTACGACCATTTCAGACCCATTTGATATCACAATGGACCTCGGTTGGTCTAGCTATGTATCTTCGAAAAGTAAAGCCTCCATGACCCCATTTTCAGAGGAACAGGGAACATTGCAAAGACACAGTAAAACCGTGAGGTAGACCTGCGCACTGAAGTGCTCTCTAAGTGAAAAAGCAAGAAAACCAAGCAAATCGAAACTATCAAGGCTTTTGTAGGTACATATGTACTCGTAGAAGTAGGCTTCATAGATCAAACTCACTTCTGCAATACAAAATGTTAATGATATTCCAAACTCCTATCTACCAACATCTAGAAATGCGCTCACACAAATGGCACGCTTCTGCAACCTCGTCTATTTAATAGGCAAATCATTTGCATGCTTTAGCAACTTTTCAAGTTCAACTGGGCAATAAATATTTAGAAAAAATGATTCAAACCAATCCAACCGAACAAAGCGAACTAATCAAATAAAAATTCAGTCGAATCTAAGTAAACTCTTCACCATGTCATTATTATAAATAATTTGCATTGTCCCGATGATAACAAAAGCCGGTCTCTCGGTTTGATGACGAAAAGCCCAAATGGCCAAATGGTTTTGTATCTGTCACACACTTTGATCTAGTTTGTAAATTTTATTCGAAAGAAAGTGAATTTTTTTGTTTTCCTGCCACAGTTTGAGGCCAACAAAATGCTAATTTCTATTTTTTTTTTTTTGTCAATTTCGTAACAACTGTGCAAGCGCTGATCTTTTATCCAAAATTTACATGACGCGCACACAGTGACGCAAAAATTATTCCAATTATTTGCATTTAGTGCAAGCACTGCGATCAGATGCAGTTGCAGCAGTGCTGTCAATTGAATGGGTGAGTAGTACTCGGATTAAAAGCGTGTGTATGGGATATGCGACAAGTAACAACTATCGCACTAGCTTCATCGGACTATATACTTCCATTTCTATCCAAGTTTCGCAGAATATTATAATTAAAAGACAACGACACCGTTGATGACGATCACACTCTCTGGTGTGATTGCATCTCTGACTGATCGCGGCCTGGTGGAACTGGTTGGCCTACTAAGAGCTACCCATACACATTGTATGAATAACTGAGGGAATTATCATAGATACTAAAAATTATTTCATGGGTATGTGTTGCGAATTAGTGTCGAGCTTACAATTAGGGAATATCTTAACGTACATGCTTAGGAATTTTCACATTTATGCCGCGTACTATGTATATACTTGAATGGGCTTTCGACAACGAAGTGCGATTAATTAAAATTGACAATTAAAAACAATTTGTCGAGAATATGCTTAAAATATCGAATTGGTGTGAGAGTAGATGCGAACAGCTGATGGTGATTGGATTTCCGGAAATCTGCATGAGATTCACTTTCGGATAAAAGAGAAGTGCTAAGAGCCCATTCCATTCGGGTAACTAGTTGTACTATTGCCTGCTGTCACGCTATTCCCATAAAGATTGTGTTAACACAGATCAGTGATAGCATTAAACACGCAAAGAAAGAGCTGTCAGTCCATTAATGAAAAGATATCAAAAACAGGGAGATAATGACAGTATTTAATGTTACATAACATGTGGTAATACATTATCTAAATTGATATTCTATTGGTGAGATCTCGGTTAGTGCATAACAGTCTAGCTGGCTCTAGTATAGGTCAGATAAAACACGAGTTTATCAACGTAATTTGTTGCTGCTTAAGACACTTGCCCTAATCGAAATGATCAACACCCTCTATAGGCCACTTAAACGCTTAGGTTCCACTGTATTCCCTGTTCAACCTGGCATACTGCACCTTTTACTTCCCAACAATTCGAAAATACATTGTTAACTTAGCAGATGACATAGTGGTGACGTGAAATAACACCTTATGGTATGTTTCCATTAAAACTTTAGCTAAATCCAGAAAGATTGATCATATAATTTGACGTCTATAAATCCGATCTTAATCCGAGATTTATAATGAAGTCCATTTAAATCCTCATGCGGTACAAATCGAACAGACCTTTTCATTGTCACCAAATGTCACTTTCGTGTGGTGACAAAAAAAAAGTAAACAAAAACCTCAAATGAATCAAAAATACATTGAACAACTGAATTTAATTTAATTAAAGATAATTATTTTAGTAATTCTAGATTTTAATTGACTTGTAGAAAGCAGCACAAATTCTATGCACTTCTGAAAAGTATGAAAATGTATGACAGTATGACAATCTGTTTGACCCCAAACGTCAATAAATAAATTACGTTGAAGTGATCTACGATTTGATACAACCAGAGGATATGGTTATTTTTTCAATATTTGAAGTGTTTTCAATTGTCTAGAAAAAATAAAGAAAGTTTCTTTTTCTTCGAAAAGCAGAGTCCATACTTTATTCATAGTCAAAACTGGAAGTGAAGATGCGAGGTATGATACATGAAATGTCACCTTCCTTTTCAGTCAGTTTGGGGTTCCATTTGTTAGGCTTTTCCTCAAAAAGTTGGCCTAGAATCCGAAACAATGCCGCACTTCAGTATATTACATATGCATATGAAGTGAACGACTGACATCGAACTTAGGTAAAGATTGGGACTTGACATATCACCTAAACTGCTAACAAACCCCTAAATCATCGCAAAAGCGCCTAAAAACATTCCGAAATAAACTTTTGGACAAAATAATTATAAATTGTCAAAGAATCATTGGACGCAAATATCTGGTAAACAATATGATTCATCGTAATGATATCACCAGGGATTATGAAACTTCAAATAAATTGAGTTTCGTGCAATGAATAATTTAATGGTTAATAAACCATTATAACCTAACAAAATTTACTTACCACACAGCACCTAATATTGTCTTTTAATTTGTTTATTAAGAAACAAACAATAAAAGTATTAATCACTTCTGTGCCATAAAGCTAGTTAGGTAGATAGTTACATCCGAAAACAGATTCTAATTAATTTTCATCCGGCAAAACAATCATTGAAAGACATTCTGAATATATGAACTTGAAATACAGAACGTCATTGCGCAAGAAGTTAGTAAGGGGTGGGCCGTCCTTATACCTTTTTTCAAAATACCAAAAGATGGTCTACCTTTCACCACCAGCTTTCATGTCACATTTTGTCAAAATCTTCAGAAAAATCAAGGCAATCTATATTTTCCTCTTTTGGAATTTGATTTTGGTTTTTCAAAAAAAAATTTAAAAAGTACTACAAGTAATCTTAAAATAAGTATTCAACTTCGACTTAGCCAGTATATTAGATCTACCAGTAATGGTGCGTTGGACTACGGAGCAAGGGGTTTCATGTTTGACTCCCAGCCAAAACACCAGTTTAGGTAGGTTTTCTGGAAAAAATACGCCTTTCAGCAACGAAAGTTCTCACAGAGATTTCCATCAATTCCTCTAGTAAGGAATCTACGTCGAAGGAGTTCGCTATGAACTCGAAATCAGTAATACCGACCAAGCCTTTCATTGAAGTACTTATGTAGGTGTTGTTGCTTACTAATATAATGTGACGCAGGATATTCAAGGCAAGTGGAAATGAACCAAATTTTCTATCTGTTCTAGGACTAGCTTAACATAGCTGGCAAACTAGGAAGACTGATATCACATGTCAGTATCCGATGTACATAAAAGACGCGAAGTATTCTTGCCCAAGAAGGATATTAGTTTAGACTAGACTATCTAGTAATACAGAAGTTATAACAGAGAACGTCGGAAAATGATTCCACAGAGGCTGCTCGTCTTCTTCAAGCTCGGGGTGGGCGTCTCAAAATTTCATAATAGCCTATTTGAGTTCGTTCTTAGTTGAAATTGGAAACGTGGTAGAGCCAACAGGATGCTATCTTGGTGCAGATGGTCTAATTCATTCAGATTAAACTTCTTCTTGTCTTTAGGTTAACCTTCCAGCTAATGTAAATCGTGCAAGACCTCGTTCCAGGTACGAACCTGGTATATCGACTCAAGGCTATACACTTCAGACTCATAGACGAGAGATACTTCAGAACTTATATTCTTATGAAGATCGTAGTAAATATGTTCCCAAACCTCAAAGTTGTAACACGAAAATACGGACTTATTTCGTTGTATAGGTATAGTCCAAAACTATGACAGTCCTCTTTCTCCGACCATGGAAAGGCATTTAGCTGCCATGGTTAAGTATAGGAAGAGTGTAGAAGCATCTGATAGGCTAATCCTCCCAACAATATCCATGATCTAGAAAGACTTTTCCGGAAATTAACCGGCCTATCTGCTTCAACTACTAATTCTTGCTTTGCAGGTTTTAAATGAAACTTCAAAAAGGGCCAAAAACCAAAATCATAAACAAGGCAATTCTTTGATTTAGAAACTAGTTGAACGATGTTTTTGGAAAATAATTCAACTAGACTTGTTTTCTTCAAACATCAACTTTATTTCAGGATGTATGTCGACAGAGATGTCAAGAACTAAAAGCAAACAACAATTGTTAGTGAAGTCTAGTAACACCTTGATCCATGAGACTGCTACCGATACTTCCTATGAGGAAGTCGACTAAGTTCTTCAACTACTGACTGACAAGGAAGTTCATGGAGAAGTCTTAGATCAATTGATGGTACATATAGGATTTACTCTACAACTTATTGAATACAAAGCAGCTTTGAGAAAGTACTTCCCATGGCTTGATTGCCTACATGTCCAATCCAACAGCCCTTACGGCACACTTGTCAAAAGCAAACATCTCCAAACCATCGAAATGCGATAATCAACTTGACTTGAGTTATTTAATTTTTTGGTTTCACTTGAAATTTGGCAATCTTCCACCTTTCACTTGCGAGACAATCGGTTTTCGAAGCTCAGCCACAGTTTGTCAAATTGCCAAATCCTTAAGTTACCCGTTTCGTTTGTTTACATAAACCCTCTCGCTGGACAACAAAAGCTTACGTCTACAACCACTCCTCGACTTAATTTATGACAGTTGGTAACTTTTTCGTATTTTTTTTTTTTTGTTCTCTTTACAAAATTGGAATGCAACGTGACCGGACTAAATAAGTTGATTTACTTCGTACGAACTTCGAACAAATTCACTGCACGGATGGCCCAAAAAAAACAGAAGAAATAACCAAACCGACCGCGCACTCGCAGTATGTCATCAATCGTGCTGTGACTCGACTCCAAGAATCGCTAAACAGAAGAACGTGCAAGTGATATGACCAAAACCGAACCGTTAATTGCTTTTTTTTTTTTTTTTTCTTTACTTTTTCTGCTGTGTACACTTCTTCTAAGTGCATGCACCTGAGGCACAGTCAACTAGGTAAAAGTCCTCTCGCTGGCGAAAGAGAAAACTCTTTCTTTTTCTCGAAATTCTGTCCTAGTTTAATGGCTCAATAAACGAAACATGGCTTGTCGCGCCGTTACCACAAAACGTCTACGAGTACAAGAGGTAGGAGTGTATGATATTGATACTGAAGATGATGGTAAGAGAGCAAAAGATGATGATGATGATGGTATCTGAAGAGCTTAAACAACCTTTGTGGCATTCGTAAATCACACAAAACAAACAAGAAGAATTTCACTTTTATCACATACACTCGCACGAGATACTTTTTCTTCTTCGTGATCGGATGCGATCGCGCGCTTAGTAGCGCGTTCTAATGCTATGTATCTTTTTTTTTCTCTGATTCACTCTCTGTATGATGATGAATGCGAAACTCGATAAACTATACTTTGTACTCGAATTGTCCGGTTAACCTCCAACTAGGTCCAAACACCGACGCGTTGCGCGATAAACTGGCAATAGCAAGTGACTTCATGCAGTTTGTACGATCAACTACGACAACAGCACAGAACAAGCGATCTTTAATCTTTGGCTCTCTCCACACGCGCTGTTGAGTGAATAAACAGGCTGTGTGAGACCGGCTTTTCCATGCAGATAGATGGTGTTTTGAGTTGGACTTTTAAGAAGTGACTGCTTTCTACACAAAGCCTTGAGAGATACTCACTCAAACGAAAGTCGCTCAAAAGCGGTGGGAGATTTGCGACCATGTCGTTTGCCTCAGCACGACTGCTGACAATAGTGCACTGGCTTTGTTAAGATAGCTTTGATAAGGAGACTACATTGGTTGGGCATGATTGAGTGACGACTATTATGTGGGTTGTGTGAGGGCCACAATCCATTAGAAGTCTTGAATATGCAGCTAATATCTATAATATTCCTAACAGTCCTTATAGAAGATTTTTAAAGCTTTTCTTACTTAAAAGAAATTCAAGGATCATGAACTGCTTTTGAGTATTTTTAGAGAACAGACATGAAGTAAAGAGGATCGAATAGCGGAATAAATATAAAATTAAGATAAAACTTTAAATGGGCTTTCGAAATCGATTGCTGACATTTGCTCCCTGATGGGTTTATTCCTAGCCCAAGAAAAGTCGTCCGTTTATTAACTTAGAAGTTGACTTCCTTACGCATTTCAGATCATCGGAAATGGTATATAATTGTATGTTCCATCCAATCACGCGAAGTATAAGACATACTACATATGACATATCTGATGAGGTTCCACAAGGACAAGTTTTAAAGAATTGAATTCGTAAATCAGTGTAGCTAGACGCCTACCGGTAGCAGTGGCTCATGAAGAACATATTTTTACACGTAAATGACTAGTAAAACACGTAAATTTCCTAACAGATAGTACCAGCTACGATTTCATTAAAAGCCAATCGAAAAAAATTAATTTAAATATCCCCACCCCACTGTGACCTCATTTGAAAGTATATACCTACACCTCTGTATATCACGGTAAACAAACAAATCACCAACCCATGTCGTCTGTTGGACTTTTTAATCATTCGAACCACAAAACCAAAGCCAGCATCAATTAAGTTACAACCGCCCCCCTTCCAGCGCCCCTCCATGTTTTATTGCAAAATATAAGTTAATAACCTTAAACAATTCCGTTTTTGTTGACAATGCTAGTTTCCCAGCACTTCTACACCGCTATACCAGTTTACACACCCGATGTCTCTATTAACACTTTTTCGCGAACAAGTTCATCGTCTTCGCACCATTGGAGCTGTGCCATGACGATGAGCATCACTAAGCTTTGCATTGGTTATGACGATTCAATGGATTTCTCTCTTTTTTTTTTATTTTTTATTCAAGAGTCTGATGCTATTGTTGTTGTCACCAATTGTATCTATGATTCAGCGTAATTCATGTGGCTTCAGATTCAGAGTCTGTTTCTTGCATTTTCCTATGTAGAAGAATTCTATAAACCTAAAGTGGGTCAACTTACTTTTGTTCTCCGTTTTGATCGGTGTATGAGCTGGAATAGAAGCCAGACAATCCATTCAGTGAACCACGGAAACTGATTGATAGAGTGTAAGGTGTGTAGAGTTGAAGGACTTCACCCAGTTCGATGATCAGCAGCTCACGCTTTGGATCTGTGTAGTAGTCCTTTATACGGATGCGCATCCTGGCCATGACTGGGAGTATACTTAGACCGAAAATGTCGAGATCCTTTGAATGTAATGCGAGGACATCGCTTTCTTTTTCCATATTGATACCAATTGTAACAGTGCCCTCATAAGTGCCTGCCTCAAGGTTGGGATTCAGGTAGACTTGGTATTTCCAAGGGAGTGCATGTTCGGGTAGCCGATAGATGATCTGGAAAAGAAATGAAAAGGATTTGTAAGAATGTAACATGATTCCATTCACTACCTCGATAAAAACATTTAATCCCTTACATGACTGCAAGGGAAGCGTCACAATGTCAAAAACGAGTTGACGTTTGGAGAAATGAATCAGGGAGAAATACTAAAATATTGAACGGAGTCCAGTCGGAACGAGGAGTGATGATCAGTCTAATCCAATTCAACCTCCACTTCGGCAAGCGACTTGGACTGCTATAATTCTTTTATTCTATCAAATTACTATACCATTTTTACAATAGCTGGTTGGTAAGGTTTTCAATTTTAGAAAAATCAATACAGTAAATCCATATGTAGTGCTCTGAATACCTAGGAGTTCTACTTACTATATAATTCTATTGATCATAAGAATCATTGCAACAACCTCAATAAAAGTGCATCCGTCTGAACCTCTTAACCTCTACAGAACTGATATAAAATTCATCAACAGAGCTTGAGCAATTATACAGCAACATAATCAAGTGAGGTTAAGCCACCATCGAGTGAAACGGTGCCATCTTGACGAAGGAAAAAGATCCTCCTTACGTATATGTTTCTGTGACTGGTTCTCAGAACGAAGGCATCTAAGATCCTACAAAACCAGTGACAAGCTATCAGAAGTTGAATAAAAAGACTATGATTGAGAGACGGCCTTTTAAAATATCCTAGATGAACCAGATCTGGAAAATACCACACAGCATTAAGGTAACCTGCAAAAAATACTAAAATAGATGGCATAACCATTCTCGTCCCTTTTTCTTCTTTTCCAAAACGATAGCAGCAAGCCCTCAACGAAACGCTTTGGCAAACAACGACAAAGACTCAAATAAAGGAGGCCAGATACAGTCCTCCACTACTATCAGAGAAAGTGTATAAGTGACAAAGAAGGGATCGGAAAAGGTCTTCGAGAGTAAAAGAGGCATTTCCTATCAGCTATGTATTAACGAAAAATTACTTGAACTCATTTCAGAAAGCCTAATCTCGTACTTACAATACTACAAGAAGTATGATATTTAAGAAATCACAGAACAGAATTTGACAGGGATGTCATAACTAGATAGCTTCTGAGGAATTGTGCCAATTCGATCAATTATGGAGTCTACTAGTTTCTTTAGAACTCAAAGAACAAAAAGTGATCTACCGCATTACAAATGAACAAAAAATTACATGGACTATAAATTCGTTCAAGACCTTCCAATCTCAAGGGTCTGACGAAATTATATCCCCAATGCTACAACAGTCCTTGAACATTTTTTCTAGTTGTATGCGTAGAGGATACATACTTAGTAAATGGGGAGAGATAAGGGTGTTTTTTGTTCTACAACTAAAAATGTCAGGCCTCTCATTTTCTTCTCTTCTTTTTGAAAAAAAAAACAGAAAAGCAACTCACTGACCTTCATATCAGAGGAAGGGCCAACTCACAGAACCTATGTCAAGTGCAACACAGACAACTGGAAGATTTGACAGTAAGCAGGCCCGGTATAAACTGGGATTACATGTTTAAGTACAGCAATCCTTTTTTTATAAACAGTGCTTCAGCGAAATAGCCAGTTGCATTCCGCCCCTTCACCAATTTTCTCGCAATACCCGTCACGCTTTGAATGCTCATCAGTATATCCTCTTCAGACGTACCGTTAAGTACAGAGATTATTTCCTAAACCGTACAACACGAATGTGGAATGCTCTACCAAGCTCTATTTTTCCCCCGCATTATAATCCACAAACATTTAAAACCAACGTCCATCGGTATCTCATATCTTCTTTTCCTAATTTTTCTAACGCCCTCGCTGTGTCTTGACTATAAAAGGTAAGCAATAAACCCTTGAGGGCGAGTAAATTATAAAAACAAACAAGAAACCATCATCAACTCAATTATTGGGCTAACTCACTATACTTTTTAAAAAAAGGATTTACAGTGGACCTTTAGATCTCTAAGTGGAACTGACCTTGGGACTTGTTCCGTCCCACACTCCCTTCATAAGATAACAATACCACTCCCAATCCGCACTGAGAGGAGTCGGTTTGTTAAGAGAACATTTTAGACAATAGGGCTGACAAGATTTTACAATTGATGCTGAGACGACCTCTCTTTTCAATTCTCACATTTGAGGGAGGGTTTCTTCCTGGAAAATTTCCACTGAAATTTCCATGAAAATGTTTGTTATCCTGAGTGGGGTTTTTTTTTCTTGTACCAAACTGTAGAATTGTAAAAATAAATAGTAGAATGGATATCACAGCACGATTCCGTCAGAAATAATATTAGTTGAAGATTTTCACAGTCGTATTTTTGTTAATACTCCTCTGAGCGATACTTTCAACCAAGACATTAACTCTTAAAATTGTCTGTTATTTGTAGAAATGAAATTATTTTTATTACTTGTACACTCGTGAGGTTTATTACAAATTCGAATTAGTAACTGAATTTATAAAATTATATATCGTCGTGACTTAGTGCCTAATTAGTTTCTCAAAAATGTTAATCACTTGGATGAGTGCGAGTGCGAGGAAAATGTGTACTTCAGAAATATCAGTTAAAGAGTCGATATTAACAAATTATAGTTATAAATGTTCAAAGATATAAAACCATAAAGATGTGGGTAATCTTTGGAGTCCGATAACCTTGCGATATCTACTGGATATCGGTATCAAACGCGATAAAAAATAGCAAAAGGAAATAATGTGATAAAACAATTATTTTATTCATGCACTTGTAACTTCGTATTTTAACATCCGTGTCCCGGTCCAATTGTTGTTTCTTCTGTAGTAGTTATGGTAGTAGGTGTAATTTCTACATCAGGAATTGTAGGTGATTCTGATGTTGAGCTCTGATCAACATCTGAAGTTGATGTTGTAGTTGATGATGAAGTTGATGTTGAAGTTGATGTTGAAGATGTTTCTGGATCAAGGGTATCCGTAGAAGTAGTTTCTTCTGCTGTAGTATCCCCCGGTGTATAGTCCGGAGCTTGGGTCGAAGCTAATATACCTTCCAGTAATTCCAATTTGACGTTCACATCATTTATGTCGTTTTTCAGATCGGTATTTTGAACAGCCAGAACAACTGTTGAAATAATGAAAGCTGTCGCTGTCAATCCCATAATGATGCTAACTTGGGTTGCGGTGATAGCTAAACGAAAATAATGGATTTTTGTAGATCCACTCTTGTAAGTTGTAAACAATTTTTTACCAATAAACGATGTTAATGCTGCCATTTGTTTGAAAAAAATTCCAAGTTATCCACAACGAGAGTCAAAACAAACTAAGACCTAATCGGTGTGGTATGGTTCCAATTCGACAAAAGTTATCGGATAAATAAAATTTATCGAAATTACCCATTTTACTGCTCTAGCACACCGGAATAGATTTTATCAAATCAGCTATAAAATCTTAGTTTTTAGTACTTGAGTTTGAAGTTCAATCTCAGCTTATATTGTTCAAGAAGACAACAATGTGATATTACGTCACAAGTTTTATCGTAAAGATAAATGTGCGTATACCAAGTGGTAAATAATTTGACCGGTATCCGAATACAATTACAATTTTTGTTTTCCAAGAACTGTGTAGTTAGCGTTCCAGGGAGCCTGCCCAAAATTTGTAAGATATTGTGCTTACTGTTGATACAATCTTACGTAGGGAGGTAGAAAAGAAAGGCAGAGGACATGCTCCGATTGAATAGAGTACGTTTCTATCAGTCAAATTCATATTACTGTTCATTGCAAGACCAAGTTAGTTTGGATCACATTTGTGCTGACACTACACTTGTTAAATCAATTAGTGGTTCTTGGAAGTAGATATTAAATCTCAAGGTATTGTATTAAAACGCTCTTTCAATTGACGAATACAGACGTGTTCTGCGATACCTGGTGACGATGAAATGAACGCAGTTAGCAATATAAAATTCGTCCTTAGAACAACCCATTTGTACTCGAATCATACTGAAAAGACTAGTCCAGCGTAGGTTTAAGGAAATAGTCATATGTTCTTCCTAAACATCTCGATAGTTAGGGTAACCAGTAGTAGAAGTATCGAGGATACGACCAATCAATGGATAAGACCAGTGCTGGAAGTCCTCTTTTATTGTCACTGGTTATTGGAATTCTTTGAGACAACCTACACAGATTAACCTACAATGCCAAGGGTTTTGCTGACCATCTTTTGCGCCAAGTAAGGTGCGTTACTCTTAGTAACCAGTAAACTGTAAAATATTTAATCTGCAGGTGGACGAATAAGGGTTGGGCAAGAACCCGTATTCATAGAAGTAGAGCTTCACTATAATGCTCCAATTCAACCCAATTCTAGGATTCATTACACAATGTTTTCTGATAAGTTATGATACTACCTTAACACCAACTAATAACACTTAAGTTTTGAACTACTACTGAAGCAAATCTAATTTAAAAGGTTTTTTACGAAGACTGGTCGTTAGATTGACTGAAATGTCTACAAAATGTAAATTGTTGCCTTTAAACATACAAAACTTTACTGGTTTAGAAATGGAAGTCAAATGAACATCTTTTAATGGTCCCAATGGTCAATACTTGTGATCAAGTCAAATCAGCTATGAAATCCATTTCTGTCAGACTAAATTAAACTGAGATGTGGTTTCACTAAAATGAAGCACCATGCCATACATATTTCCGGCTAAACCATGGAATTATTGACGGAGCAGTTCTGCGAAAGCTAACAAAGTCATACGATATAGCTTCTTGTTATCCACAAGGCACTTGATTATTTCTTGTCCATGCTGACAACCCAACGTGCCGCGATATATGGCTCTAATTATTCGAAAAATTTTATCAACTCTAAACCAACAATTTCTCACTCGCGCTGTACTAATATTGAGAGACAATCTTGTTTAAACAAATACAATGCACAATTCAATAATGAGCACCCAAACTGTTCAAAATATTTGGTACATAACCACAGTCTTAGAACCAGCTCTGGCTAGATTTTTTCGGCAGACTTGGATCCCTTCTAGTGTGACAGCCATATTTGTACTGCACTCTCCTCCAAAAGAGAACATCTAGCACAACCGCATATCAATTCGAAAGCTTTGCCGATAAGTTAACGTCAAGAGGCGCCTAATAAATTACTCACTTTGGACAAAAGCTCGGAAATAATTTTTAAAAATAAATGTTAACACTTTCAATTGTTGCAATAAAAATTCAAAAAGATAAAACAATAAAGATGCAATCACAAAATTCGGCTGCCAATTCATGTAGTATCATGTCTACTGCTGATATCCAGTATTAGGAGCGGCACGTATCAATCGAAAACCATTTGTCGTGTTAATCGTTTAATTGTTATAAAGATAATATTTTATTTCACTTCTTCAGTAAGATGACAGTATTTGTAAAATTCTATTTTGACTTGCTGTCGACATAGCTATCTGTCCCGGAGTGGTCGTGGGTGTTGAAAAGGTTGGCATTGTAGCAAGTCCGGCCGTGGTCCGCGTACTAGTCGTCTCTGGATCAGAAGTTTCTGCTGGTAAAGTTGATGTTGATTGAGTAGTAGTTGTGGTTTCGGTAGTTGTTGTATCAGTAGGTGGATAATTTGGTGGCAACGTAGATACCAACAGGCCCTCCATCAAGTCCAATTTGAGTCTGGCATCGCTTAAACTGTTTTGAAGATCATTCTTTTGAACTGCCAGAACTATAGTTGAAATGATGAATGCCAGCGATATGAGTCCCAAAATGATGCTCAAATTGCGTGAGGTAAGTGCTTGAATAGGGGTTAAAGTCACTTTTTATTTTATTACCCTCCAATGGTATTTGAACTATTTACCGAATTTGTTTTCTGCCATTTGTCTGATAACTCGAAACTACCTGTACTGAAAGTGGATGTCAACTGAGGTCCTAGTATAGAACTGAGCAACCATTCGACCAACACATTTAACAAATGTTATCGGATAATTGAATTTTATCGATATTGTCGATTTTATTGCTTAGAACATACCGAAGTATCCATTCTTTATCAAATGGTATCAGTTGAAGTACTTTTCGTCTTTTGTTTCAAGTTCAGTATCAAACTATATGTCTGCTGTTGAATAATGACTTGGTTGCACTTTGACCGATATCGAGTTCTGTATTCTTCTGAGTCATGCAATGGCAGTTGACAAATTCGTTTGGCCATTTTGTCGACTGTTTTCGCTGACTGCAACCATTGGCAGAACCCTCTTTTCAAACAATTCCAATTCTTGATTAAACAAGGTCTATCTTCAGTCCATTTTTAATCAGTAGAGCAAGCGCAACGTTGGATTCCGATCTATATTTTCAAATAAGAACTAGATCTAGCCGAAAGGTTTAGGATGTAGAATTTGTGTTCCTACAGCCAGACCAGATATGAAGAGCCTAGAGCAGATATTGTTGATGATGCATCTTACCTTGAAAGACGGTAAAATTTGTTCAATAGAAAAAAAATGTGCCTCTTCACCAGGGCTTATGAGTCAAGTTCTTTGTACGACGTTACAGTAATACAAATAAGGTTTAAGAAAGGACAAGACACAAGGCTTTCCTAGATTCATCAAAATCGAGAAATTATCGAAAAGGGTATCTTCACCTACTTAGAATTGTGCTTTATCCAAGTTCACAACCATTTTGATAAGATACTAAGTTCATTAATATCACGATCACTAGAATGATAGTTCAATAGCCTGTCGCTATTGTACTACTGGTGATCTCGGTATGAAAAATATTAACCTCCAGTCAAGCAACGTTTAGACCCTACTACCAAAAGGAGGATAAGGATAGCGCTGCTACCAAGAACTACACAGTAACAAAGTCACCTTTCTTTTTAGGACAACAGTCAAAAAAGAAGAGTAGACATTCGGAGAATAATTGTAGATATAATCCAAAAAGCCAAATCCCTTCAACTACACTGGACAGACCACATCAAGGTTATGAATAGCCCTGACGGTTTTCAAATTTTTGTCTTCTAAATTCGATGCGTAAAGGAAGACCAAACTTTAATTTTAGACTCTGTTAAGTGAGCAAGTATTCATATCCAAATTTATATGAATTTCTTATGTATCTCTTGGCTAGAACGTATCTCGAATAAACACTCTTACCAAAGGACAGGCCAGAAACCAATAAACATAAACATAAACACTGGATTTGAGGGAGAAAGACCATTGCATAGAATGTAGTGGACCGGTCAGGATTTCCATTTCCATATCCAATTTCCAACTACATACGTTGGTGCGTTGGCAAGTTGAATAGTTAGGTTTACATTGGCGTTGTCTTGAAACATTCAAAAGATTAGTGCTCCCATCTGTTCAAGTTCGAAGCTCGATGACAAGAAAATTTAGTGACAACTAGGGTACACTAGGATAAAATTCAAAACTACCACAGCCTGGGCTAGATAGCCCAATCTTTTGGGTTTTTTTGATGTAGAAAGCCATGGATTGGTGGGATCATTTCTATTTTAGATGCACTTTTATCTTAAAAATTATAGGTACAAAGTGGGCGTGGTTATCGACAGTCATTTCATAGTAGTAGCAAGAATTGGCTACGACACCACCCATGGAATGTATAGTTGTAAATCTATTGCATACACCTAAGTCTCAAACCTTTCCCTATCCTCTCCTTCAACCCATTTCAAGCGAATGTCTTACAAAAGAATGCATACTCTTAGGCGTGTTAAGTTGGGCGTTGTCTTAGGCAGAGAGAATACCGGTTGTTTCTTCGAAACTAAAAAACTTGTCATTCTCGTTATGGCCATTTTCGGTAGGACAAGTACTTGTACTTAACTCTTCTAACATGGCTAGGATAAATCTCTACCTGTAGTCAAACGCTCAAAACTTATTTGCACGTACAACAGGGTACACTAGGTATTTGACTCACTCGAACATCGTAGAATCGTTGACTGCTTCTCAAGGATACGAATATGGAAAACTCAGTATCGAAAGTTAAAATCTTTTCACTTATCACTTATCACTTGTCAATTATCATTTCACGAAATCATTAAAAAAAATAAGAAGCAGTTTCCTCAACCGTGTTTTAAAAAGTTTTAAATTATAATTTAGTTTTAAATCATCAGAACACTTACCTCATCTGCAACCGGAAACTCAGGGTTAGGTGTCGTTGGGTCCGATATCGGTGGTGTAGGTATCGTCGGAGTTGTTGGAGTTGTGGGAGTTGAAGGGGTTGTAGGAGTTGTGGATGGAGTAGTATCACCAGGATTTGTCGGACCAGTTGATGGAGTTGTATCACCAGGATTTGTCGGACTTGTAGAAGCAGTCGACACAGTAGAAATAGTGGCTGTGGTGAGAGTTGTTGCAGACGTTGTTCCGCCATCATTACCGTTTAATTTATCTAACGCATCGTCAAGTTCATTTTGCAGGTCAGATTTCTGCACTGCCAATACAATTGTAGACACAACAAAGGCAATTGTAGCCAGGCCGAAAAATATCGCCAAGCTCTTGGCAGTAAATACTAAAATAGAAAAGAAACGATCGCTAATCCATAACCAAACCAAATACAGTTTCAAAATTTATTTACATTGCATTTTGCTGAATGGAGTATTTTTTGTTTGAAGAATTTGAAAAAATAACTAAAAATTACTAAAATTCGATTCTTGAACTCAAAGACTTGCGGTCATTTTTTTTGCACAACCAAATCAGCTTTTAACCCTTCTGCAAGAGAAACCAAAGCGAAACTGATTCCTTGGGTATAACTTTCAGCAACGATTTCGGTTTTCAATTTCTGATCAATAAAAAGATATCGCTTTTGATCTTAGCCTTATCAGTGTGACATGGTCATAGAACAAAAAAAAAAAGGCTAATTTCCCATTATTTCAATTTATGACAGTTTATGTGGAATTATAAAAAACTGCTACAGAAAGATTGGAGCACACTCGTCATAGTGTCCAATGGGTTATTGTTTTATACCTTTACAGGACAATGAGTATGCTTTTTTTTATTTATTTATGTTTCTCCATTTTTCTTTTCTGTGATATAACTCTGATTAAATAGAGTTTTAAAATCGTATGATTTGATAGTCGTTGTAAACTTAAGTGCAATTAAATAGCATGTATTGGAACTTGACCAATAAATTCTGAGACTTTTAATTGAAGTCGGCTTATAAAACAGGAAAAAAAATGTTAAAACGCTCGTGGCTATCAGGAAGAATAAAAGATTTTAGTATTACATAAGTTGTGTCGTAGAAGTACCTGCATTGCAAGTCCATCAATACCAAAAACAGACTCAGTCATTTAGGCAGGAAAAAAAACTCAATCAGTACCTATCTTGCCTTCAGATTGACTAGATCAAAACACTCCAAAAGATTTCGGGTCACGTTGTTAAAAAAGTAAAGTTGCTGACGGACAACCTGGGGATCTCAACCCTTCTTTAAAAAAATTGAAATTCAAAAAAGCTCAAGAAAAAAGGATACATTTGGCATGGTTCCAGTAAGAAGCTTCCGACATAAATTCAATCTTTGCTAAACCAGAAAAGACATTAAGGCAAAGAATACTTTTTAATTACCAATCACCATTCCTTTTCTGGATTCAAAAAGGATAGTGCAACAGTGCACAAGCTTCCCGAACGCGGCTACGGACTCTTATTTTCCGACCCATGGAGTACTTGATAGCCCGGACCTTCATAACCTTGTTTTTATCAAAAGACAACTTTCATTGTTCCAAATACTATTGTCTGCAGTTAATAAGACCAATGGACGAATTTTTGATCAACTTGCTGTTCTAAACAATAAAAAAGTACTCTTTTCATCTCCTTAGCTGGTTCAATCGAAAAGGTGCAAAGACCCTTTCCATTTGACCTATTCACTGTTGGCGTAAGTTGGATGTTCCTATCAGCTCTTTGGTTCGTGTCTATATAAGAGTGATTCTCTCACGTATTTATCACCTGTGAACCTGCTACTATGCTCCTTTTTTCCACTTTTAGAATAATTCGTGGTCTTAACATATTTTGTTTACAATTTCGTAAACCATTCGAACGTTTTTCTTGTCGAACTAGCCAGGAATCTTTTTTCGGATCTGGTCCCTTTTTTCAGTATATGGATGCTAGTTTCCATTACTGAATCATAGATTTGGTAAAATGTTTTGTACATGATGATGGGAACACGGAAGTTTTCGAGGATTTAAAGACAGTCCTTTGCCATTGTATTGTGTGGCAACGTTTTCGAATTCATTTTGAGGGCTTTCAGAGTCTGTTACTTATTCTCATGGACCAGTGATTTCAGAAATCCCGAAAGAAAAAAATCTGGAGCGGTCAAATAGGACGATCTTGCTGGCCAGTGCAAACTGTCAAATCGAGACATTAGGGGACCCCGAAGCGTATCCCTCAAAATATCCATTATCCCGCGAGCTGTGTGTCTAGTTGCATCCTTCTGTTGAAATCACACGTCCATCAGACCCAACTTGCCGCAATAAAAAGTTAAAAAGTTTTTGATCATGGTTCTGTAGCACTCACCAGTCGGACGGTACACTATGAGGCCTTCCGGTAGCTCTTCTATCACATGTTTTTCAAATCTCTTCAAGACAAGCGGCAAAACTCCTTTTTTTGACCAGTTGGAGAAGGATTGTCGGGAAAACAGCACCGAAATTTACGCTGGGCCAAAATTAGGTTTTTAGGCTTTCAGGCGAATAGAAAGCATTGATATGAACGTGCACAAATTACATTTTCGAGCGTAAAAACGCAAATAGAAGCCGCATTTTGCCAACGTCAACATTAAGGGGACTAACTTTTTTAGCTGTTAACTCCCACCATGAGGTGCCTTTATCTTGTACTACTAAAGCTAGGAAATAATTTACGAAAGATAACAATGACTACCTTCACAATTGAAACCTTTATACTAGCATAAGACAAGTTCTATCTCCAGTGAAGGCGACAAGCACCTAGAGTAACCATCATGCATGTTAAGGTCCACAGTAGGTACATACATTCGCGAGAGCCTTAAAGAGTACATCGGACGAGGTACTGATCTTTCCAATCGAAGATAAGAGCCAAGTATCACCGTACAAGCTGTTTACGATGTATTTACATTCGATGTTAAAAATGCTTTCATCTGGTCCAGCTGGAGCTTCAGTGTAAGTTAATTGATGAATATGCCAGTGCCAAACTACCTGCTGCGAATACTTACGAATTATGTTGCAAACCGAAGTTTTAGCCGTGTCAGTTTATAGGATCATCAAGTAGGGGATATCTTGTAACATGGACTACCGAGTGAGTAGTCCAAATGTGTATCTATGCATAATTCATTGGAATCCGTCTATTGTTCGGAAGAAGTAGTACCATGCGTTCTCTCTAGATGGGGAAATAATTCCATGTCCTGCAGGATGATCGTTGGAAGATACGTCATGGCAGGCAGGTAACAGGAAGTTTCTTAAACTATGTGAATCCAGTACGCCAATATGTATCAATGACAACCAGAAACATAACCTAGACTACAATTTATCCTCTAAGGTGACAGTTGATAGCCACACTTTGATGATCATACTTGGTTAGTTCTTCGTAAAAGGTTCGCGCTGTAAAACTAAAACGATCGCAAAAATATGATGATCACCTTACAAAGAGGAAAAAGGATGATTGTGATCGTCTCATCAACAATTAAACATCATCTTAGAGGATTCCAGTCCAGAATAGGTCAAAAGCAAACGTGACTGGATTTTTACTAAATAGCTTAGCATATTGTTTTTCTTTCTACATTGAGGAAAATAAAAAGTTTTAATAGATTAATTCCCAAAGATGATTTATTCACGAGTTCACTATATCCCTAACCATGACAGCGGGCTAGAGAGTACAGAAGACCGCTTCCTTCTGTTGTTATGGCTTTAGTAAGTTCCGAAAGAAAAGTTTTTTATTTTACTCCGGAAACGGTACTCGTATACATATGGCATGACATAAAATAAAATAAAAAAAACTCAATCTGCTTATGTAACCAAGGGCATAAAGTAATATTCTCAGTAAATTTATACTTTCCCAAAGATTACGCAAGATATTAAATTTTACAATGTTGCCTTGAGGCAACGTCTGGACTATATGACAAACAATAAACTCAAAATACCCATTTGATAATATTTATATAGACAATACGAAAGGAATCAATAAACGTTTTATACTCCTGCAATATCCATTTAGTGAGGTATTTCCCAAGTAGAGACCATGCAAAGACTAGGGTGCGAACAGGAGGGGTACAATAACTTAATTTCGCTTCTTTAAAGTAAAACCGCTAAATGACTATAGACACAAGTTCATATTATGTTTATATACCTATTTCATATAGTACTTGCATCAGTTTATCATTTTATCACGGATAAACAATTAGAGTTCAAAATAATTTCAGTATTCCGCGTTTGCTGGAGAGAAGTACAAAGAAGTTCGGGTTAGAAGGTCTTAGACTTCTTTTAAAGTATAATATGGTGCACTAATTTTTTTTGTAATTTATGAATACAACTTATTCGCCCTTGTTCACGATCCATTTAGTGTCGAAATGATTTTGAATTTAAGATGGCATTGATATGCCAATTGTTTAAAATGACGGCCAATACCGGAAGTTCAAATCAAAGAAAAGAAAAGTTGCCAGAAATTGTAAGTATTGACTACTTGAATATTTAAATTTTCTTACAAAATGGATATCGAAAGGAAAAGTCTAAAGGGCTTAATCTTATCGTGTTTTGCCTTCTTAAAGGTTTTTATGGAGAGCATACTGGAATATTTTTCCTCCGAACGGACGGTGAATCATAGATTAGGTGACTACGTTTTCACACTAAACTGCTCGAAGTATCATGATCCTAGTAGCAGTTGTTAATCCACATGTTTGAGCGCCGAGGATTTATTAGATGATACAATGGTCTGATGAAACTGTGTGTTTGATAGATATACAGAAATAAATCTTTCGTGCACAGCCCAAAGCGTTGCCACGAAAATGTAAGGTCAAAAACGTCAGAAAACTCTAAGATATCTGGGGTTTGTCCGCAAATATTTCAGCACCCCGAAAGGAATTCTTGAACCTTACGTACAAATATGGATGGGAAGCTATGAACGCAGGATTTAGCATACCAAAACTTTGCTTTTCATAATTTTAATCTACATGGCACCTGCTATATCTACAGCCACTGTTCTTCGTACTTTGTTTTGCAGATGCACAAAGAGAGCGAGCACCTGGCCTTCTTTATGAAATCTCGGAGAAAATGATCACCAAACTAGTCAGTTTCCCTCATGACACAGGATGGTTGAAGGAGATTTCTATTTCCTTCTTCTAGGTTTTAACAACAGCATAGGCAATTAGGTCATGTCAAATATGGCACTAAAATGCACGTGAAGCCTTTTCGTCGATGAAGTTACCCATGTGTCAAAGTTGCATCGCAATTTATTTCGGACGACCTAAGAACAGCAGCAAATTTTAATAAAACGCACAAGTGAACCTTATTTAGCAAAATCCCAGTCAACCTATGTAATTTCTAAATGACAGTTTCTGACTGGAACAAATTATTTTTACCCAACTAAAACGCGTACTGTAATAAAATTGGTAGATTGTAAAACTTCAAGTAGGGGGGCGAAATTCTCTCAAAGAGAGGTAAAATTACGAAAAAGTAGTCGAACATGGTGGGCTGCGAAACTTGTCCCCCTTTTAAACGTCAAACGAAGTACAGGGACTCGACAGCTTTCATAAATCACTGCAAAAAAGTTTCTGCCCAGTTTCTTGCATTAAAATTTCCGAAGCACTTTCTTTTTCGAAAAACAACGAAACTTTTGCGTTCCTGAATAGAATTTCTTGAATTTCGTAGAAATTGGTAATAATTCGATGTTTCAGGAGAGTATGGGTAACTATTTGGTAAAATGTCATACATTTGCTCGTGTCATTAACTGCCAGTTGTAGATGTGCTAGACGTTTGTCAGAAAAAATTGGGCGCTTACACTATTTGGTGCTCTCGATTTTGACAGACGTTCATATAACATTTCGTGATATGTATAAGCTTTACACAAGCATTTGTATAAATATGTAGGGCCCACTAGTGCTATTTATTATTTAAACTAGCAACAGGGGGGAATGGAAAGAAGGTGGACAAGATAGAAGAATTTTACAGAGTAAATTTGCTGGACGGAAAAAGAGTACTGATCTTAGATTTTAAGAGTAAGCGTCGAGCGATGACATTTGTAGTAAGGCTGGTAGAGAATGTTGCCAATTATAAGTTTGAAACGATCCTCATAGAGGGATAGATGAAAAGACCAGGAAAGTTCGCGTACAGCAATACGGATAAATCTGTTTTGAACAGCCTCAATTCGGAGGAAATATATCGTGACAAGGCCCAATCATATCATGTTTTTTTTTTTACACCATCCAGTTACGTAAAATACGACAAGTTATTCCAAACAACCACTTAGTTACCAATCCCAAGCATCCGGCAAACATTCGAGAGTATGAACGACATAAAAAAGCTTCTCAACCGCCATATGGACATGGCATTTAACAGAATTACTTCTCGAAGTTCGAGCAACAGCCATTGCTCCTCTTAATAGACGATGTGGGTGCATAGAATGTGTACTGCCTTTAGAAAAATTGGGTATTTGATTCAACAGGCCACTTGATGTATGTACCTCTCGCTATTGAGGTTACAATGAATCCTTGTACACATTAACAAAATATCTTTTACAAATATAAACATTTATTTAATTTGCACCTTAAACCGGCTATGTGGGTGTAACAAAATTCCTGTTCAACCACTGTCCAACGCTCTCCTTATTCTCCTCCAACCATTTTATATTGTTCTTAACAGTCTCCAATGCCTGTTTCCGCGAAGCTGTTCCAGCTCCGCCTTCTGGATATTTCCTGAAGAATGTTTCCATTTCATTTAGTTTGGTTTCAGTTGTAAATCTTTCTGTGATTGATGGAATCATCCGACCCAAGAATCGTTCATTTAAACCAAATCTATCGACCAGTCTTTCCCAATTGTCTCGAACATAGTCCCACACAACTGACTCTCCCACAGGATTGGCAGCAATATTCTGCAAACAATTAAAGTAGTCTTGTCGACGGATATTGCTTTCATTCGATGCCAACTCGATAAACCTACTCAAGTAGATAGTTAAACAATTTATTTAGTTAAACTATTCAGAACACAAACCTGTAAAGTATCCAAGGACTCTGAATTCCCGCCAATCCGTACATCAACTTTGTTTTTTCACTTGCATCTGATTCCTGTTGAAACACATTCCACATTTCGTTCCACGTCTTTTCAGTTCCAGTATTTTGCATTCCATAGTAATAAATAGTTTCACGTAAGTCTGGTGCGGGCCTTTCAGATGGATTACTGAGCCAAGACGTGAATCTAGCGGAGGCTTCTTCAAGGCATTCGGGCAGTCCAAGTGAACAAGATGTTGTCAGTATGGTCACGCGAAGGCGGCTAGAAGCACGAAACGTATCTAAACTGATCTGAAACCGTAAAAAATGTCAAGAATACTTCATAACGTGGTTAGTCCCAACTGTCCATGTGACTTCTTCATAAGCGTGTCGCACCAAATCTCTACCAAAAGCTTGGAATTCGTTATAAATATCCGTGTATCTCAGGATATTTTGCAATGCCATGAGTTTTATTGACGCTACACTCCAAGGAACATAGTTATGCTCTTGTTGTAGGTAGGTTAGCATATCAAGAGCTATATCGTAGGACAGTTGGCTTGCGTCAGCTAAAGCGAAAGCATCGTTTAAAAGATGTGCTCTGTCAGCTATAGGGAATGTCTTAAAAAAACTTAGAGATGGGAGTCCTTTTTAAAAAGAAAACATAGTCTGCCTTACTTACCTCTGGATTATCAACCAATTCCGCTATTAGGCTTTGCCAGATATCTATTGGATAGTTAACTCTATAGTAACCAACTTGTTTGTCATTAAGCTTAATCCACTTGATGTTAGAGGGAACTTCTACTGATACTGCAATAGTTTTGCAGTGAATAACTTTGTCTTCGAGTTGAAATATACCATTTTACCTTCTGAATCGTTATGGTCCAGCCACAGTCTATGTACTTCAGAACTTTCACTTGTCACATAGGTTATGGGAATTGTCCAAGTGTAACTGCGAAAAATTTTAGACTTGTCAAACAAGTGTCACATAAGAGTCTTCGGATAACATACTTGAAAGCAGAGTCATTGTGCAACTTGTTGTAGTCTTCGGGATTTGAGAGAAATCTTTTTTGTGTCAACTTGTATTCTGAATTAGATACTTTGTGTACTTCCACTACTGGTAGGCCCATTTGTTCTGTCCAAGTACGCATTACTATTCTGAAAACATAAAGAAAAACCAATGGTTGATGTGCTTGTCTGAAAGACTCCTTTTAATGGTTCAAGTGAACTGCACTTACTTGACATCAAAATTCAGTCCCAAAGCTTCTATTTCTGTTAAGAAGTCATCTGTGACCGCATTTTTGTACTTAAACTTGTTCAGATAGTTTTTTACAGCTTTTTGGAAATTATCACTTCCAACGAAGTCCTCCAACATCCGTATAACCGAAGCACCTTTCTCATAAGAAATAGTATCAAAAATCTCTGTTATCTGATCTGGATTCGACACAGTCTGAACAATCGGATGAGATGCTACCGACGAGTCATACTTCATAACACTGTGCAGTGCGTGAATTAGAAATTGATCTGACTAGAAAAGATACTTAAATGTCAATTAAACTTGACTGTACCATGTGTTCTTACCATATCCCAGTCGGGGTAAATTTGATTAATGCCCTTGTACTCCATATATCTGGCAAAACCTTCGTTGAGCCACAAATCATTCCACCACATCATTGTGACTGTAATGGACTGGTTTATAAGAGGCATACATGCAAGTATCTACAAGTCGTACCTAAATTTCCAAACCACATGTGAGCCAACTCGTGCGCAACGACAGTGGCGATCTTTTGTATATTTGTGGCCGAGCTCATGTTAGGATCGTAGAGTAAAACCGATTCTCGATATGTCACCAAACCCCAATGTTCCATGGCATTCGATACAAAGTCTGGAATCGCAGCCATATCTATGAAAGAGAATTAGTTTTGGTCATAGTTTTGACGTGCCTATAGTTTAAGGCTCACCTAATTTAGGCAAAGGATACTCAATTCCAAAGTACTGGATGTAAAACTCAGTTACAGCTACTGCCGAGTCCAAAGCAAAGGATACTTTGCTGAGCTGATGGGGCGTGGCAAAGACTCGAATATCGAAGTCAGACCCGATTCCGTTTGCATCAACCTTTCTGGTTTCGTATTGCAAGTCAGACACAATGAAACAAGCCAGATATGTGCTCATTGGCACGCTTTCCTTAAAAGTACTCTCTGCGTACATCTCATGTTGAATAGTGTTCTACAAGATTTAACCTATAAAATGCTTGTCATACAATCCCAGTCCACTATACCTACATCAGCGTTCATATTGGACAGAGCGTGGTAGTCGCCATCCTTCGGATGCGCCAAGGTCACGGTAAAGGTGGCCTTCATCGCTGGCTCGTCAAAGCATGGAAAAGCTTGGCGAGCATAGGTTGGCTCGAACTTTGAAGTGGCGATAGCTCTGCAATAGTTTGTTAAAAGTTTACAGTTTGAGAATTAGTGTTTTACTTGATGATATTTTTCATTGCATACATTTGGGCAGTTAGAAAATGCTACTTACTTAGGCGATCCATCTGGTTTCGTGTACGTACTGCTGTACAATCCAACAATTTTATCCTGCATCCGTCCGCTGAAACTAATGAAAAGTGTAACTATCCTACCTGCAACTAGGTCCGTATCGATATCGATGATGAGAAATTCCCGCACTGGGTCCAGTTCGTAGTGCAACACGTTTATCCTGCGGGAGGATGCTTCTGTGACGCTTATCTCATGGATATTCAGTTTGTTTGAATGAAGAATAATTTTTCGTGTAGTTCGAGCAATATTTATCCTTATTTCCACGTTACCAGAGAAGTTACCAGAGACTATATCTGGATGGAGGTAGATTTGGTAATGGCCGGGTAGAAGATTGGCTGGAAGGCGATAGTCGATGATCTGCAATTAAATTTTAATGTAAACAAAAGTTTCAGTCTTGTTAGGCCGGGTTTGGCTGGACCGATAAGATCTTTGAAGAATAATTCGCCAAGAGTTGTCCTTCTTAAAGCCTACAGGCTCACAGAAAGGCTTCCACTTCCTCGTCTCTACAGTTTCTACAGAAATCGTTGAAGCGAACACCCAACCTATTGGCACGTTATGTATTTCTTGCTGATTTTGGTTTTGGAGGAAGAATACCTTCTTGTACAATACCAGTTCGATCTTAGGCAGAATTTATTAGGAACGGACTCCACCAGGTCCCTTACTGAAAAAGGCACCAATCGCTACCACACTCATCACAGAGTCAAATTGCGACTTTTTATAAAACAAAAACACAGTCTAAAGTATTTTTCGTGGTCTTTGAATGCAGTACTCTACTGAAAATGATGATAATGTTATTCAAATATGATAGACAAAAAAACTCCTCATCGATTAGATTAGAAAAATAGCTACAGAATGAGCTTATCTTCCGTTTTAGACCCAACCATAAACAGAAATCCAAATCTCTCACTTCATGGCCAATGTACATAGTATCTACTATACACTCAACGAATCCGATAAGACAGACCATCACTTTATTGAAAACAACTACCTGTCACCTTTTACTTCGACGATATCATACCAGAAATCATTTGATTACACACTTATCAATCTGCACGTTAGGATTTAGCTTATCGTACATGAGCGGGTTCATTTAATTGCCCACATTTATTACTTCACATTGTAATAACAATTAATTTTTAATTATTGGTTGTGCTATCGAAGAAGTGTCCGTATTTGCTCGACTATTGTATCTGAACTCATAGTACATAAAAAACGAGAATATTTTTTTTTTTTTTGACTCACATTTGACGGATCATCAGGCGCCACTGTTGTTGTTGTAGAGGATGGTGGTCTATTGGCGTTTTCCAGTTCCGCTTCAAGAATATCCAATTTTTCTTTAGCGTTTCTCAAATCTCGTTTGACTTGAGCCTTTTGAACTGCTATCACGGCTGTAGCTACACCAAAGGCAGCAATGGCCCATGGCAAACCGATAGTGAGGATCTTTGATTTAATTAACATTTTCCTCTATTCCATTGGAGCTGATATATCGGAACACTAAACGAAAAGATTTGAGGACGTACGAAAAAAAAGAACAAGACTATCGATCAAATAACGAACGATTTACGACTGAATGGTAACCGCACGCAAAGGCTCAACCAAATCGATTCGATTTAATGAAACCAATCCGTAGGTTATAAAATCATATAAAACATGTACGTATCTACATGTACTATACCCGGATTAATAACTTTATTTTGTTATTTAAGAGTGCTGATAAGATTTTGATTGGAGTATGTATTAAGAATGTGATATTAAGGCTATAAATGACTATTAATGGTGGTCCAAGGCTTTAATAAACAAAAATGTATATGACAACTATTTATCACTTGTTTTACTAAAGAGCTATTATGCTGCTACATATAAAAATATAAATCCTGTACTTTACCAGCTGATTAATTAATTAATACTTGGCGCAACAGGTCGATGGGACCCAGGGCCTAGCTTCTCACAACAATTCGTGTTGTGCGTGTTATATTCTTTACACGAATGGAGGGGGCCTACTGTTTAATGCCGTATCCGAAGGGCAATATGGTATTTGAGAAGCTTTCTCAAGACAGTTGTACTCTCGGATGTTTGTCAGACGCTCGCGAGAGGTGGGGCCGTGAAAAACTTTTAGATGTTCCCGACTGGGATTCGAACATTGAATCCCTTGCTCCATAGTCCAACGCACTAACCACTCAGCCACGGCACCAGCTGATTGGTTGCCGATATATTCGATATGTATGTATGTTGACGGAATAGGTCTGTACGTGACCCAGTGCCTAGCTTCCACAACTTGCCGTCTGCAGTCAAAAAACTTATATGTTTTGACACTGTGCGTTAGTTGCCTTTTTAGGTTGCACTAGCTGTGATTTATATATATATCAAGAAGTTCCAAAAAACTTACGGCACAAACAAATCCTGGTGTTTTTCCGAAACAACATTGCACATCAAACAATCACACCATACATACATACATAAGTTTAGGTAAGCATGAATGCATAGACCCTCCTAGTGACTCCAATGTATAGCTATCGCCTTTTACATTTTTTTAAGACCCTTTGGAGTCTTTTTGAAGAGCAATTCCAGCATAAAGCTCTACCTTTATTTAGATTAAGGTATTTTGCTACCATTTAGTCAGAATTGAGTTCCATAATAAGCACGCCATTGACAGTTTTACAATTCCCAAAGAACAGAACATAATTTATCTATTTGATATGAAAAAAATACGTAAAAAAAATTGAATTTCAATTGGTTTTAGTGAAGAAATTAACAATTCGCTTATTTTTCCGTGAATAGAGGAACATTTTTTGCGAACTGTCAAAGATTATTCGCGTCAGACGCAATCCACATTTTCGTGACAAAAACATTCGCGAGAGTTTAACCTCACAACTAGTTTGCTTTGTGCTTCAAGGTCGGTAATGACAAGTAAAATTCATTAGGTGTGATCAGAAACAAGGCGGTTGTGAATGAAATGTCAAAATTTGCATTTGCACGTCGCTGAACTGTGACCTGGATGAACTTCTTCTTAAGACTTTGAAAATATCATATTCAGTTCTGTTTATTTCATCCTCCACCTCAACACCGACACGTCAGGACTCTGTAGATGCTAGTACAGGCAACTGACCTCTGTGACACACTGGTCGGGTTGCGAAGCAAGATGTCTAGTAAGCGACATGACACAGAAAGCGAAACAAATATGAGAACTTTGAAACTAATCCTTGTCAATCCTTGCTTCAAAATAGTTGTTCATTGTCTGCTCGTTGACAGCTAATTTAAAGCAATTGTCATTTAGACCGGACAATATTGCCAGATCTGACATTCTCTGTCTGAACACAATAAACATAGGCATCGCAACCGAATATTTCAAGACATGTGAAAGACTTATGACAACTGTCATAAGTTATTAAATGACTGTGAGGCCGAAATATTTATAAAGCGGCATACTTTGGTGGTGCGCATTATTTTTCGTTTCCAAACACACATTTGATGCATGGCTGATATTGTTGGGCTACTGACCCGTCAAAAGCCTAAGACTCTGCGACTTTAAGACCCTGCGGCATTCCATCAGCGTTGATCGCGGTTACACAGCTGTCATGTCAATTCATCAAACGAACCATCCTAGTATCTGCGAAATTAACTCGAAGATAATCTTGGCTGGAGTGTTGTTGTCTATTGGCTTAAAACTAACATTCCAATGCCTTTAAGATGTACGTTCATTAAGTCGGCTGTTAACTTTGCCTTCATTTATCCTCTCGCATATGGGACACAGTATTTGTCATAGAGTAGGATCGGTGTTCTCTAGAGCATAACATTGATCCTTCGTTTGGTATGCAAAAACCAATTATACAACTCTGTTTCCTGGTTAAGGGAATCTGCATAAATAAAGCTGATGTTGCAAGACGTATCCTTGATGCGGCTTAAAGCATTAGCTGATTTTAGATTTTCAACCACGAAAAGCCTTTTAGACACCTTTTCAATGGCCTTAGCCTTTTTTCTAAAATTATCCGAAATAGGGATTCGAAAATACCCTTACAGTGAAATTGAAAAATGTTACTAAGATATATAGAACGATTTACTTTCATTCATTTCATCCACGAGCACAACTTTATTTCATAATTTACATATTTACTCTACTTATAGTTAAATGGCAATCAAAGCTGCTGAAGCGCTTTGTTTTTCCAACCAAGCACCAACTTTATCTTTATTCTCTTCCAACCACTTGATATTGTTCTTTACGGTCTCCAAGGCCCGTACCCTAGCAGCTGTACCAGCTCCGGCTTCTGGGTATTTCGCAAAGAACTCTTGCATCTCCTCCAATTTCGTTTGAGTAGAGAAACGTGATGTTATCGAGGGAATCATTGAGCCCAAATATCTTTCATTCAAGCCAAAGCGATCCACAAGCCTTGGCCAATTTTCCCGCACATAATCCCACACAATACTCTGACCAACTGGATTGGCCGCAATATTCTGCAGACATGAGAAATAATCCTGTCCACGAACGTAGCTCTCATTCCACGCCAACTGGATATACCTGAAATCAAAGACAAAAAAAAATTAAAAAACACTTCATATTTAAAAGAGTTCCGTCTAACCTGCTCAAGATCCATGGAACCTGAATGCCAGACAATCCGTACATCAGTTTCGACTTTTCACTGGCATCCTTCTCATTGATGAATAGATTCCACACCTGAGTCCAAATACGTTCATTCCCACTGTTCACCATGCCGTAATAGTATATGGATTCTCGTAAATCTGGATGTGGTCGGATGCTTGGATCCTCTAGCCACTCATTAAAACGGGCAGCCACCTCGGTACCGCATGCTTCAAGACCCAATGAACAGGCAGCAGCGATTGCCGTTATACGAAGGCGACTAGGAAATAAGGACATATTAAAGGGACTATAGAATGAAACGGTCTACCTACTTTTTCAGATGATCAGTTCCGACTGTCCATCCGGCTTCTTGGTACGCTCTGGTAATAAGCTGTCGAGCATAGGTTATGTATTCAAGGAAAATGTCTGTAAACATCAGCGTGTTTTTCAGTGAAGTCAATTTACTGGAAGCCACACTCCAAGGGACATAGTCAACCTCCTTTGCTAGGTATGTGGTAATGTCAAGAGCTGTGTCGTATGGAAGTTGAGTAGAATCAGCTAGAGAGAAGGCATCATTCAGCAAACTAGCACGGTCTCCAACAGAGAAGGCCTACAATTTCAAATATACATTTTTGATCTACCTATAGTTGACTTCTTGGAACTTACGCTTGGATTGTCGACTAATTGAGCTACCAAAGCCTCCCACATCTCAGTCGGATAGTTAACGCGATAGTAGCCAACTTGGTTTCTGTTAAATTTGATCCATTTGACTGTAGCTGGTACCGTAATAGTCACTAAAAAATTTTTATATGTAGATATATTATATTAAAATGTATCTAGTCATGTAGTATAGAGGAATTAAATACGTTGGACTGGCATCCTTAAAACTTTCATAAAAAGGAAGAAGACTTGAGTTTTTGTACTCTTTTGTAAAGAATTAAAGCTCGAGCGGTTATGTTATACGAACGAATGTCTGACTAACGTCTAAGAGTAAAATTGTCGTAAGATAGTCTTTGAATAGAGTCCTAGAATAAAGACACGAAATACGCAAACGATGATGAAATTGAAGTGCTCAAACCTTGTCCATTTTAGTTAAGTTCAGAGGGCCCTCAGTTTAGTTCAAAGTTCAGTTTGAGCCCTCAGTTTGCTGAACTTGTTCGTTTTTTTGTTCGCCTAGATCAGTTTTATTCACTGTTCCGTTTTACGTGATTCACGGACAAACATTTGTAAAAGTCTTTTTAAACAGACCAACAAAACGTTTGTGCCGCTTTTGCCTTTGGGTTATGGGTTAAACAAAAACTACACTTATCAACTTTAGGCAATACTCACACACAACGCGAAAAGTGCTCACTTGTTCACACTGAACTATCTAGAGTATACCTGAGCTTGTTCAGCTACTGAGATGAACTATTGAACTACTGAACTGAATGAACTAAATTAAAATCCATTGGGAACTTGTTCACTTAGATCACTTGTTAGAGCTCTTTTTTGAACTAGTTCGTCGGTGAACTACACAAGCCTCATAGAAAAATAGAAACCCATTTAACCATTCACCTCTGTTAAGGTTCATTGATCTAAATCGACTACAGAGGTAGATTTTGCGCATACTGTACTTTACGTTCATGGCTATAACAATACTGATTGGAATATTCGAATGTTGAGAAAAAACTTATAACAGTCGTACTTTCAGAAGTTTGTCAATCGTTCAAACCCCCATACTTACATTCATTCTGATCATAATAGAACCATGCTCTCTCCAAAACCGCGCTGTCACTTGTATAGTATGTGATTGGAATTGACCACCGGTAGCTACAAAAAAAGAATTAAAAGAATTATTCCATCCATTCCACATCCAGGCTGTTTCGTACTTAAAAGTTGGCGAATCATTATACTCTCCATCATAGTCCGCTGGATTTGAGAAGAAACGTCTCTGTGTCAACTTGTACTGCGTGTTTGAAACCTTTTCGACCTCAACAACTGGCAGACCCATCTGTTCAGTCCAAGTACGCATGATTTCACTGTAAAAAGCATAAGCACTTATTTAATAAAGTTATTTGGCAAAATGTCAAAAAGTTGACGTTATGTTTAACAAGTAGTTGACAACTTACAAACGTCAAACACTTGAAAAGTCATATTGATGAAAACCTACCTGACATTAATTGTCAATCCCAGTTTATCAATCTCTGCCAGGAAGTCACTTGTAACAGCATTTGAGTACTTGTACTCATTCAAATAATTCGTTACAGCCTTTTCAAACACATCGGGTGTCAAAAAGTCCTCCAACATGCGAATTATCGACGATCCTTTGGAATAGGTAATGGTGTCAAAGATTTCAGTTATCTGATCTGGAGTTGTTACAGTCTGAATGATTGGGTGGGAGCCCAATGTTGCATCCAAGTTAAGGACCCCGTGCACTGTGCCTATGATGAATTGATCGTCCTAGAATCAAAATAGTATATAGGTATACCAAGGATCTTGTAGAATAGAGATCGTCTTACCATTGTCCATTCAGGGAAAATCGAGTGAACACCCTTATTCTCAATGTAGCTTGCAAAACCTTCGTTTAGCCACAAGTCGTTCCACCACATCATTGTCACTAGAAAATAAAAGTGTCAGGATAGTCCAGGATAGTTATATCTAGAAATTACCCAAGTTTCCAAACCACATATGTGCCAATTCATGGGCAATCACAGCGGCGACCCTTTGCTTGTTGACCGTCGAACTGGTAGCGGGATCGTACAACAGAGAAGTTTCGCGGAATGTTACCAAACCCCAGTGCTCCATTGCGCCCGACACGAAGTCCGGAATAGCAGCCATATCTAAAGAAATCCTTAAGTACAGGGTGACAACTGTGTAATGACATTAAACGTACCTAACTTGGGAAGAGGATACTCAATTTGGAAGTACTGAATGTAGTATTCAGTGATCTTGACACCGCAGTTCAAGGCAAAGTCAACCTTATTGATCTGTTCCGGTGTGGCATACACTCGCATTGTAAACTCTTCGCCAATACCTCCGGTGGTGATCTGTTCATGCTTCTCAGTAAAATCGGAGACAATGAAGCACGACAAATAGGTGCTCATTGGAACACTTTGTTCGAATTGAACCTCTGTAAAATCTCCAAGGTTTTGAGTGGACTAAACCAAAAGAATTGTTAATCTTGGATGAGAAGATTCGACTTTAGAACTTACCGAAATATTCATATTCGAAAGAGCGTGATAGCTTCGATCCGAGGGATGCACCAGGGCGACAGAATAAGTGGCCTTCAATGCAGGCTCATCGAAGCAGGGATAGGCTTGACGAGCGTAGGTTGGCTCGAATTTCGATGTTGCTATCGTTCTTGTAAATAAAAAAATAAAGTTAACAAAGGATATGCTTATGGTTGTCCTGTACTTACTTCAAGTTTCCGTCTTCCTTAGTGTACGAGCTGCTATATAGTCCAACAATTTTACCTTCCATTTTGCCAGCAAAGAGAATACCGATTCTGAAATTGGTGCTTCCTTCGGCAACTTCTTCGGCAATATCAATAACCAAGAATTCACGAACAGTGTCCAGGGTAAAGGAGGCAACGTAATTTGTAGAACCAGCGTTCAGGAGGTAGACATTAGTAATCTCCAGGTTATTGGAATGAAGGATAATCTGCTTCGTGGTTCGAACCACTTTCAAGTGGATTATCACTTGTCCAGTAAACAGACCGGTATCCACATTAGGATGCAGATACAGGTTGTAGTGTGTAGGAACGACATCTCCCGGCAGGCGGTAATCAATCTGAAAATAAGGAATCATTTACGGATAAGTAGTCTTTAAGGTTGAGCAAGCCTATAGTAGTAAGATAGTAGTATGACCTTCTATCCCTTCGTCATCTCCTACACAAAGTAAAAAGTCCACAAAAATTCAGCTTCATTTACTTCATTTAAAGAAACTTCTAGCATCAGAACGTTTATCTTTCACTGTTTGGCAACATTTATAAAGTATGAACACTGTGGCTCACAATGACAGGCTTCAAGTTTACAAGCATACCTAACTATAATTTCCCAAGAGGACACGGACAACATAGCTATTAGTATAACCAACCCGGCCTCTCAAACCAGATCCTGCTTAGATCAGATCTGTTTCACTATTTCACACGAGTGGAAATTTTCCCATATGTGGTTGGTCCTGTTAGCAGTGTCTAGTTTAAGTAGAGCCTTACATGTAGTTCTACCCTCTGCAGTCTTATAGAGTTCGGAAGTGACTCTAGCTCCAAAAATGTAAACCATGTCATACTTGGCAAAAAGGCCTACCTTCTCACTATCATTTATTTATTTTTAATTTTCACACTCACCCAACATGATCACAATGTACCCTACCTGGCAACCTTCCATATATCCTACCTTCAGTTATTTAGGTCAAGCCTTAGTGCACCATGTCTGCCCTATATGAACTTGAAAAGGGAGGGCTTTCGGAGTGAACGCTATGCAATTTGATATGATGAGTCACTTGAATCCGACCTCAAATCTTGAATATCTTGCGTGGGGAAATGGTAATGGTCCTTCTTTTTCTGAAATTCAGTTGTCCCATCAATTTATAAAGAGTCATCCAACAAACGGTGGCAAAAGGGAACATTTTTATGAAAAGTCCTAACATTTCTACTCTAATTTAAAACTGAAGTTAGTAATGGAATACAATATCTGACAGATTTCTGCCTCAACCCTGTCCACATTCTTTTGATAAAGTTCTTTTCCATTTTTTCGCATTATTAAGGCAATTTTTTTGCCCATAAAGCTCTGATATTTTATTAGGCGTTGACTTTATTTTAACATAGTCCCAAAGAGAAAGTGTAAAGCAGAACCGCGATAGGCGATTGAAGTCTTCCTTTAGATAAAGTCCAGGAAATTTGTCACACATACTATTGAGACATTTTTTCACCAGCTATGTGGAATGTCGTTCACATGGTCAACATGGTTCGAGCCTTCCGTCTACAATGAGTGCCACTCTTGGGAAAAACCAAGGAGAGCATGTGCATCGTGTATCGATCCATTTCTGATAATTTCCTAGTTTTTACTTATCAAAGTGGTGGGAATGGATGACAGAACATAAGAGTAGGCGATGGATGAAGGAAATGTCAGCTAGGTATCCCCAATCCTAAAGGGTTTTTAAGTTAATTAGATTGAGACTGTCTTGTCAGATGTTGGATGTTGCCAATTCTAAAAACATAAATCCACTTAAAAGAACCTAAGCTTGTCTAACTTAGTCAAAGAGTGGGCGAACGAAGGCCATGGAGGCAGCTTTGGTGACGCAATGGCTAGAGAATTATTTGGAAATTAATTGTGTTAGCTTCAGGAATTATTTTATCAATGTCCAAACGAAAATTGAGCTCCTTGTCTTACTTGATGTATTGTCGCTAAGAGAAGGAACTATGAATATACATATGTATGTTGGTTGGCCGTTGTACTTATGTTTATAGCTAAAGTGAAAAGAACTGAACCTAGACAGTAGTGTCGTGGAACGCCTGACGTGGCTTAAAAGGAAGGCATCCATTTCAGCAATATGGCTTCAATCGAGTGTACTCACAGGCAGACAGAATGTCAACTTTGAATAAAGTCTCAAGTTCTTATTTTTCAGAAAACAAAATAGTTAACTTATCGGTCAGTCGGCGCCTTAGTGTCATAAATTGATTGAAAAAGTATTTATAGTAGCATATGCCATAATTGCCATAACTTTTAATCTACCAGTAATAACTGAAAAATAGGAGTGGTCTTTTGAAATGATGTATACTTAAGCCGTACAACTTTAAAAAAAAAAAATCTTGCAGAAAATTGCATTAAAATAAGTTTTTTCTTTGTATATTTACAGCGACTGGTGGTGCTAACGTAGTCGTAGTACTATCGCTTGGAACGGTTGTGGTCGTAGTTGTAGTTATGGCTGTAGTTGTAGTCGTCTGCTTCATAGCCTCCTCGAGTAAATCCAACTTCTTCTGTGTCTCTTCCAATTCATCTTTTAGATCTGCTTTTTGAACAGCCAACACAATGGTAGACACTGTGAACGCGGTCAATGCCAAACCGAGACAGATCGTTACAAGTTTCGAAGTTAAAATCATTTTAGCTAACAATATTCTTATATAACTTTAATTTAATTGAAATCTATTTTACACACTACTCGGACATTTTACCACGACCGAAGGTACCACGTCAGGGAATGGTTCCGAATAAACTGAAAAATCACCTAGTCTAGAGCAAGCAACCCAGGCTAGGTAATCTCTAAACCATAAAAAAACAAAAAACTTTATCTGAATTGCCCATGCTGTAAAAGTAGTAACGCGCAGAAATTAAACCCGGCATTTGCAATTCAGCGTTAATCGGAATGTCCAGTAAAAAGATTAAATGAGTTAATAAAAATGAAATTGACAAACAAATGCACTAATTCACACGAGGGTACAAGTACCAAGGTACATACATACTTGTATGTGACAAACGTTTGACTGGTAATAATGTCAAAGTATCTAAACGAGATTGACATGTTTTCGAATATCACCTCTAGATCGGTCTGCATGATAACAGATAGCTATTCATTAATGGTAGGTATCAATCCGTCTGAGGAATGTTGTTCAAGGCCTCGATATACTCACTATCGTTCAATCAGTTTGTTTTATCTCGAAGATCTGTTATGACTGGACGTGATATGGAGCTTATCTTAAACCGCAATTAGTTATGAAAATAGAGATGGATCATATAAATAGAAACGTGCGAATAATGATTTCAGATTACACACAAATTCGTTCAACCTGGTATGAACAACCCTTCTCAACAATTTCATTTAGTCTTGGATATTCGCAAATATATGACAAAGGATGTATACAACTCAAAATTTATGCTGCGACTACCTACAGGAGAGTAGAGAGCAACCCAGTATGCGTCGTGACAATGAAACCTCTACTGGACATATGAAAGTTGCTTCAAATAGATCCAAAAGTGGAGCTTCTTATCGAATCACCAAAGAACTAAAAGCGTTCACATTTCACGTCACACTTCAAAGGGCCATTCACAACTCAACGACCTGTGAATGAGCAAATTTTGACATTTCCACACATTATAATACTGAAACATTCAAAACCAATGTGCCTCCAATTTCTTGGCCTCCATGAGTGCGAAAAAAAATAAAAATAAACACGTGAGAGCTACACGCACAAACGAATCAAGAATCAAATGCCTTACTTGTTCTAACAAATGACATTTATGGATTGTCAAATCGAAGAGATAAAATTGTAAAAGCCATGCCAGTATCACAAGTTCAAGAGCGCTTATAAGCGATAATTAGAACTACAACCTAGATATAGTGAAAAATCGGCTACGCCAAATAAACGAATCGATTATACAACGACCAATCTGTCTGATAAGCAACATGTCAAGTGCAATAATTGGAACAGAGGCCACACGTCTTTCATGCGATCGGCTATCAATTCTAATTTATGACTCACTAAGTTGAAGTTTTAAATTTTACGAGTATAATGAAATATAATGATTGATTACGAGTACAGTAAATGCTTCCCTAAGTGAACATTCATGAGGAATACCGATTTCATTCTTAAGAGTGTATCCTTTCCCCTTCTATTTGGGAGTAGCTTTGAATGAAAATGTTTTGAAAGGAAGCTGCCGCTTATATTAATGAGTACTTCCAATCTTCATCAAATATTTACTTTTTTTTAATAAAATCTCAGATTTGAATAGTGTCAGGGTCTAAAATAAACACAATTTTAATAGCCTGCCTACACCTATGATGATTCCTACATTGCTCGGTTCCAACGATAATTGAACACAGAAAGTCCACAAGACATGTATTCGACATATTGATCGGTCATTAAAGTGACTTGGCTTATGTTGAATACATTTAGAGAACGATTGTATTAAAAGGAGTTCTTAATTGAACGAGTCGTGGTAGGCATGCATGCAATAGCACTGAAACCCTTTGCATGATTCGGGTTGAAGTAGGCGCCAGATTTATTCATTCAAGAAAATCGGTTTATAGAACATTTTGTTTTTAGGAGGTAAGGGGCTAAACTTACCAAAACTTCGAATCACTCTGAGTTGGTAACCGGGCGGAATGGGAAGCTATATGAACTTAGAGCGGCACCAACAAATCCCATCCCAATGAAGCTCTTTACAAAGGTTTACCAGTGAATTAACTTACCCTAGACTTAAAAAGCCAACATAGATACAAATGTAGAGATAAAGACAGTCCAAATTGTCCTGGCCGGGGATAAAGCCCCAACTACCAGTTGAGAGTTGAGCATCAATTGCGAACCATGACATTGGTATACCCAAAGTGACGAGATATACATATTTTATAGTATGCCCAATTCAATTGTCAGAACGTCATGCCAGTCCGAGCCTATTATAAAAGTTAAGATGAATCTTCCCAAGACACTAACAAATGTCGCTTTAGAGTTACCACTCGTGAAGGAAATGGAGAAAAAACGGCTAAAACCGCCACTACTTTTACTTCGAAGTTGAGGATCTACAACTACTAGGTACCGGGATAGAATATCATAAAAAAACTGTAGTTCTAGCGCCGAAGATGTATACCCATCTCATAAGAATGCTATGAACAGACTTGTGGAAGAATCCTCAAGCTCTGGAGCATTAGAGAATGCCTGGCATCAGTGTTTTGAAGAGTCTCACGTGGAATTACTTTCATTTTGTCATACTTAGTATACAAGTCATTGTAAGTATGGGAAGGCAAGAACGCCTCCACTAGTGATATTTATTTGGAGCAATTCTTCTTCTACAATTGTTGCATACGAATGGACTGCAGTCCACATCGAGTTCGGTGCCACCGTGGACAAGTTGTCCACTTTCTCGGCAATGATGTTCAGGGAGTTGAGAATTAGCAGGGCTTTTAGTTATCCCGAATTTATCTTTAAGTTTATTGTTAAGTCCGTTCAAAGTATGTATCCACTCTTTGAAGTCTGTTAAGGTAAGAGTATACAACCCTGTCGTACACCATTTTGTTTTCCCGTGCATGATCAACCAAAATTCCTCTTGATCCAAGTTATAGGAAGCGAATAACCGCGTTACCAATTCGTAGCAATTTTGGCGTGAATTGAAAACGTCAGGCTTTGTATGGAATGCGAAGGGTTTGTATCTTCAATATTTAATAGGTAAGTACATTAGTTCACTTCCTTATCGACGTTCGTTCATGTCCTAGCCGAAGTTTCCAATGGCGGGGAAAATGTGAGTATTCAATAATCGACGTGAATGTTTGCAAAAATAATTTCTTCAACAAACTGATCCTTCTTAAGTCCCGTATTGAAAATAATAGCCAACTTTAGTTACCAATTTACATCAGTACAAGCTAACCTAAATGAAACACCCAGTGATTACTAAATTTGAGTCTCGACAAACATTTGCAAATTCTTTCATAATTTTGTTGGGAAAAACCGAACAATTTGTGATTATCTTGAATGAATGTTTGATACATTTTTGCAAAGGATATATCCGATAATCATTACAACGCCTTGGGAGTGTATGCTTTATCATTTTCCAGGCCAGACCAACGAATCATAATGACGGAAGTGGGTCATAAAGTTTGCAGTGTCAATTTTATGGTTTTATGGCTACTTCCTAAACATTTGTAAATACAGAGTTAGGTAGCTCCGATTCAGGACATTAATGAAACATTTGGGGAATTTCATTCATTAAAAGGATTTCGTTTTTTTCTACCTGCTCATGTTGCATGGTCTCTTATAAAAAAAAAAAAATAGAAAAAAGGAAGAATTAAGTTTTTTAGGTCAACTTCCTTTTGTAATGACAGCCAAGTTTGGTATAAAAGGGAACAGTATGCAGGAATAAGATCACATCTTGTCTTGTTACTTGAACCGGGAAGGATATCATAATATCGAAAGAAATGGCTTCATCGATTAGTTCCTTGATTCTCGTCTTTTCGGGGCTGCATGTTGCAGCTAGCTATCTGGATAGCGTGGACATCATTGCATCGAAAAGTGGATTGGTCAACAAAATGGTGAGTTTTTTAAAGGCTGATGTCTTGGTCCAGTTTTTTTACTTTCCATTTCAAATTTGCAGAAACTTGAATCAATGTTCCCACTTAAGGAAATTGTCGGACCAAGTCTTGAGCTGGCTCTAACTACCTGTCAAGATAGCTTTAAATGGGACCGCTGGAACTGTCCCAGTACCGATTTTCTTGCCAAAAGGACTTCTAAATATTTGGATCGTGAAAGCGCGTACGTAGTAACCCTAACCACAGCTGCTCTGATTTACACCATAACAAAGAACTGCTCGTCTGGTAGTATCTCAGGATGCGGCTGTACAGAGGATAAGAACAATCAGTTCACAAAATGTTCTGATGATCCAGACTATGCAGAACAAGTGGTCGGCGCTATTCTTAGCTCACGTCAAGATGACAGCTTAGATGTACAGGCTTACGCTATGTTGCATAATAACCGGGCAGCAAAACTTGTCATTCGGAAATCCTTAAGGCGCTACTGTCGCTGTGAAAATGAACAATTTGCATGTAGCGAAGGGAAATGCTGGTATTCACTTCGCCCTTTCGCTGATGCCGCCAATGAAATCAGGCAGATGTATGAGAGAGCGCTGGTGGTAAGAACGGACAATACGGGAGTAGTCAACTGGAAACACATACCGGAAAATGTTCTCGTCTACGTACAGGACTCGCCAAATTATTGCAACACCAATGCTATCCCCGGCTGGACTGGTATACGTGGACGTCAGTGCTCCCGAGAGAAAGGCAGAAACGTCAGCCAGCATGAAAGGCAATCATGCAGGAATCTTTGCCGATCCTGTGGATTGAGAACTCGTGGCCAGACGGTGGTTGGAAAGAAACGTTGCAATTGCAGGTTTTCTTGGTGCTGCGAGGTGACTTGCGATGTTTGCGTCAGTGTGGAGAAGCAGTACTATTGTGATTAATTTTATTTCTCTTTCTTTTCTATTACTTGTACATAAGTATGTACATATTTGCGGTTAATAAAGTTTATTGTTAAAAAATGTAGTTTTCTGTTTTGCATTTCTGCTAAAAACTGGAAGGATAGGTGCTGGGGTAACACCCGAAGGTGTCCGCAGATACATTGCATTGAATTCCTAGAAATTAAAATTTTTTGGTAATATCTGTACAGACAGACAAAATCAATGTTAGTATAGAGATGTTTGCGCGGGTACAAGTTGAACGTGGTCCTCGATATCTAGTGCACAATATGTTGAATTTTTCGAAACATCAGCATCTGAAGAATAGACTTACGTACTAAGATAGTTATGTTTACGAAACCTATGTTACTTAGAGACGAGTTAAAAGATCATGAACTACTGGAACAAAGTTCTTAAAAACTGAAGTTTTAGAAAGGAGTTCCTAGATGGAGAAGTCTTTTATGGGAGAGAGTTGACTAAGTCCATAGGAGGTAGAGACAGAAGTCATGTGATAAGAACCCCAGCTTTTTGGCATATTGGTTTCCAGTGAAAACACCGATAACGTGACTGATCTGTGATTGTTTCAATAGAATCAACTCTACACTATGGTTCAGACGATAGACTCCGCCATTACAGCAGAATTGCCTACAATGTCTTTATGGCCCTGCACCCAGCATAGGAGAATCTTGAACCACTTAGAAATCTCGAGGAGAGGCACGATTGGCGGTTGATCATCAGTGAAAATCCTAAAATCCTTGACAGATCGTCAAGATTTCCGCCTAAAAATTCAGACAATACTTTGAGGTGAAACTGAGCTTTTCTTGACCCGTTCGTCTAGAAGTGAGCTAAGCTGTATCCAGGACAGTAGTCATCCAATCGCTGCGACCAAGGAAGCTCGGCGTTAGTTAGTGTCATCTACGGTTAAATTAATGAGTTCACGAAACGAGAAGTGAGTTTCATGATAGCTGGACACTGTAAGGAAGCTTCGAGGCAGATAATCGTAGATCATTAGATTCTAAGTGCGAGCTTTTGTATGAAAACAACTTAAACCTCAATCCATAGTTTGGGAATATGAACCAGATTCAGACAACCAAATAGAGCACTTTAACCTGCTTACCTTGGAGTTGTCAACTATTTATTGGAAGTCATAAATCTTTTAAATTTTTATGATTTTTAACGATCTTTGATTTCTCACTCACATCAAAACACGCATCAATCAGTAAATATATTTATTGACCTCTTTGCTTTCACATTTTACACCATATTGCACTGTACTTACGCCCACTGATTTAGTTAATCCAAGTAGTCGGTCTGCCCTCAACCCTGTAGCCATTGTAAGCTGCCGCTTCGGACCGTCTACTGGGCTCTCCGGCCCAATACGAAGGCGCCACTTCATAAGTCGGCACACTCTTCGAGTTGTTCTTCAGCGCCGAGATTACCAGCAGGAATATCGCCAACTTTCCAATTAATATCGACTTAACCAGCAGCAGCTTCAATTTGGTCACCAAAAACGGAATAATCGCCGATTGTATAAGAAATGGCAGAATGAAAAGCGGAAGTATTTTGGAAATCATCTCGTACTTCTTCCCACGACCTGTAATACACACATCATAGTCAGAACATCATCGACACCGTGACACAAACTCAAACTCTCACCTTCAACTTCTGGATCGTTCCATCGCCCGAGGAAAATATCCTTCAGACACTCCTCATCCAAGTTCACACTCACGATGTCGTTTCTCATGTCCAAGCTCATGTTCACCCCCGGACCGACCTTATACCGAAACTCTTCGTCACGACTATAGATCAGGGGATCTTCCACTGCAATTGCCCCTGCGCGTTTCTTCTTATTCCTTCGCCGTGCTTTTTTCTTAATTCGCGGTCTTTGGCTGCTCTCTTCAGTTGGAGGTGTCTCTTCGGTTGTTGTTGTTGTCGCAACCGAATGACGATCTCTCAACAGTTTACGATACTGTGATGAGGTGCGATTACCCAGAAATGTACTCCGATAGTTTTTGTAGATACCTCGGAATATATTCCTCAGTGGTTTGGCTTTTTTCTCAAAAATCTCATGGTTATCCTGATGATGTTCGAAGATCGCCTCATCAATGGCCTGTCCATGTTCCTCATCGTCGTCGTCCTCCTCCTCTTCCTCGGATGAAGACGCATCCACTGTCTCGGATACACTTAAATCAACTTCTCCATTATTTGTACTTTGGTCAATGACAAGATCCTCAGACTCTTGACTGCGTTCCTCTAATTCTATGGAACACACCGAACTTAAGGCTAAACACACACTCAACAGAATCAACTTCATTCTAAGTCATTTCAGACTCAGGCACGTTGCAAACAGAGCGATAAATTGCACACGCGGTCGGATTAGAAATTCGTACGTGACTTGCTACTCGAATGGACATCAACGAAATGCTGCAAATCCTCAGCCATTCGGGATTTTATTAACTTTCTTGTGGTGTGTGCGGCGGTTTCACATTGACGACTGCAGCTAGAAATGATAGAATCTTACAATTCCAGAAATTCCAGCCAAAGAAGGAAACACAAAAAAAAACTTGCAGTTGCTTTCATCCATTTATTCAGCCGCCGAGATAGTGGTCTAACTGTTATGGACTTTGGCGAAATCGTATCCCACATTCGTGCGGATCTTTGTTTTCTCGGGAATAATTGGAAGGAGAGCGAAACCTGCAGTTGCCCCACATGCTGCTCAACCTCACAGACATGATCCCACCAAATAGGTAGGCGCGCATGCGCAGTGCGCAGTGCGCCAAAGAAGGAACCTCACCTGGAAAGATCTGGATCTGGTGATGGGAAATCTCATTTTCGAGATGCAATCGAGTGCAAACGTTTGTTCTGTTGTTCTACATCAATGCCTGGATCTAGATCAATCTGTAATTGGATTTTTTTTATTCTATTTCTCTCTATTTGGGTTTGCTGATCATGGATTTTATTGATACCAGGTTGTAAGGTTGATGGAGCGCTGAACGCACTTGGAATAAGTAATTAATGAGCGCGTAACTAATGGGTCCATGATGATGGATACAAATTAGGATTGAATGTGGGTTTTGAACGAGTTTCTGCGTGGATAGCAGTAGTTCAGAAATGGTGGAGATTGTGATTCACTGGTGAACTATGGTTGTGTGATAGAACTTAGGAGGCTACTGGAAAGGATGTAAGCTTAGCACTGACCATACTGAATTCTATTCAATTGGGTGGAATAGCCTCCGACTCAATAGGAACTAGCTTTATGAGATAACCCTCCAGGCTTTTTCTCACTCAAGACTTATGTCGAAGTTTACGTATCCAGTTTCAACGCATAGTTTTAGCTGGCTTGAGTAGTTTCTTAGAAATTTTGGTAGATTGGTGATTGTAGGGACAGTTATAGATGTACATTTTGTTTGTCCAACTTGTGGACGTTTGACAGTCATTGCAGCGGCATTGACAGTTGACTAAAGGTATTGGACGTTGAGTGAACCAAGGCCGGTTTAGTGGTGATCGTCTTTACCTAGATGCAGTTCCTGGAACAAATTGTTTTTTTTTTTGTATTAAGCCCGACCATGCTGAAACATTGGAAAGACAGGTCGTAATAAGCGACTTCCACTGTGTATGACATCTGGGCTTAGCAACGTCACTTCAGACTCTTGACTTATTCATCTGCACAGCACGATAAAATACCTTTGTACGTCAAACTATGGTTTAATTTTGATATCAGAGATAGATACCAGGAGCTGTTAGTTGATAACAATAAGGCATTTCCTCTCAAATCACACACATATGTATGTATGTTAAAACTATCTCACTACCTAGTGAGACCATGTCAGTGTGCCTTAAGTCTGTTAACGTGGTAACCTATTGGGCGCACAACGAAGCTAGAAGAAACATCAAACACAAGGAATAGCAAAAAAAGAAATGATTACTTCTATCCTGCACAGTATCTTCATCGCATATTAAATCTGGAGCTATAGGTTTCTCATGCCTTCATTCGATTTGATAACATATGTATGCAGTGCGATCAAGCAAATTTACTCCTTTGACCCATTCTAATGGATTCGTAAAACCAATATGTGTTCTCCCTTCGTTTGTTTCACCTTAACTTTCAATAACCTACATGCGCAGAATCGGTAATAATAATTCCCTTGTACTACAATAATCCATTCTCTTCATGTATATAATTGAAAAGTTGTGTTTACCCTTGATGGAAATGGGCAAAACCTAGTATGACTACATTGTTACCGGAAACACCATATACGAACAAAATGTATGAGAAGGCCAGGATAGAAGTTATGTCGATACAAACCCACAGTCGACAATTCAGAAAAGTCTTTCGAATACCCAAAACTAGAGCATCTTTACAGGAGCAATAAAATGATGTGCAAAACGTGTCTGCCTCCGATAATCCGTAACTTTTGACGGAAAAAGATAAATGATTGAATGCACTAAGCTCTCCATAGATAACTGAAAACCAATTGAAATGAACTACAAATAGATACCACGACAATACAGAATACTTAGAATAGGTTTGCGTCAACGCCCGATTAAAGTTTACACGATTATTTCCGGTTTAAGATAACGATCCGAAATTATTTGAAGTCGTTATAAAATATTTTAACCGCCTTCAAAGGGAAAAAGGCGGAAGCGTTGAAAATATTGTCAATATATACTGAATACTATTTTCCGTTTTACTGAATTAAGGTAAACTTTATATGATTCGTTAAAATGTACCACGACTGCATGTTACACAGTGACCTCGAATCTACCGCTGCATACAGTGCCTTAATTTTATTTAATGAAATACCCTTCAGAGAATGAGGTATTTAATATCCAAAATACAAAAGTACAAATATTTAGCATGACAGGTTCTTGGTATCCAAGGCCTCGATTCCTATAAGGATTTTCATTCAACGAGTTACACATGTATATGGAAGCAGAAGAGGGGCTACATTGTAGTTTCGTGTTCGAAGAGCAATGCGCATTTTACTCTCGGATGTTTGTCAGGCGTTTGCGAGAGGTGGGGCCGTGAAAAAACTTTGTCTGATGACTTTTTGAAATGAAGAAAGAAAGGAAAACCAGATTTGAATCTTTTATGGGCCTAAATCCATCGTCATCCTACGCAATCGGGAGTGTAAAGCTGAATAATTTTTTATAATACTTAACACATTTGTAGTTCCTAGAATTTGGATAGTACATCAAATAATCTGATAAACGATGCAGAGGAGGGACCGGATAGGTTTTCTTTTCTTGCAAATTGGGCGAACAGTGCTGAGTTTGATGCATGCTTCTTACAATTGCAAATTGTGTTAATCTGCTGGGCCATCCGCTGCAGAAGTTAGTTTAAATTAAAGTTTGGATTACGATTACTGCTTTCGGTTTGGAAAGACTAGATCGGTAATGGTTCAAGGCCTTGATCTTCTTATGGACCACCAAAAGCTAGGGCACACACCCCCAATAGCTGGCAATTGGTCTGGTTATGGCTGTGTACGTAGCTAAACCAATTGTCTCTTATGTAGCAAACATCCTATTCCTTCATCTTCAGATACAGAAAGAACCCATGACTTTTAAGCTCATATCTGAAAATAATAACTCAAAGCTAGGCAAGACATTGCAGTGGAATTAAGCAGTGGAATTTTGCAGATCATCATAACTGAGTACATTATATGTAAACACACATTGGACAGCTATTTTGATTTTTGGTACAAAGAGTGGGGGCTGGAGTATGCGATGTATCTCCACATAGTTCCATAGCTAAATAGAAATCCTTGCTGTAGAACTATGTTTCTTTCAGGGAAAATATAAACAAATCTATAGCAAACTAGAACATCCATATTCTCTTTGACAGCAAAGCTGCTCTTCTAGCCACTAAGACCTACGAAATAACACCAAAACTAGTATGAACCTGCCTTCAACTACTATCACTAGCCAGCACAATTAGAGTTCATCTCATTTGAGTGCCAGAGTATAGCGGACATAAAATATCAGACACACTAACCAGAAACTGATCTTCTTTAGCTTCCATGATGCCTACACCATGCTGTGGATTGCCTGTCAGTACTGCAAAAAACTACTCGGATTTATCACCACTTCAGATACTTATCATAAGTGAGTTCTAATTTGGGGCAAATCACAGTAAGCCCACCTGTGGCGCAATGAAATCTAATCTAACGCAATGATTTTGTTTTTTTCATTAAAAGATATGTTTTGTACAAAATTGTATGACCAGTGGTACGTTACTCATTTGCATGTAAAAATGTAACCACAGTCGATCCGTGGAACTAGAATGCTCAGAACATGATTGATATACAGGTCTCCATTCTTATAATTTGCACGTTTCAACTTCCTTTTTCCGTGCGCTCGTGTGCAGACAACATGTCCCACATCGTGACCCATAACAATCGCCGAAAAACAATTCTTTTGATTACCATACCGATGACAATAAACCTACGTACACGTATTCTGAATAATTAATTAGCGGTGAAAACTCCACGATGATGTGGTGACCTACAAATTTCACTTTTTCTTAAAAGCTATCATGAAAATTATTGACAACAAAATATTTAAATTTTATTGCTGCACAGGACACAATGAAAACGCCCAGAATTTGTTTGTTGAAAATATCCTATTTTATTTATAAATACAAAGAACTACTTTTGGCCAAAAGAAAATCTAGGCGAATAAATAAATTTCGTTTTAACAAATAAATAAATAAATAATTTAATTATCCTAAACTACAATACATCTAGAGTTACTACTGATTTTTGGTTTTGCTGCACACGCGTTCCATCTCTTTTAGTACAAGTTCAGTCTACAGGATTCTGGCGATTACCATTCCTTTTCGAGCCAAACGGGCTGCTGCGAGTGCGCATGAGAGTAAATGATTGGAACTGGACCGGCCAAAGGGGCAGCTCGAACCTGGGGCAGCACACGGGACATAATCTGTCCAATAGCGAGCACCAGTAAGATGAGCTACGGGGAGAACATAAATTAAGACAAAGTGGTGGAGATTATGAGCAGCTTCTATACTTACACCAACACCCAATCCCTTCATGGAGACCACTGTCAAGGCAGCCAGCAGAGTGGTAATCACACCAACGACAAATGCACCGGGTATGATTGCAAAGCTAATCCTTTTCAAAAAGTGATGTCCGAACGTGCGTCCCTCTGAAATACCCAAAACGCTTATTAATCAACACTTCCTTCCACTTCTAGCGATCATACCGGCCACATCGGAATCACTCTCATTCGATGCCACACTCTCGACAGCCTGCTGACAAAGCACATCATTGATCACAAAACACACCACAAACAAGGCAACAAGGAATCTCTGATTGATAGCCATTTCGATTGTAAATAATTCTTATTTCGGATGAATGTAATCCTTCGAATATAGTCCTTCGAATGTAACGGCAGCGTTATAATCCAAACTGACAGTCGATAAGGAGTCGAATAACGAGTATGAGACACTCTGCTGGTGATTAATCGATGACCGATGAACAACAATTGAATGAAAAATTCCAAGCGTTGGTGGTTTTTAATCATCCACACCCGAAAGTATTGGCCACCAAATGAAAACGACATCACGACGACCACGACGTTGCTCGGAACGAATCAGTGGCTCGGTCTCGGACGCAAATCAGTGTCACAAATTTCGTTTGAACAATTTTGGCTGACAAGCCGAAGTTGAAGGTTTCCGAATGCTTTTTCGGTAAAAGAAATTGCAGAGAGCACCCCTGCTGAATAGCTAAGTGCGAGACCGCGCTGTGCGTCGCACCGATGGATGACCATTGCAGTTTTAGAAGAGGAAATGCTAAAAACGTAATAACTCATGAAGTTCACTTGGCCATAAAAGGATATGCACGCTGTAGACACATTTGTATGTCCGTCGATAGCGGATTCAACGCTCTAGACCGCTCTTCGGTTGGAATGGTAAAAGTTCGCAAGAAATTATAATTCATTCATAAAAAACAAAAATAAAATAAGAAATAATTATTTTTTCTTTCTTCTTTTATAATTTTTGACGTTTTCTTTGGAACGTGATCGGAGTTACATTGATGAAGGTGCACACGCAGAGGTATTCTTTTTTTTTTATGATCGGGACCTTTTTGTGATAGAAATGCGGCCACTTCACTTTCGTTTTATTGGTACTGCTGACGGATATGGCTAATGAACTAACGAACAAAACTATTTGGAACAGAGGTAAGAGTAAAATATACTGAGCAGTCGAAAAGGGGGTAATTAATAGGGGGAAACGTACATATGTACGTAGATTCATACGTGAAAAATCGTTAGATATAGTGGAGACATTTGAAAATGTAGTCGGACGCGGCTTGCGTCAAATCATGACCACCATTTGTACTTTACCCTCGTTATCCAGAGATATAATAGAAACGATCGTGGAGGGTTTAACGTAAGTGACAGCTCTGACAATGTACAAATTGTGTCGAGCATCGATGATCGCTCGTGCCATTCCTTAGAGTCTGTTCACACAGGTTTAGGGGGAATTGAAAAGCTGACATGCTATCGCAAATCAGATTTTTAGATTTTCTGAAATTTTCTGGGTTTATTTTTTGACATTTGAAAATGTTAATCGCTGAAACCTGACAAATACAATAGAAATACGACAGTAAACCACTTGCTGTAAATAGGATAAACTTTCTTGTAAAAATAATTTTTTCTTCAAACCTAATCAATTGCATTTGGGACCAATCAATACGTCAAAGAAAATCCGAGGACAGAACACGTGAATGTCATCAAAAAATCCATTCCGGCAATCCTGTGTAAACAGGGTCGTACGAATTAGGAGTACATTGTATTATCTTGATAAATATAGATTCTTTAAATTAGTCCGGAAGCCAAGGGTTAGCCATCTGTTACTCTTAAAGATTCGATTTAGCCGCTCAAGAAGAATATTTGTCAAGCTATCATGAATTAGGAAACGAAACCACCGAAAATGTATTGAAAAATTGGATTGACAGCCGAGGCAATCATTTGAATGAAATGATATTCCATAACTAGTAGGGAAGTTTACACTTTTCAATCAAGCAACAATTGTTGGAAAATATGGAATTTTAACCTGACAATCGGTATAGATTTCTAGAGTTTTTCCGATCCAGTGTCCATTAGTCATTCAAGCAGTTACGCTGTCAAATACTAGAAATCAGTGACTTCTCAGCTTAATCAGAGATTTCAGGTAGGACTAGGATGATCAAGCTCCTACGATATATAGAGTCGTCTTAATTCTTCAAAAAAAAGCCTTTCGAACTTACATAATTGCATTATAAGCCCAAAGAAAACGTAATGGGCAAGCGTTGTTCTTCATTTTATTTCTGTTCAGATGTTGTTGACAGCAAGAACTTGGTTTTACCCTCGTGTACTGCTTAACCCCATTTTCGAAACTTTTGTTTCAATACTAACAAACGATCTGGTGACAGCCCGTTGAATTTTTCCGATGATATCAATGTCAACAGCGTCAGAGCTTTGAAAAATTATCCCTTAGGTTTTAAGATCACAGGTCTCGGTAAAAATACGAAGTTTAGAAGCGATGCCAAAGCTGGACATGGCTCTGTCTGGACATAATTAGCCTCTAAAAATGCTCTAAAAGAAGTATCCTCAAGCTGCTTTGTCATTAGGTTCAGTAGCCTTGTTCGATTTAAGATAAATATAAAGCTCGAACTAAATCCTTCCTGCACGTACTTACGAAAGTTATCTAGTCTGTTACTCAACTGTACTACTAAGCTCAAGACTTCGGATGCTGATGAAACGAATGTTCTTGTGATGATGAAACCAAAATTGATTCCGGTGTAAGCCTCTGTTGGGTCATCTATAAGTTCAGCCTATCTTGCACCCCATTTCTCAACTAAAGATGAACAATCCAGAGGCAGACTCAGAGAAAGAGCTCTTCCTAGGAAAGTAAGTTCACATAAATATCAAATTGACAGGACAGTAACGATGAAAATGCTTTGAGAACTAACCTACGAAAATGTGATAAAAAAAACACCCGATTCCTCCTTACAAAGATCACAGAGGCAACCATCGAATTACCAGCAATTGGTGCATTATGTCTACTAACTGGACTTGAATCCTTTTCTAGAGTAAGCAGATCCTACTTCCGTCATGCAAGAGCGCACTCGATTTAAATAAAAGACAATAAAAACAGATGACCACATTGACCTGAACAAATCGCCTGCGGACTAAGACTGGTGACTGCTTGCAGAATAGCAGAAATGCGCGGAAGAAGGAGAATAGCTTGAGCACTTCCTCTTCGCATGATTTGTATAAGGGCGTTAAAATACAAACTCCTGGGAAGAATCTACTTATCTGTTCTGAGTTATCCTAGGTATTACAGACGGGCAACAACTTTGGAGTTCGTTGGAAAAAGTGAACCTCAAACAACTTTCCATACCCAAATCAAATCAAACTTTACTTTCATCCGACCTCTTACTTTTCTCCACCACACAGTCTCTCTAAAGGAGGGAAGGAGGACGCCATGAGTATATTCCTCCTAAATCATCCAATCAACAAAGACTCTTTTTAAAAACTCAAGCCGGACAAAGTACCAAGTGACCTCCCATCTAACTGGACAAACATTTTTGATGAATGAGTACTTCATCGCTGTACTACTTAGTTTTTGTGAATTTAAGCAGAAATAACCGAAAAATTCAGACCATAAATAGCCACACCATAAGTAGCCACTGCCTTCTATAAAAGAATCCCCACAGACTCATCGAAACGAATGTGTAGATTGTGTCTAGAGCGTGATTAGATCATAGAATATCCTATTCTTGTTAACGTAGCAACAAGCAAAGGCCTTATTGAACTTTCTTAGTTCTTTTGGACTAATTAAGTTACTCTAGGGCGGATACAAAGGGATTCTTCGATACCGGAATGCCATAGTAAAGACAGCTTTGTTCAAGTTTTTCAGGAATAAGGTTTACTCTCAAACGTAGTTCCACACCGTCACATCATTTCGACATCAAGTTAGTCTACTGCAGTTGTAGGCTCAATGAGCGGTACACAGTTTTCAAGGTAAGCATATAAAAAACTCCTACGATTCCACAGAGATTTCTGTCAAGTCTTGGATTCAAAGTAACATTCTGTTGATGCCTCTTGAAGTTCTTTTGGTTATTAACTTTCACCACACTTAGTATACAGCGTACCTTTCTACCTTCTATAGAATACACCAACAACAACAGTGTCATTCCAATCGGCAATAAGTCTTAATGCCTTCTTTTCACTTACCACAATTCATTCAGGATCTGTTCAACGCAAGACACCGATTTAACGTCTTTCTACTTAGATGCTATCTTAATTGATCAAATCGTTGGACGTCTACTTTCAGGCCCCTGGGCAATAGATACCATCATGAACGGTAAGTGAAAACCTCATCTGATTAGTCGTGCTCGATATGGTTTTTAGTTTATTAACTATTTAGAGTGGTAGATACTCAGATACTCTGCAAATATCATCCGGTGCGACTCGTATTTTAATATTTGAATATTTTATAGCCTGTCAGTTGTCTACTTATTTTCGGTTTACAGTTTGTTCCACTTTTACCGTGGGAGGGGAGACAGAACATCCCGCTAACGATGTTAATGTCATGGCCACGATCCGGATAATTCAATTTCATTTCTCAATGAACTCCATCAGGTTTCAAAGCGTGTCACGCATTCTAGTTGTCACCAGCAACAAGGAACACAACTCACCTCACGTTAACAAGGTAAATAAAGATTACGCGTTAATCTATTGCCCGTCCAATGGAATACCAGAGCAATTAAGGTCTTATCGCTTTTCTGAGCCACTATCAGGCACAACTTTGTGTGCAGAGTCTGAAGGTTCTCGACGCATGTAAATCCAAATCTTATATAACACGTTACGCCAGCCTGACACTCGTCAGTGTCACGACCCCCCCAGAGCATTACCTAATGAATCAAAGGCAATTATCAGCACCATTTCTCTGTCTGACTGGAATTGCAGAAATATAATCGAATCCGTTTCCATTTGCCCATTTCCAATGGCTCAGTGGGTCAGCTACATCTCCCATTATCTAACGCCGCCAATCGCTGCGTGCAACTTTCCATAAATGTAACCTAAATTTTCCCCGGGAAAACAAGAAAATCCACTGAAGCCACAAACGTTCCGCGATGCCAGTGATCTTGAGAGCCTCATCCTTGCAAGTGTTCTGCAGTCTGTTGCGCGCCATTAGACGAACAAGTTCATTGGTTCTCCTCTCGACTCGAAAGAAAACTATTAAATCTCTCTGAATCTGCCCAAATAAAATGCAATCACTTACGATATTGATTGGATTTTACGTGATTTACCTTATTTCACCCTCAAACCAGCGGATAATTGTGGAGAATTTCAGTGAGTCTGTAAATTCGGCAATAGATGGCGGAGCAAGCGATATGCAGCCACACGACGACGAGATGACAAAAACTGTGTCATACGTTCGGGCGTCGGCACCAGGGCGAATCTTGGAGTGTGTTCGTAAGTTCAGCGTTCTTCGGTGCACGAAACTGTTTCTGCTGCAGAAGATGGAGGGTCGAAAGATTTACACGCGCAGTGGAAATCTCACAAAGGATTTTCTCGATCAATTCTTCGGTGACTCTGGCGTGGATATGGGAAGTTTGGTCGAAGGAAACCTCGCGCATGCCTCCGATGGAGAGTTAACCCAACGAGTGACTACGAACTTTAAAAGATTCTTCAAGAATCGAAATATTCAGCTGCACTTCCTGCCTGGGATTATGGTGAAAATTGTTCCGAGCAAGGAGAATAAAATCAAATTGTCCCTGAAGAAGAGCACGAGAAGTGAGTAAGCATAGTTTATCTGGTTAAAGGTTTCGCAAGGTACTGTTTTATATGAGGGTTATTTACAGGATACCTTGAGGACATCATCACTGGGCGGAGTAAAGATGGCCACAGGAAAAAGAAGAATAAGACCAAAAAGAAGGAGCACTCGTACAAGGATATGATGATTCAGATGGCAGTTCCGGTAATGGTTATGCCGGCCGTATTGCTGGGAACTTTCTTGCCATTTGTGTTGCCAGCGCTTAAAATGGCAACTATCATGTCGGCTATTATGAATAAAAGCGCGTTTATGGCTGCATTGCTGTACGCAGCTAGGACTCATGTCATGAACAGCGATAATGAGGCACAGCAGGTGACGTATTCGCATGGGGCTTACCATTAAATTGAAACATTTACGAGTATTTATGTTTAGTTACTTGTTGTAAGAAGACGTTTAAAAATATACTTGAAAGCTGAGCAAATCACTTTGTTTATTTAATTTAATTTTTGTTTGTGTAGTTTTGCAATAGAAGGCGCTTGGATTTGTTGAGATGATCAGTTGTTTCAATTGAGGAGAAGAATGGATGACGGTAACTCCAGGCTTTCAGAATCCTATCAAACCTGATATATTTATCTGTATTGAGCTCGGATGTAGTTGAAAAAGGCGAGTTACGTCTGTAGGCGCTTATTGATTCTGATATTAAATTCTTGAAGAAAAGCAGATACACTCCAAAACTCTAAATCGGAGTGTGGATTAGGCGACCCGGAAACGCATGCTTCAAAATGTTCATTAGCGCGTGAGCTGGTGTGCAATTCCACTGTCCTATTTCAAATCACATGTCCTCCAGTCCCAAATCCTCGTGGGTTTATATCGCTCAGCAAGCAACACGCACTACGAGAAGTGTCAAGAAATCTACGCTAAAATTCAAGTTGCGCTAAAATCACTGACGAAGTATTTCGTACAAAAATGGTCAGATAGAGTATTCCGCGATCTTGAGGAGTATAGCGTTTCATGGGTTACCCACGCATCTGCTTACTTCCTAAACATCAAAACAAAATTGACAGTTACCACCATTTGCAAAAGTTATTGCACGTTCTGATAGGGTGATAAATTTTGGGCCACTTTGTACATATTGTTTTCGACACCATGTATAGGATGTTGATGTAAAAGATACATTGTTTCCACAGAAGCCATCATTGAGCACAAAGTTTCTCCACCGTGTCACATCTCGTTTAAACGATCAGCAAGATCGAGCGAGATCGGTTCCAAGTAACTAAAATGAGTCGATGAGTATGATTTGGAAAGACATGAACGCATAAATAAATCGTTAGCGCACACATCTGAAACACCAGGCTTTTAGAGATCGCTTACAAGATCCTATGTACCAGATCGGCCCACTTCTTACCAGGAATTTGGTGGATTTTTGACTTATAGTTCTTAAAGTGACGAGGAAGGTAAGTAAGAACCTCACAGAGATCTCTCAACATTAAGAAAACCCTGAAGTGGAATTCTCTAACGTGGGAGTTGATCCCTTTTATTCTCTCTAAGGTGATCATCACATTTTCTTTATTCTCTATTCGTTTTACGGAGAAATAACTAAGTGTGGAAGTTCCGGGAATATCGCACTCAGATAAATAAAACACAAACCCATTGTACAATTAGACTTACATTAAATTATTTTCTTTATTTTAATTAAACGATTTATCACAAATCGCATAGCATTAACCCAGTCACCCACATCAGGAGGCAACACACACCCTAATTACAATTCCAAGTAATATGGCAGGCACCGATTCTACTACTTGTATGTAGGTATTCATTCAAAAAAATTCATACTTAAGCTACTGCATCGTTAACTATAACTTAACTCAACTGAAAATCCCTAATTATCCTTCTTAATAATACACGCACTCTGACGGTCATCCTCTCGCATATCTGTGTCGTCCCAACCCCAAACAAGGTTCTCCTCATTGTCATGGTTGAGCTGCAAGAGCATCTCTTCTGTCGTTGAGTTATTGTTGACATCATTCGAGGCGTATATATGAGATCCATCGCCAGTACGAAGCACCCTCTTACGGATCATATCCTCAGAGACGGTCTTAAGGTCGTATGCAAGGCCTAAATCAAAAAAGATATCTCTTTAGCATTGCAGGATACCATTTCGTTTGTTTTGGAGTCTTACCAAACTTGGCAAAGAAATTAATCAAAGCTGTTGACCAGTTGTAAGTGTATGTTCCCAATTCAGCTGCTTTGTAATCCCAGGGGAAGACATGGTGATAGTTGTGCCATCCTTCACCGTAGGCCAGGATTGAAACTATCTTGTTGTTGGTGGATGTGATGAATTTGTCGTACGGCTTCATGCCATAGAAATGTGCAGCACTGTTCACCAGCCAAGTGTAATGCAAGGATAGAACGTATCGGAACATGGAGCAAGTAAAGAAGCAGATCTTAATCGAATAACCCATGTAAAAGTATGGAATCAATGCTGGCAGAATGAAGCAGCAAAGGGGCATTATGTAGAAATAGTATCTGTGGAGAAAAAGTGTCATTAGATCGGAGATTCCTGCAGTACAGTTGACTAGCAGCTTACTTCTTTTGGAAGACGACAACTGGATCGGCATCGAGATCGCTCATGTCGATTTGCTTTCCCTTTTCCTTGACATCGGGGTGTTTCTTGCACATCAGCCAACCCATGTGGGAGAAAAAGAATCCTCGTTGTGAGTTATGTGGATCAGCATGGGAGTCGGTAAATTTATGGTGAACTCTGTGATCACGCACCCATTCGTAAATGCTGTTTTGGAATGCAATCGATTGGCAGATCATCAGGAAGACCCTCATTGGCCATTTGGCTTTGTATGCTCTATGTGACCACAGTCTATGGGCACCAGCTGTGATGCCAAAACCACCAAATGTACCAATAACATAACCTGAAAAAGGAATACATGTATTAGGGGAGTGTTACTGGTATGAATATCATAAATTTGATTTGAAAATCCCTTTGACATGAATACCAATTGCCCAGAGCAAGCCTCCACAGCTATTGCCGATTTAAACAATTCTCCCATCGTTCACTATCTAGGACTGTCCACGCCACGTACCATTTAAGAAGCACGTCATAAAATTCGGAAATTCGTTACAACTCCTCTTACGTTACTGTTGTTGCCGGCCATATTCGGCAAGTGGGTCAAAGACATTTATTAATTAGAACCATCAAAACTTCTCCTGTCTGTTTGTGCACATATTCTACTTCCAAGCACTACGTGCGTATAATCAGTGTCATGCCTCCGATGTACTCTGTCACACGAGAGTCGTATCCATACAAAATGTATAGAAAGCTGAGCGTTCGTTGACTTTATAAAAATTCCAACCTCATAATCTATGGCGGGCGGTTTTAATGGGAAGTATCGAATACGTCAAACATTTGTATTCGTACAGCACAACCAAAGGAGATGCATAATGCAAAGAACAAAGAAAAAGAAGCAAATTACCATCTTTTCGAATGAGCATGAGTTTTGTTCTTCTCTTTTATTTTGTGTTCAAGTAATGTGTGCTTGGAATATCCTTTGATTGCAAGTTAATCATTTGGGGGTACTTCATCATCAAGATCTACCAAAAGTTGAATGTATTCCTTTGTTTCAGATGGATTTGAAGGACAATGCTAAATGGTACCCAACCTAGTAACAGTAGGTATGGAAATGCCACAAGTTGGGAACTCTTTGAATCGGGAACACATTCCTGAATATGTCTAGTCAGTTTGCCGCTTCCCAAAAATATTGAAATGAAAACGTGCAGAAAGACAAAATATGTTGGAGACAGCTGAACCCAACACGGACTCTGACAGTATTCTTCACAGAATGGTGCAAAATCTGCAAGACATCTAAATTCAATCTAACGATCTATAGGAGCTTATATTTCTCAATCCCGGTCTCCATTCCGTAAGTAGAAGGGGAGGTCATTAATCCACGAAGAATTTTAAACCAACCTCTTTCGCCTTTAAAATTTTGAAGAGCGTCCTTGTGTCCATATGTCCAACAGATCCCTAGGGACGGGCATACATAAGGTTCTGCCGATCAGTAGAATCAACCCTGTACTACAAAAAATATACTAATGCAACCTTAGCTGTAGAATAGTATATAGACTGCACTGGGGAATAGCAGACGATCTAAGACCGCAAATGGGGGAATACCTCAGGGCGGCGTTGTCTGTCCTCTGGAGTGAATTTATTTCCCAGACAAACCGACTAGCCATCAGATGAAATAGCCTTACCAACTGTTTCATGCCAAGAAAGATGACCCATCTATAGGTAATTGCAAGCCGTGCACCGTGCACCGTCCGATTCACTAGCTACTCACGAACAATATCGCCGTCATCTGCATCAAGAGATTTTGGAATCAGCAGAGAAAACTAAGCGCTATGCACTATAGGTTCATGACCTATTCAGGTCACCGTGATATTCTGTATTTTGAACGTTATACTTCCATACTTCATGAAAAATAAATTTCTTTTCTAAAGAGAATCACTGCAAAAGTGGGCGTGGCTCTATATAATAATCGTTTTGGTTTGTGATGAATTAAACTTAAAGGTACTGACACGTTAGGAAAGATTACCAACGGTTTGATAAAATATAAAAAGTTCTACAAATGTCATCAATTCTTGTAGTCCTGCAAACCATTTCACATAGTCACTCCGATCACTCCTTATAGCACTTTAAAATTATTTTAGAAACATTTTTTTTTACAGACAAATGGTTGATGTCTTGCGTCCTAAAAATAGACCAATTATACGACTTTTCAAACCTAAAATAATAAGTCCGGACTACCTTAACCTCACAGTTAAAAAGACTGGTATTAATTACTTGTAAGTATCTAACCTTAACTTTAGGAAAACCACCATCTAACCTAGAACCACTCTCTCAATAGTCCACTACGCACACCTATCACTAAGTCATGGTCAAGCCGCCCGGTGGATGAATCTGGCTTTCTCAGACCCATTCTTACTGAGTGACCTTACAAATACTTTGTATTATAAATCTCAGAAAAACTAAGGCCCTAGAGCAGACTTTCCATTGTTTCTATGAAACACACATGGTCGGTGTGCATCAAATCACTTTTAATTACCTTGAGCAACATTTCATTGCCGTACAATTCTAAGAAACAAAATGGCAATGAATTAGTAAAATAGACTTCTTTAAAATCAAGTTTGAGTTCAAGCCTATCCACGTCTACAAACGTCATTAGAATGGAACTTAAAACTGATTGGCACGAGGTCTAAAATTCAGGTTCTTCCAAACATGCCACACTATCCAACCGGCCAGTTATTCTACCAGAAGTATTTCCTCTATGAATTCAAATCAAAATATCATGCATAATGGATAAAAGAATTATGGAACAGACAGCTTCTCACGCGTTATTATCATAAACTTAATTTTTGCGAGAAGAACACGTGTAGAGCGGGCTTGAACAGTGTCCTAAAAATAGTAATCTTTAGCCGCACAGTTTGTCCCATATTCGAGTCTGGAAGAACAGCGGCCAAGACTACCACAACCAGTTTACATGGTCTTCCCTACTATCCCGGAAGCAACGTACACATATGTAAAGTAAGGGATTATTTAAAAATGCTAATAAGCTAAATTTACAGTCTTTTAACGAAAACGAAAGTGAACTTGCATTCATTAAATATTTGTTAAATCCAGTTTCGATGAATGGCATTATTGCCGGAACATTTATGATTTTTGATTCATCGATTCAGATGTTACCTACATTTCTTTGCATGGAGATGTTTAAAATCGATTAAACTTGAACTTCATCTTGGTTCAATGACGATCATCAATTTCGAGTGTCGTCGCATTAACATTTTATTGCTAAGAGACACGCAAAGTCTAAGGCAGTGTAATGTATCTTTTCATTCATGAAATTTCGATTTCTTTTTTTTTCAAAATAATTAATCAATTATTATTCAAATGGGTTACTGACCCAGTCAATAAAATAAAAAATTCAGCAATTTGAATGCAAGATGCTTGCTGAGATTGTACTACTTTTAGTTGGTTAAATGATTGTGTACGGCGTTTAGGTGATGATTATCGGTTCTGAGAAAATCACGCACTATCGATTTGAGTACCTAATTAAGATAAATACATACATAAACGAGTGTTTAAAATACTAAAAATGAAAACGTTTTAAAAGCAAGAATTTGCAAAATGTTTACCATCGCCTTGCACTGAAAGTTAGAGTGAAAAACCGTGAACACAAGTTCATATTCTAAAGTGATGTTGACAACCCTGAACACTCCCTAAACACCGGTGTTGGAAGAGGGGAAATACCCTCTAAGCATCTTAATTTTAGCACGGATATCGTAGATTTCTTGGAATACCGTATGGTTCGGTAATAGGCCCCTAATTGTATTTCTATTGGCTGTGTAACTCTAAGAGTAACAACAGGCGATTCTTATGAGTACGATTATGTAGTGATTGTAGGATATTCTCAACTGAAATTGTGGATATTTTGTGGACAGACACTAGCAGAAGAAACACGTTAATCAAGACTACCCCTAGATTGGCTTGGAGTGATCAAGTTTTTTTTTAATTTAAGAGGCAAATATCTTCAACGTGATGTCCTACACTGACGAGCTTGTCATTTTGATATCCTTCAGTTCTATGCCACTGCTACTAATTATTATCACTTGGGTTGGAAGTCATGCTTTTTTTCTCTAAGAATAGAGCAGTTCCTATATTCAAAATCCCATGGCTCGGTAGGTGTTGTTAAGGTTAGGTTAGGTATGATCACAGATATCCGCTGAATCCATTGCATTGAATGTGCAGTCCCAAGATTGTTATAAATATTAGGATCATGCAGGACATTGAAACGATATTAGGCGAGGTCCGTCTTCAGAGATTCTGCATAGTATCATCACAGTCTCGGCTTCAGTAAGCCCTGGCGCATATGCTATACACAGACTAGCGTATGATGGAAGCACTTGAGCTTAAAAAACGGCTTGCATCAGGGTCTGCATAAGGCTGTTGACTACAATACATTCTAGGGAAGGAAATGCTAGAAGGCAAAACATTCCACCAATCGCGAATTTTGGGAACCATTACTGGAGGCCCCTCAGCCTCCATTTTATCAAAGTACATTTGTACATTAAAAGGACTAGATTTAAAAAAAAATTAAAGCATTACTTACCAAATAAGTATGCCGTATAGGCATTCTCCATAAATATCAAACAGAATCCATACAATCCAAACATATGAAGGATCGCAAATATGACAACATTCCGCCAGACAATCTCTAAGCGATACTCTTTCTTTGGTTTCTCAATGGCGGCGGTAGCAATGGCGGCGGTTCCGCAATCTTTTGTAACAATCGGATCGCCCACACCAGGGACACGATCATTTGTGGCTGCAGTCGTACTGCTTGCGGCGCATACTGAAGAGTTGCGTTTTCTGTTGTTATTCGCTGTTTCATCAGAATTCAATGCGGTCTCTGCCAAGATGAACGAGCTCCCTATTATGTTAGGAGCCATCTATAAAAAAAAAAACGAGAATAGTAGTCAATGATTAGTAGTCAATCGTGTTGCTATTTTAGAAAACTCCCGCTCTGTTGTGGAGAGTCTGTTTGTTATGTTAATTACGATGGACTAAACTAAACTTAGCAATGCACATGTATGTAGTTTACTTTAAAAATGCAAACATTTTTGAAAAGACCGCCGCCACAGCGTTGTGTAGAACGTGCTCGGAATAGGCTAGTTCTCTGGCTGGTGGACAAAACGACAGATTGAGATGACAGGGTAATAGTATTGTTCACACTTTTCGAATGATGAATTGTTTTTCCTAGGCGAAACGAATGTCGCAACTGACTAATTGGTGAAAACTGAACGTAAATTATGAATATGATGAGTTGCTCCTACTGTCTTTTGACATGCGCAAGGTACGCGTATTTCAAGGGACTCTCTTTTGTGTGTTAGAACACATGATTGTCAGTCAGGTTTCCGGTTGACTTGTTGACCATGAATTGATTTGTTACCACAAAAAAAATGTTAAGTTTTTGGTTTTTATTGTTAAGAATGGAAATTCCAAGGTCGTTTCTTCCTATGATAGTAAGTCGTATGTATACAGCAAAGGTCCATCAACATAAAATTAATTCATCATTCATTCAAGTTGAATAGTTTTGCCTAATGATCACAGTTGGGTCACAACTTGTTCTATTAGAATCGAAATTTTCAACAAATCAAATATGCTAGTTATGTTGGATAAACTCGAAAGACAAAGCGGATGTACAGTCAAGAAATTTTTGGTGACACCGAAAAGGGCCAAAAGGTGATAAGTTTCAGGTATTACCACGACCTGTTGTACAAGTTTTTAGTCATGGTATTGGACGGCAGAAAAGAATTGTATATTAGTCATAGTTTAAGAACAATGAAAAGTTACTTATTTGTGATAAGACTTAGAATAGGTATGATCAGGTAAACACGGACTGACAGACCTCGTTTAAATGCGTACTCTACTGTCAGTTTGAACTAGTAGTGAAGCCCACATAACCTGTGATACCGGTATAGATACGATGTATCTTTCCAAGCTTGATTGTCGTAGTTCGTTTGAAAATTCTTGAGGACTGGAAGTATTCGCACTTAATAATGAAAATCGAAAAATGTATGCATTCTACGGAAGAAGAGCTGGATCAGATAAACAGTGAAACAATGTAAATTTATTAAATAAAAGACAAAGAAAAAGTTACCATCAAGGTTGAAGGTCATTAATTCTCATTGTGAGACTGAGGATAATCTTTGCCAAATTTAAAATAAGTAGGCTTCCCCGGATCTCATCAAGAACTAATATCAGCATTGCTGATGATCGGTTGATCATTTACTCTGCATTTCCAAGTCATCTCAAAAAACCGATGACAAATTTCCCCCTAGATGTCGCGGTACACATCATTCAGCAAGAAAAAGAGCTTTTCTCTTGATCCTGAACCCTTACTTCACCATTATAAAGTAAAAATAAAATGGTTAAGATTTCCTTTGCTGTTCGTTATATGACCTTAATATTTACAAAATTCCCTTCACACAAATACACAGCGATTGACAGGGATTATACTTTTGTTCAGTGACCCGCGAATTGGTGGAATAAATGTCAGGTGTACTCGTAGGTAAATCTTCGAAAAGGGTCTTTACACGATTCGTCAATAAATTCTTCTTGTCAGAAATATTTGAGCTTGTCAGAAAGACCAGTGGATATGGCCTTGAAGTTAAGACGAAGGACCATCTGTTTTGATGTTTCAGTTTCATATTGAACATCTGGAGCAACCTCAGTGATATTTTCCATTAAATGGGTGCTCCGCGGATCGCCTCTTCTTCTACTATAGCGCGTTTAGCCAGTCCTGAGTCTTTAAAAGCCACAATATTTGCTCAGTTGGTGAAACATGAAAAGGCACTTTGTCAAAACAATCGACACAATAATTCTGCGTTCTGTTTACTTCACAAATGTCAAAGTAGTGTTAAGATAAAAGATCAGTTTGCAAACCCTCCCAAAACACCGAATTTCTACGATAATTCAAAAACTGCTGTTCGAGTACGCAAAAGTTTCGTAGTTTTTCGTAAAAGAGTGCTCACTAGAGAGTAAAAAGATTTGACATGCTACAAATTTTAGTGCAAGAAATTTCTTTATAAAATCTGGCAAAACCGTTCGTAATTGTTTGTTGTTTTTGTATTTTAAATTTTACCCCCACCTTACAGTTTACGAATTTTGGTGCAAAGAGTACGCGAACAGACCTAACTATTCCTGGTTCTGCTTACTTCACAGATCTCAAGGTGACTTAAGATAAGTTTTGAAAAACCAGAGTATCTTTCAAAAGGCTGATTGATTTTACTCTTAGTATCCATCAACGAGTGAGATCAAATGAAGACTAACTATTGTAATTCAAAGGTACGTTGGCTACTTTCTTCTACTATTACGGTCGTTAAATGGCGCCCAACGATATATTATACTTTTCAGTTCGAACATTCAAGTGAAATGAAATTTATATACGTCCTGTACAACGATATTGACCTGATGGGTTAAAACGATATGTATATTTAACACCACTGATCTTGCCTCAATAATCTTGAAGTTATACGATTCAGACAGATGCACTTAGTGCAGACCAAACAACGAGACTCTCTTGTTGAAGTGCTGTTCAACCCTTAAACCCTTCTTGTGAATCCAACCAGAAATTTTCGAATCACATAAGCTGCAAGCATTCACCACAAAGTGAAGCAATTATTTTATGTAGAACTTAGGAACCTTTACGCCAGCATGTTCCCAAGCATCACTGCATGCATTTATCGTCTCGTCTTATTACATAAAACATTAAACGTAATCTTTTGTCTTCATAGAATCATTTCAATTTGCATCAATTCCGCGCGGTCTTTCGTAACATCAGTCGTGAATATTTATACAAAAAATCAAACTCCAACGCACATCAAAACGCATCTTGCTTCTTTTGTAACGAGGCGACTTATCGGCGATTTATTCACTACCCCATTACGGATGTACCACCTATGCCACCTGAATATGAATTACCAGATGCCACTGAAAAATATGTTTCGGGTCCTAATTACTCTCCATCTTAATCACAAAGCACTCGATTACTAACATAGTTGTCATCGTTTTAATATGCACCTGACTGATGCAAAGCAATTATGATTTACAATCGATGCGTCGAAACGTTGCCAATAAAATATCAACACACCTCAGATGCCCATGCAATAATTATTTTTGCTTTCACTCTCGCGACGCAAAGCAATATTTCTTCTTATCGATCTTCTCCCCAGAATAATGTATCTATTACCTCTAAACAGATAACTAATTACGAAAAAAAACTTAAAAAAGGTGGAGGCTAGTGTAATTGAATTTAATCGCTACTCACGATTACAATAAATCCCAACATCATCCACGTGAATCGTCGGATACAATTTTGTTTCTTTATGCTGGCAACAGAACTGACTACTGTCAAGTATATTTTTATCTCAAAGAATTGGGACATGGCCTTAGCTTGAACGATGGCTGTGTGGTATGGCACTTGACTCTAGAAGCGAAATGAAAACTTGTTGGCCTCAAATTTAAGGAGGCAGCCAAGCCAATTTGATGCGATTTTGTTCAACACCATAGTCATGGTAACAGATGTGACTATGGTTAGCCTAGAATTGATTTTAGAATTGCAGTCAACCCCAATAGGCTGCCGCATGGTGAGGCTTGGAAACAGGTTTATTTGTGCGCATTAGAGATCGCCGCTTGCGATCGAACTGAATGCAGAATCACTTTGGTAATTCTATGCGAATAAATGTTTGGTCTTGTGCATCGCAGAGGAATGGGCAATAGGCTAATGTTCATAGTAGGAGTGTTGTGTACATTATCTAAAGAATTTGACATTCTACTTGCAGATAGCCATGTAGGAATGTATCTACTCATGTGTACTATCTCGAAGGCCTTTCTAGAAATGATAAACGATATGGTTTGTGAATTTGTTCGAAAATAATATACAATACTCAGCCAAACGAAACGCTATTGACTAACAAAGGCATTGTGCGCAATGTGGACATCAGTTGGTCGTAACAATTGTGGTGACACTGTGCAACTGACCACCCTTTTCACTGAAGTGTAAATAGACCGGTCATCAGCTAGTTGAAGCACAAGGTCTCCATGCCAATGAACAACTTAAATCAAAGCACCTTATAAGAAATTGAATGGTAACTTTACAAGGCGTAGACATAATCCAATCCATATGTGCTCAGATCTGATGGGAGCGATGTAAGTAGAACCATTGCATTGACTAGCTCTGATAATTGATTGCTGTGGGAGCCATGGCTCAGTGGTTAGTGCGTTGAACTATGGAGCAAAGAGGTTCGAGGTTCGAATCCCCTAAAAAGTTTTTTCATGGCCCCACCTCTCGCGAGCGTCTGACAAACATCCGAGAGTAGAACTTGTTATGAGAAAGCTTATCAAATAATACAAATCGCCCTTCGGACACGACATTAAACAGTAGGCCCCTTCTATTCATGTAAAGAATATAACACGCACAACACGAATGGTTGTGAGAAGCTTTGCCCTGGGTCCCATCGACCCTTTGCGCCAAATATTTTTTTATTTTTTTAATTGATTGCTTTAGACAGGATTAAAGCCTTTCCAGAAACCAAAAAGAGACTTTTGAATTGTCTGTATCTCGTGGGTGATATGATAAATAATGTCCTTCACCAATCAGTGGTCAAGAAAGCATCAGAGAGTGGTAATACCTTCAACTTATCGGCCCTCGAACTGTGAAGAGTCCAGTCCCAGTCACGCTGCTGTCAGTTTGTTATATCATCCTTACATTTGCTTTTTTCAAAACGTGCCTTTTTGTGTCATAACCTTTTCATTGTCATCAAGTAGTTAAATCAAATTCAAATATGAAATGAAATTCGAAAGACACTAATTATCAGAATTATTTTGAATAAATGCAATGCATAAATCAAAATTAAGCCATGTCTTTCGAAAAGTATAAGTACTTCGCGTATTCATAAATAAAATTGAAAATAACATATACACGTCAGTATGCAATACAAGCGTCAACTGTCGTCAAGTGTCAGAACTGAAATGGTAATGCACTGACTCGCTACTTGTGTTGTGTCATTGCAAATTGACATTTTCTTATGACGTGCAGTGTATTCTTAATACACCTCCAGTGCAAGTAGCTTTTAATATATGAAATGTGTATGTTAAACTGAAACAACCACTAGCGGCCAAAACTATATCGAACTACTCAAAAGAAAATCGCGAATAACTGGTGAATAAAATTATGAACCGCAGCCTTAATCAAGGTCAAACTTAAACGATGGAAAATTGATTAGCATCGTCTCATTTACATATGTATACAAATAGGAATACTTCCGAGGCAATAAATCCAAAATCGAATTGGGAGTGAAAAATCCAGGAAGACAGGCAATGGTGTATACGTGACACCTGACAGTAACACAAATTAATTAGGGAAAAGGCAAGGACAACAATTCGCGTGCAAAAATTTAATAAATATTCAAATTACCGCTTATGATTAAAATATTTATATAAATTTTGCCTTTTTTTTATCTAAAGATTATTGCAATTGAAAACCACCGAATATCTGAAGGCCACCTTCACTTTGCATAGGTTAATCGATTCAGTAAATAGAATAGCACTTATATCCTGCTTAGCTTACATAATATTCAAAGGCTAGAACTAGATAAATTAGAATTTAAGAAAACTAGTTTTTGGCACGGTTTTGCGGTTATTTCTTTTTGCGAAATTATATTGCATAATGGAAATATATATTAGTAAATGACTAAATGTTCATTCTATGTAAATAAAAGGTAAAATAAAATTATAATTTTAATAACAAGACAATATTCAGAATTAACTTCTTTTTTGTTATAAATAAGCACACATGCGAGTAGGCTAACAAATTAAGACAATTTAAGTGACAAATGTTTGGTCATAAAGAATCAAAAACGTAGTTGTTCTCAGTAGGTGTATTAATTATAGTTTTATACATAAATTGCGTTAAGTCATGCATAAACAAATCGTTAAGAAAATAGTACCCAAGCTTGTAACTTAGACAATAGCAAAACTGCAATTTGAAACATTTTGTAATTAAAGTTATGTATGACACTTCAAAGCTGAGTTTAACCTCCGAAAGTGACTTCCCTATTGATGAAGTTTTTTTTTTTAGTTCTATTTGTGTTAAATGCTTTTAATTGCCTCATTAGGACAATAACTTTCGGAAGTGCATATGATATTTTCAGACACTTAAGGGGCTAAATGAGCATATCAGTTGGCAAGGTTGGTTTATATGGTTTATCTTTTAAGTAACTGCTAGAACGTCATTTGGAGTGCGATATTACCACCAGAATGCTTTGCAAAAAGGAGTTACCGTACGCTTCCAATAGTCATTAATGGTAGCATTCGGTACTCTTGGCAGCAGCCACAGTCAAACGCGTCTGGTTGGTGGAGAGATTCAGATTTGACAGATAAGTAAAGCATTTTTTTGTGGTAGTGGACTCGATTTATAGGTAAAATGTCAGTCAATTGTCAAAAAAAAAATCGGGTAGTGTTTTGTTTATTCTTCGGATATACTTCATAAATCAAATGAATTATCTTCGATAAATAAAATATATAAATTCCAAGTGAATTACAGTGAAGCGATCTACGATTGTGATGTGAAAACTGATTATATTTTCCAATGTCAGAATTCTTTCAAAAAATAAACAAACAGTGTTTCTTTGCTTTGTGTTTTTCACAACTTCTTTTTTTTTTTTAAAAAAAAACCAAATCCTTACTTTTTTCAAACTATAAATACGGATACGAGTTTTGAAACAACATGAAATGTCACATTCTTTTGAGTCAGTTTAGGCCTTTAGAATGTGCAACGTTTCATAGAGTCAAACGCAAAATATTTACTTCATGCTGAAGATTGTCCCTTAATATTTGAATTGAGAGAGAAAATCTAAAACGTTTAATTCGTTGTTCTATTTTAAACGAAAGGAGTCAGTTCTAGTAAAAGGAAGATTATATTGTTGTCATTCTGGACAGTAGGTTCTCTTAGCATAACTAAGACAAAACAAGGATTTAACCAACCTATTTCCAATCAGAAATATTAAGACTTGCGTGCAAAACTTACAATTGAATATCCATGACAGGGTGAGCCAAGCTTATTCTAATCTAGATTTCAAAACTTTTGGAAGTACGCAATAAAATGTTTGTTTTATATGGAAAAGCTATATTAACTATAAGCGCCGTGGCTCAGTGGTTAGTGCGTTGGACTATGGAGCAAGGGGTTCATGGTTCGAATTCCAGCCAAAACACCTAAAAGTTTTTTCACGGCCCCACCTCTCGCGAGCGTCTGACTATTGGTAAGAAAGCTTCTCAAATAATAAAAATTGCCCTTCGGACACGGCATTAAACAGTAGACCCCTTCTATTCGTGTAAAGAATATAACACGCACAACACGAATGGTTGTGAGAAGCTAGGCCCTGGGTCCCATTGACCTGTTGCGCCAAACATTTTTTTTTTATATTAAAAAATCTTGAAAAAAACCACGTCTCCGACTATACACAAGCAATCTTACATTTTTTTCAAACGTAGACCCCAAGACCATAACTGTCCATTGGCTTGTAAAACAAATCGACTTCCAACGTCTGACCTAATCTGAATTTAGAAAAAACTAGCCTACGTGTATAGTCGCACAATTTTCTTAGTCCTATTTACCTAACACTCGATATGAATTCCGGTTTTTCTAAACTTTTTAAAAAAAAACTGACTTGTTTACCCACTCGTATGTACATAGAAAATAAATTACGTATGTATGTAAAATCACAAAACTACTTTGTCTTCTTCTACTAAATTTATTATATAACCAATATTCAAAATGGCGAATAAGTTTTTCATTACCTACATACATACACAATTTAAAAAAGAAATTTCCATAACAAGTTTTGCAAAAAGTTTGCTAAAAACATTACCGCACGTCGAATTCTTAAAAATATGTAAAACTGTAGATTCACGTTTCTGTGTCAAAATACCTACCTAACTGCGTAGAATTATAGAATAGGTTTTCTTTATATAAACTTTGGCTTTTTATTTCTAGACGATGTGCACACTTTATCGAACCCATGTTCGTGGAATTACGTACTTTTGTAAAAAAAATATTTGGGTGAACCGAATATTCACGGAAATAGTGTAGATTTTAACAAATTTTTCTGATTTAAAAGTCTGTTGTATGAAAAAGAAGTCTAAACAATATTTTACACTTCTTTGAGACCTTTTTTGTTTAAAAATTTACAAATTTAGATTTTTAGTTTTAAATTTTTTTTTAAAACCCTCCTTGTAAGGTACAAACAAATGTGTAGAAGTGGAGGTAGAAACCATAAAGCTTTGAGTATGCAATGAAAAGTAAAACCAAATCGTATTGTCTTTACAAGACTCTACGTACAAATTTAAAAAAAAAACTCGACTTTTTAAAAGTAAAAAAATATTTAAATACTTTGGAAAAAAATCTACATTTCTCTAAACACGAATTTTTAAAAAATAATATTCCTCAAAACTTACCATTAGGACTTCTTAATTATTTCGATTTTATTCCAAAAAAAAGGATTTTCTAAAGGAAATCCCCTCAAAGGCAATCGTTGTATCCAAAAGTAGCTTTTCTTTCAAACACTCGTTGAATCAAAACACTCCTTGATTTGCGTCACTTCACAGAAAGTAAAAACTATTGTCACTTGCACTTTTCTTCCATAAATATTTAAAGTGACCTAAATTGATCCTTATAACTCGTAATTCCAACACACCAGACTGCACACTGTAGTAGTACACTGATCGGGAGTGAATATCGTTCTGAAATTCTCAGCGCACAAGACTTTAACTATAGTTACGCTTTAACAAACCACTGCGATAATGCTGTAGCTGCTTAATTGCTGACTGCCCGAAGTCAGGTCGCAAACAGTTCTACCAAAAGTGGCTACACCGAAATTTATAACCTTATGGCAAATGCCAGCCGCACAAGCCAGACAATACTGTGGATGAATGGTAAGGGTAGCACGTAGTCTTACCCTGCATTGGTGTATCTTTATGTCAATTGTTTGTCTCTTCGCTCAGATGACGCTTGATAAGTCTAGTATTTTGATTAATTCACGCTTACGACGAATGAAAGCAGAGTAATGGCCACGGGTATACAAGACGTTTATGGTAATGCACCCATAGATACTTAATTATGCATAACCGTGCATAGTCGGAAGCAATTTAAAAGCAATATGAATTCGGATTTCGTTTGAGCTGTATTGAGATACATAGATCTTAATTGTATTTTGACGATATTTGTGTATCTTGTAAATGAAATGCAATTTAATCGAAATACAAGTCGGGTTGGCTCTGAATTTAGTTATTAAATATCACTTAAAGTGCTTGTTAGTTATTTCAAAATTCGAGGAATAATTTCAGCTAAGGGCGTTCATTATTTATATGACAGAGGTTTGTGCAAGTATACGTAATCGTGTTTTTCTTTTCTTCTTTTTTTTGAATTAATCACTATATTTATGCATTTATTCACATGTAGTCTCCATTTTGAAACTACGAATTCGAATTCCAAATATTTTCGAACATAAAGCGTTTTGGTTCGATTGATCGTCAAGTCTTCAACCTTAGCAGTTCAGGTAAGAGTCAAACAGTTCTATGTACTTCACAGAAGAAGTAGCCGCAATGATATCCTTCAAGCAACCAGATCCGTATTCCAAAAACAATCACAACGTACAAATGGCCATGAACTATTAAAATACAAGAGAGAGCTAGATCGCTGGAAGAATTTGGGAACTGTAACACCATTCGACGTGGCCTTAGACTATAAGAATAATTTTGTCTTGAGGTGTTTAGTGTTTCAATGTATCCTTACAACTACTGTCGAGGAAAAATGTGGTTAAACTCCAAGTAATAATGGCATGACGTAGACCTCCAAAAGCAACTATGAAAACTGGAAAATAGCTCGATGAACTAGGACTCTTAATGAGTAAATAAGTTTTGGAATATGTTTCTAAAAATTGAGTCTATAATAAATCTGTAATGAGTTTTATTTTAAGTTGAAAAAAAAACTATCCAAAATAAATTCAAATATAAATAACACCGTTAGATACAAGAAGCGCACAATCAATTCGTGTATTTATTTTTTTGTTGAATATACTTACTTACATATTTATACATTCTTGGAAGGTTACCTCACGGTTACACTTGTTTTTTATTCTTTTAAAAATATTTTTGTCTTACGATCTTATTACAGAGGAAGCCGATCTTTCCCGGAACCCGATTAAAAGTTCTAAATATCTTCTAGAGTCTGTTCACAGGTGGAGCTTTAACTGTCTATTTGTTCAATTATTTGTTTCATACATTTCACTCATTTGTATGTTTTTTACGTCAATGCACAGAATCATCATATTGAGGTTAGTCATAGGGTAGAATCTAAGCATATGTAATCAAGCATGTACAGGATGCCTTCATTCTCCCACTAAGCATTGAGCACATTTAAAACGACACCATGTCGGTCTATGATATCAGCGTGTAATTAAAAATCAATGAGAGATAGATTGGAGAAAATCTCCTCATTTCCCTTTTGTGACTGTTTTGATGGCAAATACTAATCGAATTGCATAGTAAGTATCTAACTACATACCGAGACAATCTACATACACATGAATCTCCTCAGTGGGTATTGAACTTTGGTTCTAATCTTGGCTCTAAACTAATAGTCTCGACAGGGATTAGCCAATTTAGATAGAATACTTATATTATACTACTCAATGTATGTACATTACATTAGATAGGGTGTTTTTTTTTTATTTAGCTCTGTACTATATGTAGAACTATAGAAAAACCCAAGACAGGTTTTTCTGAGTACTTTAATTGATTTTCTGAGAATTATTTTAGATCCCATTATTTCTTATGTGCATAGAATTCACGCATCATTATCTTTATCAGTGGTGACTCGTGTTAGATAGTCATTGGAATATATGTAGGTGCACACAGTGTAAACCGGAGTTGCTTTTCGCTTTTATAAAAAAAAAAAGAAAAACACATTTTCTATGAATCTTGTTACGGAAGTTCTTAAATTCCTCGTGGCGTTTTTTGTTTTTATGCAGAAATCATGTCTCAAAGTTAGAAAGTAATAGAAAACTGGAAAGTACTGGTGATGTTGGTTCGCAACTAAAAGAATGATCACCGTGGAGAAAATAGAGTTAGGTATAGAAACTAAGAATAATTGCTTAAAATATAGAACAACTTTTACACTTCCATTCAGTTCGGTTGGGAGTGCCAAACAAATTGCCACGAAATGTCCCCTATTACACTTGTTGGGTTCGATTTGTAGAACGTTTTATAAGATTGAAGCCAACGGCTATGATATTTCGCAATCAGTAAAACTATTCAATACCTTTAAGGCTCCAATAGGAGAATCAGTGAAATCATGCAATTACTCTATTTTGGTCAATCAAGCTGGGCAGAAGGGCACTCAGTGGTTCGATTGTCTGGGGAACAATACTAGAAATTTTCATAGTCCAATTCCAGTGATCGTCTGACAAACATCCTAGGCTATAACTACCGCCTCTTTAAATAGCTGATCCTAACCAGTAACTGTCACTTCCTCCACTGCCTGTAGGTTTCACGATTTCGAAGATCAACCGTCAATTCAATTCAATTAAAAAAAGTGAACATTGCAACCAATTATTTGAAAAGTTCCAGCTTCGAACTTTTATTTAGAACAGCTTCCCCTTACATTTCTTTGCCACAGGATACCAACGCCTGCCTCTACCGGGCAGGAAGTGCTTCCGGACCAATAAATCTGATGATCTCTGCGCGTTCTTTTACTAAAAATTGGTTGTGTTATCGAAAATTTGTTTGAAAACGTCAGAAGTGACGTACGATGAAGTCATCCAAATTCGAATTGTTTTTACCATTTTTTTTTCAATTTTTGGTTGAAGTTATTTCTCAGAATTTGTCAGAATGTCAGTCCGCACGCAGGGTGATGACGTTGCAAAAAGTTGATGTCATTTACTACACCCAAGTCCATATGGGCTTGGAAAAGAAAGCGCCTTATGTAAAATCGTGCGCAGTGGTTCCTTAGTGTATTAGGGGAAGAATCGGAACAAAACACTTTACTAATTTGTAGCTCCTACATATTCTTAATTTTTTTTATTTTTTAATAAATTTTCTTTCTACGTGAAATCCTAAATTCAATTCTGATTGTTCCTACCTCATCGACCATCTTTTATACGATTTACGCAGTCATCAATGTTTAATCAATGACCACCCTAGTTCTGTGAAGACTGTTCTCTTTACCCATAAAATGCGGTGTTATACCACAACAATTAAGTTAATTACTTTTAAAAAATATTAACTGCTTGAACACTACATATGCTTGGCGTTGTGTTAGGTCATGATCACCTCTATCAGCATTATTTGCATTATTTCTTATATACACGCGCTTCGTGCAATGCATTGCACTGTGGATGCATGTGAATTCGGTGTCTGATATCAGACAAAATTGTGTTATAAGACTACTGACTTGTGTCGGCGTTATTTATACATATACGAGGTTGTGTTTGCAGCGATTTTGGGTCTCTGGTGACAGGTGGTATGGTACATATGTCAAATGTGGTAGATGACTAGTAAAATTCAAAATAAATCTCAAAAATCCAATTCATGAATCTCGAAAAAAAAAATCTAGAAAGTTCAAACTTCTGAAACAAATTTATCGGAACAAATTTTCACATTTCGAGAGTTTAAGATGTTTACACATATATTTAAGAAGGCCAACAAAAAATAGGCATACGAAAATGGTTAAGGAGGAGCAGTAGCGGGGCGAGTAGTGAAGTAATTATTCTTCCCATCATTCAATTGTGTATGTTTCGATCAGATCTTCAAAGTTATTCGAGTTCTGTTTGTTCGAGAGTTTTGCTTTCAATATTTAATTTTTCTTAAAATCATTATAAGTCCGGCGATTTGTTGTAGGACAACAATTACTCATAGCTTTACCGCACATTCGATTCCCCATTCAGTGCCCGCCTCTCCAGACTTTCTACACACAATCAAATCAATTACCTGTGTTTTTGCTTGTCACTGCCTTATTATACAGTGGAATGTCTTCACCTTTTCACTGTTACTTTGCACTCGTTGTTAGCGATTCCGCTTGTGCAGTCATACTAAGAAGTCTGAACAGACTAAGGTCCTCCGTGCATACTGATCTTTAGTCTTTCTTAAGTTTATCATTAAATCTATACTGTCAGTTGCAACCGAAGTGTCGATTATGTAGTATTTCTGTATCACCGGTTTTTCTTTTGTTGAAGAAGACTTATTGAGCAAATCCTTACCTCGAGACATTTAAAGCGTGGAGGTTCTGACAACTAAACCCAAAAGGAACTTTAAGACTGAGTAGTCATCAATGAGACACGCGATGTGATCTTTAAACATATATGTACGTACCTACCGCTTTTAGAAGTAACCTGATTAAATCTTTTAGTTATGTCCAATTAACCAGATCTTCATATTGAGAAACATGATTGCTCGATTGTAAAACAATGGGCAAGCCTCTCATATGTGAATAATTTGTTACTAAGGTAAAATTGTTTACGCTTGTAGACGCAATAAAAACTTTTATTTCGTTTATTACATTTCGTGACGCCAATTTTCGAAAAACAAAACTTTTCCGTTACCTACCATTAAGTGTCAATAACTTTTTCAAGCCACTCAAGACCCGCCTCATCTCTGTTGAACAGAACTTGTTAAATATTTATGTAGCGTCCTAGTCATCTATAAGGTCATCTTCAAAATACTTAAATATAACATAAGTAAAACTGCAATGTATTGTAAGACAGAATATAAAACATTTGTCAACTCCTTACGAAGGGGGAAATACATACCTCCAAAATCCAGACATTTTTTTTCCGCAACCGGCTAATTAAAATGATATAAGAAGTGATTCACTGTACACAGATTGATTATCAGCCACCAAACCTCACGCATATAGAATACTGACTTCCCTCAAACACGTACTCCATGCCCAATTAAAATTTATGACAAAAAGTCAAAAAACAAATTGCTAACCAGTCCGATTCCATTTGACATCACGTATGTGCCACCAGATGTCAAATGTCAATTTGCTTTCTTTTCATTTTCAATGGAAATCTGGGTCTAAGATCTCATTAAACCAAAAAAAAAAAAAGAATTATGTTTTCAGTTTTGATAAAATCTCAAAATTATTATAATGATCATTTATTTTGGCAAAAAAAGAAGTTGAAAACATCTGGAAAGGTAATGAAATTCCAGACTGCTTAGGTAAATGAAATCGTGGACTGGTCTGGTCTGGCTGTAACCTCTCCATTAACTTACTTAATTATCCGCAAAGCACTAGTATGTGGTAATAGGTTACTGATTCCATTGTTTGCATGCCTCTTCTTTCGTTAGTAATGAATTACAAATAAAAACAAAACATAAAAGTATGTCCCAAAATGACGGTAATTTTCCGCAAAAGTGCGACTAGAAGCAACCGAAACAGAAATTGAAAAAGAGACACATTTTTTGTTTCGTTTGGATCGTAGGTCAATGGCAAAATCTGGTGTAACTGGTTGGGTGGTATAATGGTGAAGCCTATACCACATAATTGACAAGGTTTTCACTTTGGATTTGGCTTTGAAAACGAACAGAATTTATAATTACATTTTGACGAGCAAAAGAATCTTACATTTAGGTAAAGTGCGGATATTAGTAGAAGTGAGCTAGACTAGTTAGTAGGTAGTTTAAATACCTGGCGACAAACTAATTGCAATTTCACTTTCTTAAATGGTTTTATTGTAATAAAGAATATGTTTCAATGAAATAGGAAAAACTTTAAGACTACAATATAGTTTTATAAATACAAATAACATTATAAAAAAGACAGAAGCTCATATAGAGAAGATATAGGACAAACACAATCTGTCTTGCTTGTATTTGCCCCTCGTATAAAGTGGGCGTGGGCGTTGCATTAAACACCTTCAAGATTTTAAAGTGATGAAATGCATAAATACTTTTAATCGCAAAATACACACTGAGTGAGAGAGACGAAGACGATCACACTGACACAGAGGCCTAGAAATTGAGAAAATTTTTGAATAGTTTCGAAACAAAATGAAGTCTTCACTGACTGATGTAACATAAAACCAAATTTATAATAAAATTAGGTACACGACTGGGTCGTTCGTATGGACTTGGATCGTTACGTTGAATGTATAGAAAATATTCAAGATCGAAGTTCAGCCACAAATATTAAATTCAAAACTGACAGGAATACAAGACCACCCATTTTCCTATTTTTGTAAAGTAAGTAAAGTACCCTTAACCTTGAAGGTATAACCCAACAAATCCCAGAAGTGTGAAACAATTTCTCCAAAGAGTAACATCAAATCTGATAGAAATCTCGAGTTCGTAATATTTCCCGAAACCAATCCTTATCCCTTCGTTATGTACATATGTACATACATAGGTATACGTAAAGGCGCATTTAAAAAAATCACGGCTACGAATAGCAGAAGTTTATGCAAAGTGTACGCGAAAACCCAATAATCCCAACTCGTTACGAAAGCTAAAACACTGAATATCGCAAGTTTCTGTGCATAAAAATATCGGATTATTCCGTTACAACGTGCAATTATTCACATGAGTTGACGCAAAACGACTTAAATAATTCCAAAAATAAAATTGATATTGGTAATTTTTTTCGGACAAAGCTCTTGGAACTGATTCATATGTCGGTTTAAAGGGACGTTGTTGGTCGAACGCTGGGTAACAAGCTTACACTTTGACCCTCAGAGTGAATAGAATACTGTCAGCATTAAGAGAGTGTCCTATCCATTCTGTAGAATAGTCTGTATAGAATATTTTAGTTCACTACATTGAATTGGTTACTATATAGAGCGTTTCATTCTATATCAAATCTACCCTAAGCGGGTGATATACATAGAATAACCTACGGCTTAAGTGTCAATCTCCAAATGAACACATTTAATAGAGAAATTCGAGTCCATCTAAATGGAAGAGCCGGTAAGAAAAAATCTAAATTAATCCTACATTACAAGTCATCTGTTAACAAAGCAACATCTTAGAAACTCTACATGAGCTTAAGTGGAAATTAAAGCCAGTTATTTCGAAACTTTAAGCCATTACAGATCAAGCTGCCGCAGCACTTGAAATACAAACCTTGAATAATTCTTCTGGATACTTATTCAAAATTTAAAGTGATTTCGAAGAATATTATTGAAACGAATCTCACGAATTGGAAATGACATAACGAAAGAAATTGGTATGACCAGTATTCATGGATTTTCTTTACCTTTCACACATGTACATTCCATTCCCCATCACCTTCCCTGTGGCCACATCTCCACACGTATTTATACATTGCCCCTAAAGTAAAATGGTTTTCTATCAAAAATTACGTTAAACAAGTTTGAAATTAGTCAACATTTTTTTGGCCTTTTTACTTACATATATGCTCCTCCCACAAGTGCTATGCGTATTACAAGTGTTGATGGACTTTGAATATCATTTATTCTTCCTAGAAGCACTAAGTGAATTGAGCCTAAGACGAAGCAGGTGGTACCTGCAGACATGGTTTAATAAAAACAAGTGGTAATACGATCGCATGTGCCAAACTAGTTTCAATAATATCGAAAACAAATCCATCGGTATTATGTAAAAGTATGTACAGACAGAACTACAAATAATTGATTTGAAGTAATGAAATGTCCACTTTTCTTATTTTTAATGACAAGTTTTTGAATTGGGTTATTAAGGTTGTCGAATGCCAGTTTGACTATTTGTAAAAAATGAGCAAGATTTTCAAAAACTGAGTAAGTAAAGCATAAGCATTCTTACCCCTCGTTGAGTATAAAAAAAAAACGCTAGCACTCTTGAAAAAATCTGAAATTTACTGTGAACAACTTTCTTTGTCACTGTTCAATTCTCATCCACTTCTGACATGTATTTCTCGAGCAACACTTGTTCCGCGTCCTAAAAAAGAGTCAACTGAATAGCTTTTAAGTTAAAACTTGAACCATACTTATAGAACAAGAATTCTCTCTTCTTTACGGGTATTGAACTAGCTTATCATTACTACATGTAAGAAGTAGGCCTACCTGGTACTGTTTAAACTCAGTTCTACTTGAGCAAAACAGTCATAATACTTGAAAATATGAGTGCTACTGTCATCTGTCAGTGGCAGACCTTTACTAAAAGATGACTCCGCGTCATCTACTAAGGTATCTAATGACTAGTTTTGCATGCCAAATGGCCCTTTTAGAATTATTCTCAATGGAGGCCCTCTTACACAATCTGACGGTTGAGTGGGTCGCATCATGGATAAATCCAGGTCTTTGAAAATCAGCAAATCTTGCAACCATGATTGCTGCTACAAAATCTGTGTTCGTACTCATAAAAGTTGCTGCAATTTTATTAACTAACCAAATTGACTCCGGACTCCAAACCATATATTTCATCACCTTTAAGCCGTTCGTGTATTTTAAATGCCGAGGTTAGTGAATTCTCATTATTAAATTGAATTCTTCAATGCACGTTGCACTTTTCTCACATACTCGGATCGCAACAAAGCACACAAGTTATACATGGGTCACATCCAAACACAAACACCACAACGAATACCTCGGGGCCTAGCACAGATGGAAAATATTTATTCAAATCCACTTGATAGATGTCTCTCGTGGACCTGCTACGGCAAATTTACCAAATTGCCAAGGTTTTGGGTCACTCGTCCATTACCTCCGTCCGGTCCGCATTGTGAGCCACCTCAGCCGGCGCATTAACCCAGCATCAATCCAATCGTACAGGCATGTGCGACTTGTGGACTAACATTCAGAGAGGAATTGAACGCGAAAGCATTAAACATGCAAATATTAGATACGAGTACATTAGAACACTTTGACTGGGAAATTATAGTTTACCGGCTCAAACTAAGTGCGTTTACATTTGTTTGTTTTGTAAATATTTTACAATGTGTTACTTGGGGCATTTATTGTGCCGGTCTGTCTGCATTATTTGAATTTTATATCAGACCATTTCAGCTGATTACCATTGACTTTGACACAGAAAAGACAAAACGAAAAGGTAACTACCGGTGTGGGTGATTAATAAACGATCGCTACGAAGTTCAAATCAATTCCAGGTACCTTCTCCTACGTATTGAGGTTTTGAATGTTTTTTTTTTTATTTTTTTGAACATCAGATCGTTATTTTGTATGCAAGACAGGATTGCTGCATAGCCGATGTTGGATGAGTGAGAGTACGTTGGTGACTGTTACAAGCGGGGATTCTGAAAAACACTTGTCACTTCAAATTCCTTTGATAGCATTTTGATCTTTTTTTAAGGAAAAAAAGTGGAAATTTACAAGCATACGTGATCAGAAACAATGGAGGTTGATAAGTCAAAGGCAAATGTTCTCATTAGGATTGCTTTAGTCAACTGTTTGACGTCAGTCAAGTTTTATGGTAGAATTGGATTGCGTAGAAGTTAGACGTTATTTCTGACGAAAATCAGAACTGTTTCATAAGCAAAGAATAAACTATGAGAATTCACAATCTGATGCTAACTTGTTTTTTTCTTTATGACTCAAATCCACTTAGGTATGGATACATTTATTTCGTTTGTGGTTTCACTGTTTGGTTGTTTTTGAAAAAAAAAAACACAAAAGGATTGTTTTCGCGCAGATAAATTAAATAACTGACTATAGGTGTGAAGTATTAATTTGAATTGAATTCGTGGTGTGTTTTACATAACTTAGTTTTGTTATACGATCAGGAAAAATAGGAACAGGCATTCAAAACTAAATGTGCTTTTGAACTGACCACTCTCAGCTCTTCTTACTAGCAAGACAGAACAGGTGACAACCCAGATGGAAAATAAGTTTTAGTTTTGACCTAAGCCACTTTGGTTAATAGTTCTTACTGTCGACATTATTCCGTTGCTATTTGTCAAATGAAGAAGTACCCTTTTAATGAGAATCATGGTCATCGTCATCTTGCCCCCTCTATATACTAGATACGGTTGGAAGAGTCCAAGAGCATATAATTACCAATAAATGGGAAGCATCCATTGCACATTAGTATGGTTTCCGAATGTCACGCTCAACAATCAATGCAATTTGAGCACCAAAGAAGAAAAAGGCAAAAAGAGTACAAATATACATATGTAGATCATGAAATTACAATTGATAATTTGATACTTTTTGAAAAATTTGTATATGACACCGAAAATGACGTCAAGGAATATTCTGTGACAGAAGGAGCCACTCCTCTGGAACGTTATTTGTAGTGATATACTCAACCTAACTTTACCAAAAGAAGCTACGGCCGTGGCAACTACAAAAAGCATCTAAGTAACAACATTACCCAGACCTAATGATTACCACAAGGCTTTCCTTTAATGGACACAGCGAGACCGAGTAATAGAAAAAAGTAGTTGCATATGCCACCAATATGAGCTAAAGCCATGAAAGTAATGTATTCACTGGAGTAGGTCGTGTTTTTTTTTATCTCGTCCGCAAAAGTATATTGGTTCTCTCGGGTATATAGTCCAAATGTCTTCCAAAGGAACACAATTACATTCGCTAGTGCAGTGTTTAAATTACTAAATAACTTGAACCAAATTTTCTCGTTTACATTGCTTTGCCATTTTTACTTCATCTCTTGCTTTTCACATTTCTTGCATTGACCGCTGAACTACTCTTCCGATTATGTCGCATGGAATCGGAACCAAAGCTAGAGCTCTTCAAAGCAACGATGCCAATCAAATCAGGTCCCAGTGCTGCAAATTTGACTCTGGAAATGCACGACGAACGTCTAAAAAACATCGTCTCTTGGTTACTTCCCACATATCGGAGGAATTAATCGACAACGAAGAGAACTTATCAGAGACTAAGTAATGCACCTCTCGATAAGTTGGAAACTTGATGAAATGAACTTGTAGACAACGCAGTTACAAAATGTACACGAAATCTTCACAGGTTTTTACTTCTTCTTCAAATGGAATTGCTTGCATAGTTCTTAGCAGTCGGTTCATAAATTGAATACATATCTCATAATTTTCAAAAAATATATTGTTGATCAAGAGGTACACAAAACACTGCACTTTAGAGCGAAGTAGATGCTGTTTATTCATTCAATTTGATGCAACTTGCGGTAGAATCAATAATCTAGGATCAATCAATAAGTAAAATAAGAATCCTGAGATATGGCAGTCTTCCATTCCCTTCGATCCCGGGCACGCTGCTTCCAGTTGTCCGGACCAAGCGCTATGGCATCCGCGATAGCTTGGTCCTTAAAACGGAGGTTCGGTCTTCCTTGTCAACTCGAACCTGGGGTTGTGATTCGAAGATCCTCTTTGCTGGAGCATTATTGTCCATTCGCTCGATGTGGCCAAACCAATGTAGTCGACGTATTTTGACTTTTTGGACTACATCCACATCTTGGTACAGCTCATAAAGTTCGCGGTTAAATCTTCTCCTCCATTCGCCCTCCTCACATACGAGACCGAAAATTCGATGAAGAATTTTTCTTCCGAAAATGCGAAAAATCTGCTCTGCTTTCCTGCTTAGCGTCCAGCACTCAGGTACGACACCCGATTCATGTCCAGCACTATCGTACGCAAACCTAGATAAAAGAAAAAGCCGAACAGGGCACAGCACCATCACCAGGTGATCAAACGTTAAACCACCTTCCAACTAACTCACCCCCTACATACATATACTTCAGTCTAAGACTTTAAATTTCTACCTCCAGAGGGAAGTGGACAAATGGTGAGGCCATCAACTTCGTCTCAATATTCCTGTTAACGGACGAGTCAAACGATAGAAGATTCTGACTTAAAACATCCCAACAACGCAAGTAATAATCAAATAGACATCTACGTATGTATTAAGCCAGCCAAGCGACCCCCTAAGCCATCACTTCCATCAAAACCAATTCAAACCAATTCAAGAGGTGTATCGAGAAACTCAAATCCCTCAGCTTAAGTCACAACATAAAGCTCTGTTGGATTGCGAAACATATGGGCTTCCGAAAGAATTGACCGATGAGCTAACTAGAAAGCCACGGAATCAAACGACCTACTCGATCATAACGCCTATCTAATTTCCAAAATCACTTCGGACTTTCACAACATGACCAACGCAAGATGGAGTGCAAGCACCTCATGCGTTACGTATCCAAATTTAAAATTTTGAAAATTTCTGCAATAACGACCAATTTTAAGATGCTCTTCCAACTTCCCATCTATCAGCGAATAGAAGTACTAGCATCCGCTACCAACTATTTCCCCCAGATGTCTCACACCTTGCCTTGTGCTTGTTTACATTTTTTTCTAATCAGCTGCTTGTCAAACTCATAACTTTTTATCACAGAAATTCTCGTCCCTCAGCCTTTGTTGTAAATTTGTGAACGCAAGAGTTATTATCACCCAAATTATCAATGTGCATATTTGTCTATTTGTTGTAAAATGTCAACTATTCACGAGTAAAACTGCTGTGAACGTGAATTTTCAAAATTCTCCATAGCAACTTCGAATATAGAAAGAATTGAAATTAAGTTATGGCTGTTCAAGGAATTGAAGCCATTAAAGTTTTCTCGTACCCAGAAAAGGATACTGCAATGACTTCGATGGATAGATACAGGTTGGGCATCCATTCTGCTTAGGTATCCCTTGTTTGATGCTTTGTTTGTTTCAGAAACGAATGGACACAAATCATAGAGTCGCTCGAGGACTTTGAAAACATTCGTACCCTTGCGTTCAATGGAGATTTAAAAGTTTCCAAGTTTCGCAGCATCTACTGGGCGCTGCTGTTGAGAGTACTAAATGCGGACCACAAAACATGGATTGAGCAGCGGAAACAGCAGAGGCATAGGTAACAATTAATTACATAATCCGGAACTGTATCTGAAGGCTTAACTCCTTTGTAGATATGAAAAACTAAAGCATGAGTTTGTGAAGAATCCGCATAATGCCAGAGCACTTAATGACGATCCTTTGTCACAGTCAAAGCAGGTGGGCTACAAGGTCATGTGGTTTCTTGTCTTCCTTCCTGCTAAACAGTTTACTTTTAGAGTATTTGGAATCAGTATTTTAGCGATCAAGAGCTGTTTTCTGTTATCAAACAAGATGTGATACGTACGTTTCCTGGTGTAGATTTTTTCAGGAAATCCCTAATTCAAACGACAATGGTGAGGAACAGCCTAGATTCCTGAATGTTGACACACTAATGCATCCCTTTGTAGATAAATATCCTTTTTTACTATGCTAGGGAGCATCCCTACATGTGCTATCGGCAAGGAATGCATGAAATTTTAGCTCCAATTCTGTTCGTCATGTATGGAGATCACCAAGCTTTGTTGCATTTCATGGAACTAACCGAAGACATTGAGTAATAGGACATCTTTTCTTTGATTTTTGATGGGTGGATGACTTTTGTATGATTTTCAGTGAATTGCTGTTGGACGTGCTGAATCCAGAGTTTCTAGAGGCTGATACATAGTAAGTTCCAGGAAACACTTTTCTCCCTATATGCTCTATCTTTATTTTAGCTCGATTTTCTCGCGTGTAATGGCCTCCATTGGGTCCTATTACCGGATCAGCAATCTAGTACAAACTCCGGATGGTTATTTCTCCCTTCAAAGTGACCAAGTACGATCACTTTGATTTTATGTACTGTTTGTGTAATGGAGATATTTGTTTTTAGAGTCTAATTGATCCCGTGACAACAGAAGTTGAAGTTATTGGACAGTTGAACCTGATACGGGACAAAATCCTTGCGAAGGAAGACTTACACTTGCACAATTATTTGTTGAAGTTGGATATTCCGCTGCACATCTTCGGAATGTAAGACAATTTATTGTATTTACCTTGCACGACTTTTATATCTTTTAACGTGTTTCAGACGATGGCTTCGCCTGCTTTTCGGTAGAGAGTTCCCCCTTTTGGATTTGCTTATGTTGTGGGATGCGATATTTGCTGACAGTGATCGATTTGATCTTCCTAATTACATCCTTGTTGCGATGCTGATACGAATACGGGATAAATGTAAGATTAACATACAGTTTTGGCCATGTATAGCTTTTTAAGAACGGTCCGACATTCGTACCTGCCTTAAGCAGTAGATGAAGATGTTCTCTAGGACTCGTAGGCTATTCGCTGCCTTCTAAATGAGACAAGCTTTTGCTGCTTTCATGAGTTTTCAACACGACTACCCCTGCAAAATATCTTGCCGTCCAGAGTATTGTTTTTGAAGAGTTTGTGCTATGATGTTACTCGGTTTGAGCACGTTTCTTCGATTATAGACAAAAAAATCTGATCTTAACAACATTGAATACAAAACAGTGTCACTGATTTATACTAAAAAGCAAAGGAGATGCAAGAAGAGCGATCGCGACAACTTTGTTCAATCAAACATTATGCCATTCATGATTCGTTCATATTTGAAGTCGATGCTAGGTCATCCTCTTTTCTAAAGGAGTCTTAAATATCCACCCTTCTTTCTACATAATGGTTGTACTTTAAACTAACTCAATGTTTTCTGTTCCACAGTGCTTTTAAACGATTACACAACTTGCCTAACATATCTGATGCGGTACCCCTCAAATGTTGACATCAACTTAATTCTCCGCCATGCCTTGCACATGCAAAGCCCCAAGGTTCGCAATTGTAAATCACCTACCACTCTTAACTATAAATAATCTTTCATTAGAAATTCGACCGACCACTAAATGCCTTCGTGTATTTCACAATGAATGGTGAATCAGTTCCAACTGCACCGTCATCCTCGTCACAAATGTCAACGGCTACCTCTGTTAACTCCAAAACGAGCAAAACCTTCCCAAAGGTAACAACTACCCAACTGAAGTTCGAAGAGCCCACTGGAAAACGATATCGATCTACCTCGCTAAGCAGTGATAAGAAATTCCATAAACAAATAGCTGATATACAGTACAGGAATGCTTTAGACTCTGCCGCCATAGCCAGACTGAAGGCAGCTCCAGAGTCGGACAGAGTAATAATTGACGGATATTCAGAAAATGTAAGTTTTATTTGACCATACAACCATACGACCTCATTCAATTATTTCTATGTTGTATTCAGAGCCCAGAGCTTCTCCGTTTGGAACTGAAAAATGCACAAACAATCATTAATATATCCAAGTGTAAACTACAAAAATACCTGGAAACAATCAAAAAACATGTCACAAAGAATCCCTCCGAGGAATTCGGTCAAGCGCTCGATGGCATTGAGGAACTCTGCAGTTTCCTTGATGTTAAGTTTATATTTCCCTACAACTCAAGGTCGCATCCCATCGATCAGGCACTGGAAGCCGATGAAAGTCGTCAATTTAAGGCATCCTCGCCAGAAATCAAAAGACTCAATGAAGGCGTGCCAAATGGAAATGTTCAGAATTCTCAAAATGAACAAATTGAAGAAGGAGAAGATGACGAGGAGGAAGACATTCAAATATCAATTATAGTGAATGGTGCAACCGCCTATGAGAAGCCTGACACTGGCTACATGGTCAATTCGTCTCGATTACTTGGCAATCGTAAGGAAGTCGAACTAATACCTATCATAACGGATGAAAGAATAGCTGTTGAACAGCGAACATCACTAAGTGGCGTGCCCGCGATCGATCCTCTTGGTTATAGAGATGACTGATTCCTGGCATATAGCCTATTGACTGATTTTTTTGTTGGTTACAAATTGTGTTTTATTAAACCCCGAGCCGCATTCTCTTGAAACTAGAATCTAACATTTTTGCAATTATTATTTAGAATTTAAAACTATAAAATGTAAACATTTTTTTTTGGATTTTCAAAATATAAATACGTTATCCCCATCGGCACTGGTAACTTAATGTCTAAACGAGAAAGAAGGGGAGGATTCTAAAGCACAGAATGTATGTATCTGCTGGAACTACGCTGCGTCTAAGTTAAGTTCATGGAAGCAAAAAAGTAGGATTGTCAGAAGTGGGATTCGAACCCACGCCTACAGAGTAGACTGCGACCTGAACGCAGCGCCTTAGACCACTCGGCCATCCTGACTTGAAAGACCCGAAAGTCTATTTGGCAGCACATCAGGGCACTTGAGTGAAGGCACCGTTCCTGTCTAAAAATAGGTGAATTATCGCAAATCCATAAAACAAAAATATCCGACATACACACATATGTACATATGTACAAACTATGAAAGAATTACGTCCATGTATGTAAGCCCAGAAGGATGTTAACCTTACCGACATTTGCAAAAAAATGCTTCCAGCTTTTAGCCAGCTAACAATTAAATCCTCATAACATAGAAAATTGGTCCTTGGCGCGAAATATTTACTATGATTCTATCAAACGACGATGCTTTCGAAGTAGGAAACAAGATGCTGATAATAAACCCTTGCTCTTGATTTAGAACGATTGAATACATAAGTACATGTGCATTTTAAGCAGTAGCGACTCTGCTGTACCACGTCTAAGACAGAAGTCTGTTGTTTTCGTCCAAGCAAACAACTTACAGATTGTAGACTCAACGTGTAGTTTAACACTTAACCATGCCGAAAACTCGAAGTACCTACCTAGCCATAACGCTAGACAGGCAGCTCACATGCAAATAAAACGTCATAAATGTGTCAAGAAAACTTAGAACCCCTAACAATATCATCATTGTACTGCATCACCCAATGCAGTAACGCTCTGTACACCAAAGCTCGTACTAGTATACTCTGCAGTGGAATACTGTGCTCCGGTGTGACAGGAACCTTGCTTACCAGGTGGATACTTAAATCAACAATCTCTGGCACAATACGATCAACTCCAACACGTTGACTACCTCTATGAAGCAACATCGGCTCACCTCACTTACGGCGACAAAACTACTCCTAACGGAGCACAATAAGGTGATGGCAAAAGCAGAACACAACGCTGCATTCTTTAATCCCCCACGAAATCTTAAGGCTACTTTGAACTACAAACTCTCTGTGCCGAATGACTGGCTCTTCCGTTTTTGATTTCGGACCCCAACAGCAAATAATCTACCATATTGTCGCAGAGCGTTCAAACCGATTCTACCCTGCAGACACCCAAGATCAATACAAATATGATTCCATCAGTGATCGACTGATTTACGATGATTTGCATGCCTTTTTTTCACGTTTCCGAGAATGCCCAATGATCTGTTCGCGTACTTTCTGCACCAGATTTTAGAATTTCAAGGAGTGGGGGTAAAATTCTCTCAGAGAGTGGTAAAATCACAAAAAAGTAAACGAACGCGAAAGCTACGAAATTCGCCCACCTTTTAGACGCCAAAAGCAATTATATGCAAATACACAAACAACAACAAAATTCTTGCAAGTATCTGACAGATTTGACAGATTTCGTAAATCAGTGCAAAATTTCCTGCACTAAAATTCGTTGCATGGGGAAATATTTTACTCTTTCGTGAGCGCTCTCTTCTACGAAAATCTACGAAACTTTTGCGTACTCGAACAGGATTTGATGACTTTTCGTAGATTTTCGTGAAAGTTCGTTGTTTTGGGAGAGTACGCGAACAGACCTATGTTGTCATTTTACTGACTGACTTAGGCCGTTTTCGTTACCTGCGTCAAATTCTTTGGTTGTCCTACAAACTTTTCCTGTTTATTACAATAATTATTCCAAAAACTCTCAGTGAGATTCTCTAAAACTTTGTTAATTCTGCATAACACAATGACGATTAATTGATATGGCCTTACATATGTATGTCAAAATTCTTTGTTGGATGTGCGCTTGAGTGACTACTCTGCTCCACGGCAAATGACAAGCAAATGACGTTTATGAACATCTGACACTGTGCTAATGCTGTACTATTCTGATGATGATTTCAAACACATAATTTTGGCGATTTGCGTTTTCGGAAATGCTTCAAAAAAACAATTTCACGCAGATGACATTTCCGAAATCCCAGGAGATTCAATAATATCTTTTAAATAAGCTAATTAATAATAAAAATATTAGTCAACTACGACCACTTTATGACCCCGACGTGATTTGAACACGCAACCTTCTGATCTGGAGTCAGACGCGCTACCGTTGCGCCACGGAGTCTTGTTGTGTTACTTGGATAAATCCAACATAAGTATTATTGGTCAAATTTCTGGAACTAGTACTAATACTGTAATTAGTATAAATTTAAATAAAATTATTAATTTTCAGAATAAAATACTCAAAAACTGGTGAGAACTTTCGGTTCCCAAAAATTGGGTTTGTATAAAAGACATTTTCATAGCTTTTTATTACTTTTACTTTTATAGGTGCACTATACGTATGCATTTGGGGCAAATATTGGTTTCGTAAAAATATGGAACTCGGGATAAAGTGCCCGCCAATTCCATTTGTTTGTCTGTCTCATCGGCTGCAGCCTAGACGACTGGATAGATTTGTTTCAAACTTTATATGTTGAGTCTGAAGCAGCATGATGGTACGAAACGAAATCGAAATATTCATTCTAACCTCAAAATTAAGAGTGATTTACTTAAGACTGATTCCAAGATGGGTCTAAAGAATTTAAGGTAGTTGGGTATTTGCTTTAAAATGTCATACGTTTTGCGCAAAAAATACGTGCAACGGTTATTTTGAAAATCGACTATTTCTCGAGAATTTCTTCAACGATACCACTTTGTAAAACTAACCAATATATGTACGTAAAAAGTCTCAGACAACATTAAATTCTTACGTATTATGCAAAACGCTTAAAAGTAAGTTAACTTAACTATGTTATGACTCTAGCCCCACGCGCTTTCTCTAAGCCAAACTTATTTTTTTGATTCGGTTTGAAGGACCAATACAGCAATACAGCAATCCAGAGTGAATGTAGAAATATAAGTTTATGTTTAAAAAATGCTTGCATTTACGCATTGTCGGTCAGGATGGCCGAGTGGTCTAAGGCGCTGCGTTCAGGTCGCAGTCCACTCTGTGGGCGTGTGTTCGAATCCCACTTCTGACATTGGACTTTTTGTAGTAGGTTAGCTAAATCGCCCTTTCGTATTTGTAGTGGGGTGTATCGGCACACAAGGTGGTACAAAGAGTAAGATTCACTCTGGATTTACATACATACATACATACATACGGATTCTACAAATCACGTGATTGCGGACCATTTTTTTATACGAAATGTTTTTAAATGGCAACACTCGACCAGCTAATAGTTAATCTGAGTTCTGACATTTGACACCATCGCAATGGCGAAACCCACGAACAATTTCATGGTTTTATAGTTCTTTTGTCAAATGTTCCGGCTCGCAGAGTTTCCGACTCAAGCCTGGAAGACCTCGGCTTAGGTGTCGCGCACAAGTAGAAGGGGACCTCAACCGACTTGGAGTGCGCAAATGGAGGTAGTTAGCTAAGGACCGGTCTAACTGGAGAGGTTTGTTTGCTGAGGCCCAGGTTCACAAGAACTCTAGCGCGACCTAAGTAAGTTATGGTTCTTCAGTAGTGACATCACTCATTAATAAGTTATTTGCTGTCTTTTCGTTAAAAATAACATTTTCAGATACTATACATATATGCAGATTCAAATTGGTTATATAGTTATGACACGGAGTGTATATATCAAACTTATTGTGACAGGGTACGAAAATATCAAAAAGAGAGTTGCATCGGCCGGGAATCGAACCCGGGCCGCCCGCGTGGCAGGCGAGCATTCTACCACTGAACCACCGATGCTTGTGATTTACTGCCAACTATTTTTATATTAATATCCAGTACTACACAAAAATTACTAGAGTAACTAACGTTGGTAGTTAGTATATTATCCTCGTTTTATTTGTTCTGTGACTACTTACCTCGATGCTAAGCGGTTTTGTCAATCTGTTTCACATGACCCAATCATGTTGGAACTCTCTTCACTAGGTCTTTTTTGGTACATAGTTGGGAGCAGTCTCACTGCTGGAAAAACGTAAAGAAAAACGGAAAATTTACTACTTGGTTCATGTCGGGTGCAATCCTCCTCAACCAACCCGTTTTCGTTATGAATTTTAAGGTGGTTTTAGGGGACATGTTCACCAGTTCGGAGAGCTGGTTGAAAAGTGTCTTCCAGAAGGTTTGATGTCTGATTCGGCTGACGCTTGGGCATTCGCAGAGGGGATGTGTCGTGTCTTCCTCCACCGAGGTGTCGCGTCAGCCTCTATATGTAGGTCTGAGCCGTTGAAACCCATTCTAATAAGGTGGGCCGCCATTGAATTGTAGCGTCTAAGGACTCCGCTTGGAAGGGTTAGCTGTGTTCTATTGAAAGACAGAAACTCTTTCGGCCTTTTCTCGTTGTATTTGGCCTAAAGAAGCCTCGAAACATAGCAGGACGGAAGTGTGCTCCACTTAGCGTTCGCCATGTTACGGAAGTCCGTAGAGATCTTGGAGGAAAGGAGGCTGATGGGCGATAGGAGAGAGTGGTCTATCGGGAGTCGTTTACTTGATTCTGAGGCTATTCTCGCTAGCTCAACGGCCTTCTCTTGTGCTCTTCTTTACATTGTTTGACCAGTTTTGATTTGGTTGTAATGGAGGAGATGGCTTTGATGGCTGCCTGTCTGTCGATGTATATGTCAATATGTTCGTCGTTTTCCAGAGTGGATAAGCTCCTGCAAGTCTCGGTGATGCCATATATTTTCGCCTTGAAAACACAAGCGTGGCTGGCCAGTTTTATGGACCGGGCAATCTGCTGTACCTCTGAGACCTCATACAGCTAAGGGTTTTATCTTCTTCCCCACTCGTCGCCTATGTAAACTACTCGAATGACCTATTTTTTTCTTAAAGAAAAGAGATAGTCCTTGCCTCTAGACCGATGAGCACAATTGGATCTCATACAATGTCACTTTGGTGCTACAAGGGAGGGGTTTGATTCTCACTTGCACCCTTATCCTATAGAAGCTGAACTTGGCACATACAAGTGTATGACTTCTTGTGAATGCCGAGTAAACTAATTTTCAGTTTAGTTCTGTACTGTAAGCCAACTTGATAATACTCCCAATTCCGGGGAAACAAACTCAATATCACGGTGAAAGTCATAAAATTAAAAGTATAATGTTATGTAGTTCTCCTATAAACTTATTAATTCTCTTGGCTCTCTCTAGAACATTATACATAGATGTTAGTACAGTGCTTGTGTAGCCTTGTTTCATGGGTTAAAAGGTGTTCAAACTATGAAAGCAAAGGAACAAATTTAAGTCTAACTTCTTGTGAAATTTAGTTTGAACCTGAACCTCTGACATAGTGGAGGTCAGAGAACTAGTATACAGTGCTGTGCACTGTGAAATTTTTTTGTTCAAAATTGAGGCTTTTGAGTTTATTTTCGACAATTAAGGAACTAGTCAACTGTCCAATAGCTCGATACCTGTGCCAATAAAAGAGAAACACCTCCAAACTTTCGTTTCTGTTACGTAGCACTAGTCAGGAGTTATTTGTTCACCGGATTTCTTGCTCGTCGTCCAACTGTTAAGACATCCACGACTGTCCCTGTTGTCACTTGTTTTATTAGGGTTTATCTCAATGTTTCTTATAACATTAGTGTCTGCCTTCTTGGTGGTTTTTCGTTTTCGTCCACATTTTCCTTCTCGTTGCAGTAAAATAAACCTCTGATTGCTTTGAACTGGCTGATGGGAAGGGCTTAGTCTTTCTATGCTAGATTTCCCTTCTTTTCCTCTGGAGGCAGGCCACATCTTTTTGTCGCACGATATATCCCTCTTGTATAGAGAATAGAAGTTGCCGTAAGCATCTACTGATTCTTATATTTTATGGCGGAAGTGAATTCCAAGTGAATCATCTGATCTATGCAGGTTAATCCAGAAGACCTGAAAGTTTAAATTGTTTTCCGAATAAAGCCGGGTTTCTATGTGAATTCTTTAGCTAGACTTTACCCATCGAGACCCTATCTAAAATAACCTACAAGCATATTCACTGCATTAGATTCTTCTAAATAAAATCAAATTATTGAATCGGCTTCAAGCGAACACCACAACACAAAAGTAAAACTAGTCATAGTATTTACAACAGACATCATTTTTGTTAACATTATTTACTCCGACTAACTTACAGTTACTTTATAATCATAGTTCATAAAATGTATATATGAATTTGCTTGTAGAAATGTTATTTACTATTCCATTACTTTGTTTTAGTCTTGACAGCTCTTCGCATTCCCATTCCTTCGGTTAACTCAGCTCTTACCCCGTCTAACCACGAGTTGTCAGGACTACCACAACGTATTCGAATCAAATGTGCAAACATATACAAGACATTAAAAAAAATATTGCATCTGCGTACCAACTTACTGCAAAGGATTCCTTAAACAAAGAGCTTAAATAATTGCCCCGATTCTCGTCGTAGTGTTGCATTTTATACGGAAAGTAGTTCTACATTCGCAGCAGGTCATGAATAAAACGATAATCATGGGAAAATGGAAAACGACAACGAGAATCGGGAGATATGAGGACATGTGGAGTATGTTTTAGTTGTTGATTTGAGGCAGTTTTTTCCACTTGAGAGACAGTTGACGCAGTAACGCAATCTCGCTTTCGCTCTCTTGTGCTGAGAAATTAAGGCTTTAAGTTTTTTTTGAGAAAACAACAGGGAAATTCGTCGATTGTTCTTCTACTCTTTTAGAAAAAAAATGGCAATGCCAACAGCCGGTCCATTGGCCAATTTAGTCACAAAATGTGATTATGCACCTGATTTTCAGCTTCTATCCAGGACAAGGAATGCCTAACAAATATTGGAGCAACCAGGTGTTTCAAACAACTGTCGGTCTGAAATGATTGGCTCGGTGAATAATGGAATTTGGACACAAAAAGAGGCTAAGAAATGTTAGAACATGGTAGAAACCGTTGAAGAAATTGCATGCTTCATGTTCTGAACGAGTTTCGGGTAGATTCCCGTGAGATTAGACGAGATGGCATAGCCTGACGCGCTTTCTAAAAACAACTTCACATCTCCTTACACTATTTAAGCTCCTTGCGCATAGTTCACTGGTCATAGACACAAAAACACATATGTAGTTTACCGAAATTAAAAATGCTTAGAGCTACTGAAAGACAAAACAAACTCAATCCGTCGTCTCGAAAGATGCGTCGTTCTGGCTGGATCCCACTTGATTGCTGCCATTCTGCGGCGTCTGGTGATTGATAATGTACGCATTGCCGAGGGGAGCAGAAAGCAAGACCGTGGATGATGCAGAAGACGCGGCGGCATTAGATTCATTTTCGGTGATGGCACGTAACTCGAGTTCGCACATCAACTGCGAGACACGCATTTTACTTTCCGCGATCAGTTTCGGTGAGAGTGCCTTCACACTCGAACTGACGCTTTCGAAGAACAGGTCCACATGGTTTTTCTCCTTTTTTTCGACAGTGGCTGATGAGAATAGTTCATTGAATGACGACATCAATTCGTTTTTGTCTTTCTGGATCTGCAAAAGCAGCTTCTTGCGATCTTTCTTGCCGGGGGGAGTTCTGGAGGTTGATGGCTTTTCGCTTCGTTTTCCTGACGCCGTTACTATGTCAATGTCGTAAAGGTGAGGGGTGGCTTCGCGTACTTCCTGCTCCTCGACTTCCTTCTCAGCCTGGATGAACTGAAATTCGTGAAGCGTTTCCTGAGTTCCGGAATCATCTAATCGTTCTTTTCTGGAAGAAAAACAAAGGTTTACTTAAAGCACAAACACTACATAACGATATAACTTGCTTTCCGTCGATGTAGTCGACGTCCATGAAGACACTTTCAAACTTGGATTCATCGGGCTCCGTCAACGGCGATGACTTGAGGGCCTTTTTCCGTTCCTTGCGCTGGCCGATATTCTGCTTCGACGAAGCCAATCCATTTGCGTTCAGATACGATTGCAAATTGGAATGGTGTTTGGTTGTTCGCTCGTGACGCTGGAGATGACATTTATTGCAGTTAAGGCGGCACCTGCATGCTTTGCAGAAGGGTTTCTGTGGATCATGGACGTCCCTGGCCAGCCATGGCTTGAAGCGGTCCAGCCAGCGTTCAACAAATCTCTGTTGGTAGTATTTTTTCTCGCCTTTTAGGATTTTTTCGGTTTTGATTTTGGTGGCTTTCCTTGAATCCGATGGTGGTGTGGAGGGGGAACTTTTATTGTTAATATAGTTAATTGTTTAACGTTGTTAATGTACATATTTACCATTCGGAATCGGAAGATTCACCAGAAAAGCTCATTTTCTGGTGGTTTTTTAATATTGTTTTCTTTATTTTGCTGAAATAGACGAATTTTCTGAATAACACTTCACTGCGCGTCTTTTGATGTCGGCTGTTGTCAAAAAACTGTTGACGTTTCCCCTGAGGTTACTATGACTTATGGTTTTCTTACAAATGTGGTACGGGAGTTGATACATTTTATAGTGCGTTCAGGACACATTGTTAATATTTGTTAATTATTGCATTTTGAAATTTGCTTGGATTGTTGGTAAGATATAGAATTTTACAATAAATTACTGAATTACAATAAATTAACCTCATGTTATTATAAATAATAGAACGTATAGGACGTACAGGACTTTATACCTATTTTTCTTATTTCAAACAAACTCAAATGAACTACATACATATATAGAGCACTTTATACAGCTGGGTCAACCTGAAACTCGCGACTGAGTCCTCATAAAGATCGCACAGGACTTGATTTCCTAATGAGTACTGGTCTCAAATGAATTTTTAAAGAAATAAGAACAAAATGAAGTGTTTTATATGCAGACTATGTAATCATAACAACAGGCAATACGCACCTTCATCGAACTAGTTCCATCTGTCTTGAATACCCTGAATCGGGCGGAATGTTGTAGATTAAATGTTAAGCTTCTGAAAACAAATGTGGTCTTCTTTACTAACAAACACATTGGACCCTTCAGACTCAACGGTATACCCCTCTAAATCTAAAGCGGGCCATAGACACTCGAACATGGTGCGAGTAAACAATAGCAATTATCAAGGCTACATATGATGGGTTCACTTGTCAAGTTTTGCACAGAGGAAACAGTCAGAGGAATTCGAAGTCCAAATTGGACTAATATTTTTATTGGTGATTAGCGACGTGCTAAATGCGGCCTTATCAATAGGAAACGAAGAAATTCGATGGACTCTTACATCTGAAGTCAAACACCTCGACTGCGCCGACGATGTATGCCTGCTGTCACACAGAATTATGAACCTTCACAATATGGCAGCAAACTTGAAGAGGAAAGCAGACGTCGTTGGGATGAAAATTAACTCGACAAAAACAAAAATGATCAGCTTAGGACCGAACTCATCAACTTATGTATGTCTTGCTAGACAAACGGCTGAGAGAGTAAAGAGTTTCCAATACCTTGGCGGATGGCGGAACCGAACTGGATGTAGCCGAATAGGCAAAGCAAAATCTGCGTTTGGGATGCTATCCACAGTTTGGCGTAGCAATGCGATTAGCTTAACTACGAAGCTGCGACTGTTCCAACGTTGAATCCGTGCTGCAATGTAGATGTGGTATTTGGAGGGTGACCGCAACTATCACGAGAAAGCTGCGAATGTTCGCCAATAGGTGCCTACGATATATCTTTAGGATTTTCTGCCCAAACCGTATCTTTAACGAACAACACTATCAGACAACGGGCCATGAACCTAAACGCACAACAATACGATGACGAAAGTGGCATTGGATTGGACATACTCCATAGCTAACCACGCGATGCAATGGAACCCGCATCGCATTTGTGTAGTGTGGAGTGCAGTCGAAGCCATATACAAAATGTAACTTTGCACTTTCACGAATCAACTAAAGAAAATGATGAGTGCATAGGTGAAGGCGCAAGGGTCCGCGGGGTTTACTCGAACCAGCTCGAGTCTCACCGGCCGGCTTAAGACAAGGCTTTATACTTAAGATCTGTACTCGACCGAAGACTGACTTGGAAAGAAAATACGTAAGAAAGGATAAATAATGCCGGTATGTATAAAATCATCGTCAGATCCATTCTATTATATAGAACCGTACAACGAACAAGATCGCAAATCTTAGGGAAATGACCAAGATCAAAGATAAAGGTGCATATGCACTATCGGCGCCGTCAGAACCAAGCCAACTACAGCTTTGACCGAATGAACGGTAGCGTCATCAACCAAAATTTTCACGGACGGGAAAAAAACTGATGAAAGAGTAGGCTCTGGCATATATCACCTGAACCCGTGATATATGCCTCCCTCACCCAGACTTGGAAAATCACGGTAGTGTGATCCAAGCAAAAGTGTTACCAATAGCAGTAGTGGCAGAAGAACTGTCCCCGAAACTGCTCTCCAGGAAGATGATCGGTATACATATGTACATACGTAAGTCTGTACAAATTAGGATGATACACTCCTTTGAGTTCAAGATAATGAACTTGCGGACGAAAGGTGTCTGAACAGTACTTCACAATGGCTACACAGATCATGTGATATCCAATCTAGAAAAAGTCTTCCTGAAACTAGATATAAAGTGTACTCTGATCTTGTAGTTTCTCCAATAAAACTTTGCACAGAATGCGACAATGCCAATACCAAGCTTTTGCCGCGGCTAGTGTCCTTCACGGGGACTATTGCTGTTACTAGACACAGAAGTCCTTTTCTATGCGAATACTCAAGCCTGTGCAGAACTAGTAAAGCGTCCTTCGGCTTCGGATATGCCTCTTAGCTATCCCAAAGCTACAGACATATCAGCGCACATTCTAATCGACGCCCCTCTCAGAGTATACTCTCCATGAATCTTTAACATAAATATAATTTTATTAACTTTCTCAGTTAAAACAAATTTAAAGCAAACACATTTCAATATCTTCGTTAATCTAAAACATTTAATGTTTTTTTTGTTTGTTTTTTATTCCATTACATGAATATGTATTCTTATCAACAGTTACCTAAGAGAACACTAAAAATATTCTTATTTTTCTTTTTAATTGTGTGTTAAGATTAATTTTTCATAAATTAAATTTTTTAAATAAAATGTAAGCCAATGAACGTGTATACGAGATCCCTATCAAAGGGATCTCATATCGTGAGGGACATCAAGATGAATTTTTCCATAATACGTGCCAATAGGTTAGTTTTAAAATAATAAATGTTTGTATCCGTACAGATGGGCGTGTGCGCTAGGCATTTTGTGCGCACAATTAAGAGGTAGTCGTGGTATTTATTCGACAGTTCTGGAAAAGAAAAGATAAACAGAAATAGATCTTAGAGACAGATCAAAGAAAATGTAGATAATTTCGATTTTTTGATCATTTATTCACTCAGCTAAGCAATTTTCATTCATTCACTCAGTCGTAACACATTCATTCACTCATGACTGTCTTTTTCTACGCAACGTGCAATCAATCATATCAATCTCATCAGTTTCTTCAAAATATGCATACACAATGCGCATGGTGTTTGTGAAACCAGATCCCTGCTTCCAGCCGGTTACAACAACGACAGCATCTCCGGTTTTGATGAATCCATTTTTCTTGCCAACTTGAACGCCGAACTGTACACGGTTGTCGACATCCTTCAGCCAGTCACCGATGGCGGGTTCTGGAAAAAGAAAAGTAGATTCTGTTTAGAAACCTTCTATGGTGCAATTCCGTGGATTACTAACCTGTGTAGACCAATGGTATAATGCCACGGTACAAATGTGCTTGCCTGGCGATCTGTGAGTACCTAGTCACAGCAATAATTGGACATCTTGGCTTGTACTTGCTGATGTAGTGAGCAGATCGACCACTTGTGGTGATCACAATGATGGCTGCAGCAGTACTCTTTGAGGCAGCCTCTACAGAAGCAATCGCTACAGCATGAGCAGCATCGGTGGTGTTTGGATTCCTTGATACCAAATCGGCGAACAAATTCTTATGCCACAAAGCAGCTTCAGCTTCCTTGCAGGTCTTGGCCATGGTCAACACACACTCAAGAGGGTATTCACCCTTAGCGGTCTCACCGGACAACATCACACAATCAGCACCATCCAAAATAGCGTTGGCAACGTCGGAGATTTCAGCACGAGTTGGACGTGGTTTCTTGATCATAGACTCCAACATTTGGGTGGCACAGATGACTGGCTTGCCAGCTTTGTTGCATCGGGCAATCATTGCCTTCTGGGCAATGAATACTTTCTCTGGTGGAATTTCGATACCCAAATCACCACGAGCGACCATAATACCATCTGATGCATCAATAATCGAATCCAGATTATGCATACCCTGTTGGTTCTCGATCTTTGAGATGACTTTGATGTTCTTGCCCTTCTCGCCCAAGACATTGCGAATTTCGGTCAAAGCCTCTGCGTTACGGATGAACGAGGCAAAGATCATATCGACCTCTTGTTCCACACCGAATCTCAAATCAGACTTGTCCTTCTCAGAGACAGCAGGCAAATCAACAGGTACACCGGGTAAGTTGACACCCTTGCGAGAGCCCAAAGCACCACCATTCTCAATCTTGCAAATGAGAGTATCGGCTTGGACTTCTGTCACAATCAAGGAAATCAAACCGTCATCAACAAACACTCGGTTGCCTGGTACTACGACATTCACTATGTTGGCATAATCCACGAAAATGGTGTCCTTGTTGCCCTTTTCCAAAAATTCCTTGTTGGTTGACAATTTGATGATTTCGTTCTTCTTCAACTCAATTTCAGCAGTTCCACTGCCCTCAATCAAACCGGTACGGATTTCAGGTCCCTTGGTGTCTAATGCAACAGCAATTGGGTAGACATAGCCCAATTTCGCTGAGTAGTTCTTTCCAGCCTGACGGACATTGGCAATGGTCTCAGCATGATATTCATGAGATCCATGCGAGAAGTTCATACGGGCAACATTCATGCCGGTGGCCATCATCTTCTCGAGCATTTCAACACTGCGCGAGGCTGGTCCAATGGTACAGATGATACCGGATAGACGAACATGTGGTGCTGGCGAGTCAAAGTCAAGCTTGCACATATGCTCGAGTTGGGTTTCTGCTTCAGCGGCCATCATTTGTGGGACTTCGCTCATCTGCAGAAGTAAAGACATAAACAGTTTGTTAGATAGTTTTTAAAATGGGTTTTGTGATGAAGGCTCCCCAAGTGAATAAAATGTGAATAGACATCCCAAATAAACATGCAGATATAGGCCATGAATACTTAGAAACTAGTAACAAGAAGACAAGCACCTTATTTCTTCCGATACCTTTTAAATAGATGTTTACATAAGAGTACCTATAAGATAATAAATAAGCTTTTAGAGCTGAAGTTGACAAAATAAAACGAACCCGCAGTTCTAGATCTGCCTAAGATTGGTTCTCTAGAGAACAGCCATTGATATCTGAAGTGATATAGATATTGTTGCTAAATAGCTTAGTACACAGTGCTATTAGTTTGAGTTTGATTGCACAGCGTAGAATGGTGTGTCTGCAGTTAGGACTCTCTTGCACACACCTAGCGTTTCTAAATACCTCTTTAAATATGGACTACGTTTCATGATATACATATGTATGTACATCAATTTCGACAGTCTATCCAAGGTGGAACTCGGCAAGTGTGTAACCTTACACCATTATTGTTGACTAATGGTTAGCAAAGTACATTCAGCGTCTTTGTCGATTGTTTCCGGGCGAGAATTGTTGAAATTAACTTTATCATCCCAACGAAGCAGAATAAGCTTAAGAACAGCACTCTTAGATATTTATCAAACTAGGTGTTGGTGTTTTGTTTTCTTATGTTCAAACACTAAAGCTTGGATTAATGTTTCAAATGACTTTCATTTTCTGTTAAAGCCAGTCTAGGGTCATGCAAAATCAAATTATTTTTTTATGAAAATAATCACAACTCCTACAACTTCTGTTGTTTAAGCAGACAAATATTCATTGACTGAGCACTTAAAGTAAATCTTAAGTTCAGAACGCGAACAACAACCCAAAAATTGTAGACGCAAATAGATTTCCTCAGACTGAGCTTCGCTCTCTAGAAGATCTAGGAAGTTCTCGGTGATGAAGCGCGAAAATAATCTTAATTTTTCAACCTTGAACCTAACAAGATATAAAGCGACCGTATGTATTCAATTAATCAGTAAATTATACAAACATGACCTATCGCAAGAAAAATTCTTTAATTTATTACCCAGTGGCAGCGAGACACTTTACCACTCATAGATATCATGGAAACAATATTATGCTGTGGCTATGATTGGCAATATTTTATATCTACAGCAAATCTGCTGAACAGATGTGTATATGTTTATATTTAGTTTCTTTCAACGTGCTAGCTAGGGGTTAGATTTGATTAGAACTCTTAAATTGGTTTAATTCATTGAACATTACTGTTTTTTTCCCGTAGACGCTTCGCAGGTAGTATCTTCATTAGATGACTACTAAAGTAGAAAAGCAGTCTAGCCTTTTTTCACAGTGGATCTGCATTACCTTACCGGCCTCTCTGTTTACTAGTGAATCTTTGCCACAACCTATGTATAGTCTTTTGAAACGAGGCGCTTAAGCTTCCATTGACTATTGTTTCCACAAAAGTTAGTTTCAGTGGGTGATCATTAGAGACATATTTGGCGAAGACAAAGACTTAGTACCAGAGTACCAAGCTCGACCAATCTTTGCGAAATATTTCACAACGTGCTGTAAAAGATACATGTCTAAAGCTCCTTGTTGTAGAAATGCTGGTAATAAGTGATTTTCGCCTGCAGTCTTAGACGCTTTCATGGTGTACTATCATGTGGTCATGGCACTAAGAATTTTTACCACCGTTTGAAAATGCTCTTTGATCATACAGTTTGGCAAGTTCTAGACTTAGTTGGTGATACTTGGCTCATAGTTGTCAGATTGAGGGATAAGCAATATTAAAGTTCACATTTAAAAAGACTAAATACTTCAATAGCACAAGCAAGTTAAAATTGTCAAAATGTGTTTTCTATTTTCAGAAACAAATTACTATTGACCAGCCTACATAAATGACTTTGTCACTTTTCACGAATTCGTTCCATTTCAGCGTAGTAGAATATTTTTAGACGAAAACCAAGGTCTGTTCGCGTACTTTCTGCACCAAAATTCGTAGATAATGACATTTCAAGGAGTGGGGGTAAAATTTTTTCAGAGAGTGGTAAAATCACAAAAAAGTAAACGAACGCGACAATAGTAACCAACTCTCCTCAGGCTTAACATGTACGAGTACAGATCAGGTTCTGAATTCGTCTTTGTTGAGACCGAGTTCCTTGAATTCCCCGGCATCATAACTTGGTAGTGACTGTGTCCCAGTATTGACCGGGATATTCGAGATTCGGGATTCCCAGACAGAACAAAAAGTATTTCCATAGTCGAACGCGATCCACTAACAAACATCCGAGAGTATAAAGGTCATGGGAATGTTATTCGGTCGCGGCATTACACCTCTTCCATTCATGTCAAGAACATATAAAGCTCACTACCAATGTTTTTGAAAAGCTACCATTTGATCTCTTGGAGTACACAAATGTACATATAAAGGCTCAAACATGGCTCTAGTGTAAGAACACGTGAAACGTCCAATTTCAAAAACTCTCAGACTTTACAAAATTTGCATCGAAATTTTCGAACTGAGCAGTAGTTTTTGAGCAAAATTTTGATAATGCTTGATCTCATAAAAACCATATGTTTCATTTGCGGATAAAAAGGAAAACAGAATTTTCCCTACAGCTACTGCATATTACAAAACCTATAAGTATGTACGCAATTACGAGTAATCAGCACAGAATACTGCTCATTATCGCGTGACGCAAAACACTTCATACGAGTATGTATGTAGTATTGAATCAATGCAGTTCAGTGCCAAGATCGCAATATTTCTCTACGCTGTAATGGACAACTGAACTGGCAAGTGTGGATAAGGAATACACACACTAATGATCCAAAATCTAGTGAGATTGCGAAAAATATATATTATTTTACAAACGTATTCGTATAAATGTGTGTATGCATAGCTTGCACCACTGTACAGCATATAGTATTCACTATCTGGCAGCCTTGAAGTGCAATTTTTAGAACTTTCCCACGAGAAGAGAACTGAGGGGAGCCCTGAGTATGCATTCTTCGTAGCAGCGATGTGCTTACGTCGGTCTATTTATCAAAAAAGGAACTATGTACGTGCCAAACAGATGCAGTAATCAATTCTACTGTGGACGAAAGCATTTTTATTTTACTTTGACTTTTTAAGAACAAAAATTATGTCGTCTGGCCCTCAAAAGTGGATACAGAGGGAAATAAATTGTGCATCGGCCTATCGTTCCTGTCTGATGGATTTCTGTGATATTGTAACCTATAAGTTGGTGCCTATTCAAGCAGAAAAGTATCGTAAAAGAAAATGGTAAAACCAAGAATACGAGATGAAAAGAAATACAAGGTCAGAATCGAAAGGTATACCTTACCCGGCGATGTAGCTGTCAATTCCTAAAGGGTTTCCTATTACATATTGAGTTCATTTCCCTTTTTATATTATTAAGTAAAAATAAAGGATGAAGGCAGATTTCTTTGATTTTCTAAAGTCCCTGTGTTGTTCTAAAACTGCCAAACTCTAGGGCTAGTGGCTCCGTTTCAAATTGCCATAGTTAACTGAAAATTAATTAGCATACACAAGTGAGTGGTTTTAAACGATTTGTTTGTGAGTTTAATCAAAGAGCAAATAGACCAACAAGACTTGTGGTGAAAAAAATAAAATGTGAGACTGCTATCAGTATCTACAAATTAGTTACCTTGTAATGTAATATCATGTGACAGCTCAACTATATAAATGAAGGGGGAACGTAAGTTTTCTAAATAACCCTACACATTTCTATCTCTGTACAATAAACGAAAAGAAAAGGATAAGACCGGGCTTGCATATGAAAACTGTCAAAACAAATTAATTCAAGTGTCATTTAGGATGGCTAACGTCATTGAATTGAAAATAACATAACAATAACCGATTATGTATAATAACTGCAAACAGAACCAAAATTTCGTTTTTCGGAAATATCACACTCGTAGTTCTAAACTAAACACATAATTCAATAGACACAAAGGCCCCCTGTTATATATTTTTTGTGTATTACCATCCGTTACATCTACGGAATAGTTTAGAAAAATGCAAGAATAACAGTGTTTGGTAGTACGAAATGCAGGAATCATGGGTAAAATTGGTATAATGTCCACTAATTTGTTACTTAATTTTTTTTCGTCTAATAATAGTTACTTAGAATGAAAAGACCTGTAGTAATGGGGCATTGAGAAACTCATTTTCTTATTCAACTCAATATATGTCAAATCACATGACAATTGGCATAAATGAACACGGATACCCTCAATCGCTTGTAACCCCACTAATATGCGATGGGAATAAACGCGGTATAAACAAATCACTGCGCTGACCCCAGAGGTGTTAGCATGCAGCCTAAAAATTGTCCGATTCCTTTAACAATGTTTGACGGAGCCAAAAGAAAGGAACTTCGGAATGTACTGTCATTTTGGAGTAATCCGCTTAAACTCATCTACCTGCCCTGGTTGACACTATCAGATGTTAAATGTAACAGGAGACTTGTCTAAGACTTTTATAATCAAAGAAGGTTTAAAAAACAACAGCTTCTGGAAAAGAAGGTTGCTATCTGTCAAATGAATGAAATGCCACTGTAAGCCCTCTCCACTATGCCGAATAAAACTTCTCTTCATCATCATATTTGGGTCTGTTCGAATATTTATTGCATCACAATTAGTGGTTTGTCAAATTTTGGGTAAAACTAAGAAACTGTAAACGAAATTTGCCAACTTTTTACACGTAAAATGACAAACGTACATAAATTTACTATGATTTCTTGGACTGAATTTTTTGATTCTCTCATGTGGACTTTTCTTACACGAACTCGTGACAGGATGTAGAATAAATTCACTCGATAAAAACGTAATGTCACCATGACAATCATTTGTGGAATCCAGTAATACTGGGAAATAACCGTTGCACCATGTTTCGCAATGAAATTACCTCAGGTATTTTGACATTTGCCAATTTTAAGCAATAAATTTTATAGGCAATCAACTTGCGCACTTTTTTGCTATTCCTTACGGTTTAATCTTTTGTGGTAATAAAGGTGACAAAATTGTTATGAACGAAAAATCCGTGAATGAACGAAATAATTGGTAAGATTGGGTTCAAAAGAAATTGAAGTTATGATATTGTAGAAAAGATCCGCAAATAGGTTGTTTCTCTAACAAGATTACAATCTTTTTGCTAATCAAAAATGGAACGATTTTATCCGTTTTTGTGTGAACTGATTTGTGAACATACATATTGTGCGTTATATATGGGGGACTCACAATATTGTTCGTTTTTTTTCTTTAGAAATGAATGCAGTAATGACTTGAAATAGCTCGAACTTATGTACATACTTATGTGCGTTCTTGAAGAGATCCCCTACAAGCAAAAGTCATCACCGTATGCAAAAACATAACGCCAAATTCGTGCATACACGAAATATTGACTCTTGGAAACCATTGTTTTTTTAGAAACAAAATTGGTCATTGTTGATGAACTTTGTTCTAATTTTTCTACAGCATGGAAAAATGTTATTAACATAGCCTGGCCAATTTTGTGAGTTACTGTAGGTTTTGTCAACACTTTATGTTTGACAGTTTATAAGTTTGTGTTTAAGAAAGTAAACGAATGGAGTTGATTTTGAATGTACAAATCAAATGTCAAACAATAAGCCATTCTAAGCCAACAAGATAACTAACTACCTCGGTGACAAACTCATTCAGGTACTTATTTTTGTTAGAAATCACTGTGACAACAAAAAATAACGTAGTACATAAAATCGCATAATAAAATGCCAGACTACTGGGGCGTGATACTACCTAAACACTAAAGAGCCATATCACCCGCTAATTTGCTTTTTTAATTATCAATCTCACACTATTTAAACTCATGTAAACATTTAAGCACCATATAGTACGTATATCGGTTTCCATGTCTGTTGGAAAACACTTGCTAGAAAAGTTTGCTGTCATCTGTCTTGTGACGTCGACTAATCGTCTTCTTCTGCTTTAACTTTAACAAACTTTAAGCTTTACATACATACATGTGCTTAAGTATATACACTGACTATAGTATGTACCAAGGTCCTTCATCTCACACTCTCCGTTGCATTTGGCTGCACTGCCAAGTTTTTTTTTTCATTTTTGCAGAGTAGAACATTGCATAATTGCATATTTTTCTTTTCTCCTCAGCTAAAATGCAATATATTCGAAGAAGACATTATGACAAACCTATGAAAACCCCATTTGGTAGTTACACACACAAAAACCTATGACACGTCGCCCTTGACGAAGGACACCCAATGCATTTAGGTACAGACGGTTGTGTAATCGATGTCACCCACACTTGATTTTACTGTAAATTTTCCATGTTACCTTAAGTTTTGGCGCTTCGTCGAACGGTGTAGTGAAAACCATTTTTATAAAGTTTTTCGAAACTGATCCCCGGAAAAATTGTCCAAAAAGTTTGAATTTGCAAAAAAGGTTTCGTCTAACACTAAGTTGATTTGCAACCCGAAACGAAATTGTCACTGATATGAAATTTTGATTACGTTCGAAACAGAAAAAACAAAATATAAATGTGTATCGAAATCGGAGAAAAGTCACCCGCCGCCGCCGACTGACTGAGCTAATTCAATCGACTGATATAATAATAATACTATATTTAATTAGTTTTCCTTTTGGATGAGCCCGTTGTGGATATGGATTTGCAACCCCCGGCCGTTGATGAGCAAGTGAGACGTAGCGGTTCTCGTGCTTAATGAGTGTTTCGTTGGGTGGCGGAACTGGCAATGAGTTGTTCGCAAGTAAGTTTTCTTCTAATTCTTCGTTTTCTTATTATTTATCTGTTTCTTTGCTTTCGCTGAGAAAATATTCAGCGTAACAACTGTTGTGCTTCAATCGTTTATAGCCGGTTCTTCATCGCTTGACCAAGGTAAGGGTTGTGTGTGGGAACGATGAGAGCTTTTCCCTTGAGCGATGGTACCTGCGCAATTGTGTTTTCGCTAAGTTGATTGACATTTCGTGTGTACAATGACAGTTGGTGCATGATTGTGGAAGAGCTTTTATTCGAATTGTTTACATGAAAATGGGAAATTAGCCGTTTTATTTGATTAAAAACAAAAAAGGGGTTACAATTTATCAGCTCGTAAAACTATAGTGACAAATTAATAAATCGTTTGCCTGATTGGTTGAATCTAATTACACTTTGAGCAATAAAAGTTAAGTTGTTCTATTGCTATGTCAGTATTTGCAAATCTGTTTCTTGTTTTTGCCCTAGATGGCGCTATGATCTGAGATTGATATAGACTTAAGCCAAAAACAGCCCCTCCAACCGGCTCGATCTTTATTTAACTAGCTGTAGTTAGAGATCGGGTCATGGGTCACGCTCACGATCATACATTCATATGTATATGGATGTCGTTACATCACCTGCATTGACCCTGATCATCTTAGTTATGCTCTACGGTGGAGAAGCATAGAGTGTGTCAAAATTGGATGAAGGCGCTATGGGTTGTTATCAGAGAAAAATACTTCGAGTGATTTTTGGTCCCGTCTGCATAGACGGAGAGTGCAGAAGGTTCTTCTTCTCCATGAGATGTACTAGCATCGTTTCACTCTTACCAAACGTGCGAATTTTATTAAAAAATGTTTTCGAAATTCCGTCTCAGTTGTAAATACGCACCGTGATCTTCGTTGTGAGGTCGGTCGTCATCATAGCTTCAGTGTGCAGGCAATTCATCGCATTCTGGAAAAGTTTGGGCGTGAGTACACTCTTTTGGACCTTAAGTCACCAACCAGATAGAGATTGGTGCGAAATGAAAAAAAATATAGCTGCTACTACCAGTATCGAGGAAGACCCAGAAATGTCGATTTGGCGCCGATCAGCTGAATTTGGGTTCACCAGAGAGTCAACCTAGATTCTTTTACGGTTGGATTTAGACCTACATCCGGGTCGATAACCTGACGCAATAATTGAAGCGAGACGACCATAAAAAACGCCGTGAGTTCGGTTATTGGGCGCTGGAAATTTTCCCCGGATTCTGGCCAAAAAATTATCTTCTCGAACGAGACCCATTTTTGGCTCAGCGTCTGTCACGAGCAAAACTGCCGTTATTGGCAATAACTTTTACTATTATCCTTCCTAATTACAAGTTCACTCTGATGGACCATGAATTTTTGGTAGTCAACATCGTTTCAAAGTTGTCCACATTCAAAGTATCGTCAGGGGTTAATACTGGCATTGAATCATTGACGTTTCATTTTAGTTTGTTAAAAGCTTCGAATGTCAATCCTGTCGCAGTCTTCCAATTAATCTAATCAAAGACTCCTCTGCGAAGCTTCAATATTCTGTTTTTTGACACAAGTGTTTCATTGATGCAAAACAGCAAAAAGTGGTAGATTGAAACAGAATGTTGTATGTCTGCTTTCTGCTGGAAGGGATATGGAATACACGCTCAGAGAATCCTTATAGCTGTTAGACTCTAAAAAGGGGGACTTTAAGCGGCAATAAAATTGCTACTACTAATTAAACTAGAAACAAGCTATAAATAGCAAAACAAAAAAACTGTCTGATACTACGGCTTGTCCGCTGAAATGTTTTTCCCGTCAAAATGTTGAGTGTCAAAAAAAGTAAGGGAGATACACCAGTTTAAATTATAGAATATCATGCGTTTAACTAAACTAGAAAAGTTCTCAGTTTTCAATAAAATATTTTATATAAATAACTCTTCGGTGTTACATTTCATTCATTTAATGCAATCGAAAATTTCTCTTCAAACTGCTGCCACTGGTGATCCTTGTTCTTGTACCAAACCTGTGCTTGTTAAAAGTAACTGACAGGAATTTTACTGTGTCATCTTTCGTCGAAACGAAATTAATCGTTAACCATTAACGTTTGCTTGTTATAGAATTTTAAAGCAAAAGCTTGTTCTTTCGAAAATTCCTAGATTTTATCAGCTCAAAAAACAGAGTAATAGCTATTCACGTCTACGTTGCGTCTCATCTTGGGGGATACTGATAAATCTATTGTCTATACCAGGAAATTAAAATTAAACGGAAATTTAGCATCGGATATGTAATGCACGTTAATATGTCATCCGAAATTTGACCTGTCACATCCGTGCAACTCATGTTATATTGTATCTATTTATTCAATCGTCGCTTTTGGAAAACACGACAGAAACCTTAATTTAAACACTTTAATGTCAATTCCTGAAATAGTAACAAAATACGTAGTCTGATTAAGCGGTTGAGGACGAGCTGTTACCAAATGTCAATTTACAAAGGACATCCTCCGTTACAACCAAAAATAGAGTTATTTAATCGAGTTAGAGTTAAATTAATCGATCTATGACACCGGTTTATATTTAACCAAATATTAAATATTAATACTAAAAACAATCATGCAAGTTTCTTGTTACTCCTCAAACCTTTGAACAGATGTTGATGCTATTAATTATCACGAAATGTAAAAAGGGATAACCGGAATAAGCAATATGAATAAAAATAATTACAACTCATACTTTAGCCAATATATGCTGCCGCAATATCGCCATTATATTGTCCAAAACAAATCGATTTACTTCCAATGATTAAATATTACTTAAAATCGTTTCGCGATAAACATTGCCACCGCACTACTGAACGATACTAACCACAAAGTCCCAACTTGACATGGATTACAGGTCATTGCAAATTAATTCGACTGAAATTCTTTTTAGTCCTTCACTTTGAAGGGTTGTTCTTATTAGATAGACATAAAATCAATAGCAACTACATGCATGCATACAAGCTATATTTTATATTTAAAAAAAAAAATGTCCCAAAGCAAGCACCATATAACAATAGACAGGTTTTTATAAGTATGTATGTTTTTTTTAAAAAAAATCGTAAAACTCTTGCCTATTTTTAACAATACGGGTTGAAATTTTTGTTATTCCTTCTAAGGAATGTGTTGACTGTAAGCAGGGAGGATGGGATGGTATCCAAATATAGCTGAAATATTTTTAAAAATTATTACATTGCAAAACAAGAAAATACATAAAAATTAATTTGTAAATAAAAAAACGAACATATAAAAGCAGTATCAGTATGTTTTCCAAATGATTACTGTTTTTAAGATAATTTTGATTTTCAATTCATATAAATATAAATAAATTAATAAATAAATATGTATACAAATAAACACATTAAGTAAAAGCAATTGAATTAAAATGGTACATATACATATTATTGACATTTATATTGTTTTTAACTCAAAACATTAACAAAACGAAAAAAAAAACCTTAGGTCGTACCTACAAAAACTATGGACCTTTTGGCAAAGGCGATACCGACTTTGCACCCATGGCATCTTGGAAATCCTTCCGAATTCACGTCTAATTTGAAAAGTGGTAAAATGGCTTTATTATACACTTAGTTCTAAGTTTGTGCGTAGCATACCGTTTTCTCCAATCAGTGTAACAAATAAGTTCGCTATCGAAGAAGCCTATTGTAGCAAACCCATTAAACGGATTAGGTGTTCACTTGAGTGATTTTAAGGTAGTAGATGGAAATCAGAAAAGTTTACTTGGATGACGTAGAGCATTGTCGCAAAATCCTATGTGGATTTACCAGAAGTCGCAAGGGTTGTAAGAATTTTTGTTTGATTTTAACCAGCCTAAAAACTTATGTAAGAAATATCAACATGGCCACGACAATGTGGAATGTTCGGGAGTAAAAAGTCAAATCAGGAGAATACGATTGGTGGTTGACCTTCAATGCAGATTGTATAAATTCCTGCTTGTGAATCGGCGCATTTTTGGCCGAAAAGAGCACAACACGCAGAATGAGTACACGTCTTTTCTGGTACATATTGTTGATCAATTTTTCGGGCAGGCTATACCTATCGCTGACTTATTCGGTCTAATGGAGACACATTTTTTTCACAATGCCAAATCTTAGCATGTGATGTACTTCTGACGGTATCTCTTTATTTGCCTCTTTTGTTGAAGTTGATACTGCGTTTTGCTATCTCAATGTATCAGAAATAAAAATAATAATAAAGAGGTTGTAGATACTTCATCTGACATGTTGCCTTATTTCACCGAAAAGAATGAAATTCCGATCGACCATCATCTCATGTCATATCGAAAACTGGTCTGACTGCCTACGAAGATTCGCTAGGCAAATTAATTCTGTAGACGGTGACTAAAACCAACATTCAAACTTGATAGCCAATTTCATCTCCATTGGCAAAATGGCTGATAGTGACGTCGAGTCCGATGAACTATTCAAAACAACTTTAAATAGTCAACTCAATCCTAAAATTTGGTGAAATGTTTTGTCAATCTGTTCTTCAAGAAAGGCGCTAATTACAGACAAGACAGTATCTGACATATTGTGTATAGAACAGACACAATCGGCGGAAGACAATATCTGGTACATTGCCCATTGTCAGGACGCTATAGACCAGGAAGGTCTACAATCGATCAAAGTTTCATAAGTGAAAATTCAAGAAGAAAATTCCGTCCCTATATGTAGGCGAATTATAAAAGATTCTGTCAAGTTTGACGTTTGTTCATACAATAATAGTTTGTGCAATAATCAGAAGCCTATACCCGAGGAACAATCTGTCAAAAGTCTGATCACTTGTGACATAATGTTGTTAAAAATCAAAGGACTTATAACACCTGGCAATAACTTTTTACTTGGCTGACAAGACCCAATGCCAAACAACTAAAACACTTATTAAATCATATTAAAATTTCGGTACAGAAGCCGGTTCTGACGTAATAAAGTCAAAAGAAAAACCAACGGAAATTATTAGTCACAGATGCTTACTTAAGCAATAATTTGTCGCAGCTCTTTTCAACCAATAATGTATGTATGCTCAGACATTGCCATCATTGGCACTTTAAATAAACAAAATTACATGGATGTGTTGTAGTTCATACATAGTACATACTTACATATGCATGTACACATATGAATATATTTATGTTCTAAAATAAAATCATTGTGCGAGATTTTATTTTAATGTGCAGGGGAGTGGTAGAATCTGAATTCACAAATGTGTTCAGAATTGCGTAATTTGTTTACTCACATCATGACTGCATACCGGCATTAGTAAAAGCTTTCATTTGTTTGTTCCCTATGTACATATGTCACGGAAGACTGAAGAGTGATGAAATTACGCAGTAATGATACTGTTTTGACAGTTTATTAGTCTATTTCGCCGGCTAGGCTATGAATCTCTTTAAAATTAGGGAACAATTTGCAGGCTATTTTTCTAAATGGAGTTAAAACATAAAAAACTAAACTTCACCTTCTTTTATTCAAAACTACATACATACTTATATTACATTACATCTTTGCTTTTGGTACAAGTTTCCTTTCTTTCCTGCTTTATTTGGCTTATGTCAACCTGTAACTGATTGATCTCTTTGGGTAATTGTCGGTCTAACTGCCGTTGAAATGTAAGTAAGAACTAATATCATTTTACAATCGTAGAATCGTAAAGGTCAAACAAATCGAAAACTCAACAATCAAGAACTTCATCTGTGCCCGGCAGTAGCTAGAACCCAACAACTACCCTTCGATTTCCTCAAAGAGGTGGTTTCAAAACCAAATGGTAAAACACTTTTTTTCACAGATCAAATCGGCATGTTAATGCTGTTTTTTGAACAATCTTGTTTACTCCACGAATCATCAGCACCCAAATGTCATATTCATTTTGACAGCGGTATCAGATCTATTCCTTGAAAAGGTCATGTAAGTTTAAAATGTTCCCAATCGCTGATTGAAAGAACTTTCTCTGCACAAACAAAACAAAATTCAATCGCAAAACCTAAAATACCTTAAATGTTCTAATTTTTGTTTACAATGTCCCTAATGTCGTTTGTATAAAAACTACCGGAGCAGACTTATTGGCGAACTGCCCATCACTAATTTAGTTCATTTCCGATCCCTATTACTCGGCTAATGTGACAAATTCTAATGAAATGCTTGTCAATTTGTAGGTACAATATTATTTAACAATAAATGTTTAAATGATTTTATTGGCACAATTTCCATCACGTTACCATTAATCTGTTGAACCACAACCAAATTTATTACTCTGCGTGTTGTTGTGATTCAATTTTTTTCTTTTATTCAATTACACATGATCAAATCAATTGACAGCAGTGTCAAATCTATTTGTACAAATTCATGTTCTGGTACTTATGATCTCTAGTTCTTTCCCCGATGATGACAGTGATTTTCAAGGAAAAATCTATTGGTCATTCCATGACATGCCATGTTATCGAAAACAAATGGAAACCGCTAACTTGTCATAGCCATGAATGTTCGAATTTGTTCTCGTCTTTTGGCCAACTAAACGGATAACGACCATAAAGTCTAAAGGTAATGGAACCACGCAATCCAACCGATAAATAGTTCAATAACCGCATGGACAGGTATCAATTATGTATCGATCACCCAATAATGACCTTCACACTTTAAGTACATACATATGTATATCAAATACATTAATTGAAACGTTTCTCTAATAAAAACTCATGTTCGTACTTGACTTCGCCCAATTCAAGAGCTTTTTTGTTTTGGTGACTTTTGATAAAAACAAATGACGTGTAATTTAAAAGAAAACTTTCCAAGTTCTAAGCGAACAAGTGAAAGTGAAACGTCACACATTGCACCACCAGCCAGAGAAAACTATACCATCGAAGCACAAAAAGACAAATCCGTCCTTGAACTTGACACTCCAAGGGCATTTACCCTTGCCACTTGAACTTTTATGCGGAAGACATCCTGCTGTTGCTGCTGCTTCTGGTGACAAACAAATTCATAAAAAATGAAAAAAAAAAAAAATCTGCGATACATTTTCATTGAATTCAATTAAATCTCAAGCGCAAAGTCTTTGAACGTGACTAAGTGTCAGCAAGTTGACCTTTTTAGAAGAATCTCGCGCGGAATTCCATGATTAAATAGTCGTCTGATGCCTGCTTCATGTGAGATACAGATACTGTTCCTCACTTTAACCACTGATAACAGAGTATTATTTGCAAAATTATTATCAACTACAAACATGGATAATGAACTGAACTGATTATAGGGTTAATCAGATTTGCTATGATACCGATTACGTGGGATGTTGTTCAGTTATCCAAATAACAACATTAATTCCCAAACATATGCCACAAACAATAAAATATTTCTACAAAACAACAATAATTGCCAAAGAAACCCGTCATTCAGTGGGTGACACTCCTCCGTGACTTTTATTTCACCTCTATACCGGAATATCTTTCTCAGATATACACACATGCCTACAGAGATACATACATACGTACTCCATTGAGTGTATGTATTATAAGTTTGAACAATTCAAATAAAAAACTAAAACTATCTAGTAATACGTAAAATAATACACGACTTAAATATGAATATGAATTTACCTTGGTGCTTATAAATTATTAACACAATCACTAGAGAAAAAATATTCAGTAGAAATTAGGACTGATCCAGGAAGAACACTGTAACAACTGGAAATGACCGCGTATACGAACCGTTCGCTATTTCAAATGCGCGCTATTTTAGAACTGATAAATTTGGAACGGAGAACGGGGATATGGGATGAGAACTTTCCTCATGGCGATGTGGTAAATGGATAGACAGCTGGTTGGGAGCTTTTTTTGCTTCTATTTACTTCAGTAAATTCTTTGGACAGAGAGAAATTTTTTTTTTTTATTTCTATTTCATGGAATGATACCTGTTAGAGATGCCGTGGTAGTTTTTACTTATTTTTTCTTTGCGGAACATTTGGACATAACAAGATTTGTCTTATCGCAACCATTGATGTTGTGCGTGTTATTTATTCGAACGAACTGTAATTCCATGGCGTATCTGAAATATTATAGAAATTTGTGATTCGTTGTTCGAAAGATGTATTTCAAAGTGTTTACTGGGACTGGACTGATCTAATATGTAGTCTGGCAATGCAAAGCATTAGCATTCGCTGATAACCACTGGTTACCATATCGACTTCTTGTTGATATGGTTGGTAGCATCAAAGACCCGTCAAGGTAGAAAAGCACGCAAGATATGTGCGTTTTATTACCTTCAAGAATTTCTACTCTCTGTTAACTCAGTTACTACTAAGGTCTTTGAATAATCCCGGTTTTCAGCTAACATCTCCAATCCGCAGCCTCCTAAGTCGAGATAATTGCGCTAACCAAAGTGTTAAGGTCTTTGACTAAATCCCTCTCTCCAGATTGCCGCACGTTTGAACAAGGGTACAGCTGGTGTCATAAAATCGTAATAAAAGAAAAAAAAGCAAATTCCAACCCGACCAAGTCGAGCGCTCCGGTTCAAGGATATTCAGTTCTTCCTTAACTGGGATTTTGCCGAAATCGAGTAACAGAACTAGTAATCTTCTAACAATTGTTTTTCTTTTGTTTTATCTACATACTTGTATTTGATAGCTTAAGCTGTTGCATTCAAGAGGTGAAAAGACAAAGAAAATGAATAGCTCATTTTAATAAAGAACAACTTCTTTGAAACTGTACTCAAAACTGCTCTAAGAACCCAAAGCCGAAGGCAGATTTTGTTTGTCTAGAGCAATACCTCACCTAAGGTGTCCCACTCAAGTCGAAAGGAAACTTAACTAACTTTGTTTACAAAACTGAGATCAAATAAATATTAATATTACATAGCACTGACTCTCTCGAACAAGGAAAAGTTGTTGAATGCCAGGGAGGAGTAAGCTATGAATGAAATTTGATTACCTTGATCGAAAATATGTATTGTAAGCGGTTGGTACTTTGATAACTTTGTATCTTGAATGTAAGTTTTACACTTGTGTCGAATATATTCTGAGTCACTTTTGTCCGATTTCAACAGCAACACTGGACTGCCTAAGTTAGTACATATTTAATCTGCCCCCCCTGTGCGATTGCTCACGTAAATAAAGTAGACTTTTGCTTAACAAGTGTTATTAGCTGTACATACTGCATATACATATATGCAAGTACGCAGAAGGTAATTAAACAAAATGAATACAAATTAGTAAAATACGTTTAAAAAGCTCTTAAAATAATGCTCTCTTGTCAAGACAAAAAGATAAAATTGTCGTTAAGCAACCGGCCGGCGTTTCGATATCAAAATAATGCTGTCTGGCAGATTTTCAATTGCAATCGATTGAGAATCGGATACTGATTGTGTAGATACTCGAAAAGTGTCAGATTTGCAATATCTACAATTTCGTTTGGTAGAATTGAAATAAAACCATCGAACCGGGGAATCTGGATTTGAATGCATACTACAAGCACGAAAAAAGAACAATAAGCAACTAGAAATTGGCAAAGCTTATGTAAACTGAGTCGGCAACCGGTTTGCCTATGTACTAACATTCATATATGAATCATCTGGCACGATCATTCCGAGTGCTGGGGGTAAGAGCACTGTATTCTCATCAATGAGTACCTATCTAATCTTAGAGGTCACCGATGACCGTGTTGCTGGTGTAACATTGAAGTATTGAGAACAAATAGTACTTTGCTTTCTGCAGAGTGATACTATTGGAACTTGGACAGCAGTCAACTCACTTGCTTATGTCATTTTAAAAATGAATCTTGTGCTTTAAATGGAAGAGAAAATGCAAGATTAAGATTAGTTACCGTAGTAATGACTTTTTGGTATAAGATCTGTTTAAGTAAACGTTTTTCTTGCATTTTCTTGCAAGCTATTTTAATTGTTGACAATAACTGGTAATATACTCTTGTCTTGTACAGTTCGGATTGCATTCATCCTATCCCACCTACTTTAAAGGGGTTTTGCACTTACATATGTATGTATGTATGTGGATCTGTTTGATACACCCTACTGACTATTATTGCTGCAAAGCTTTCAAGACATCAACTCAGTATGTCACCGACATATTTACGTCTTACATATTCCAAAAAAAAAAAAGAGAATCCAAATAAAAGAAAACTTCATAAAAAGATTGTTCATGGTGCGAGGAATCTTAGTTAGTTTATCACGTAGAACAAACAAAAACATCCTGTGTTTGCAGTAAACTCCAGGACATGACAAATTGATGAATCCGGTCTGCAAAGTTGAATGCCGAACGCCTTCGATACTCTCTCGCTCTGTCATGGCTTTGGTCACTATGAAAGTTTAGAGTCTTCGACATATTTTCAGGGTGTGTGCGTATACCTCTGTATTAGTTCTTATTATATATATATATATGTACACTTCTATTCCTTCCTTGTTCAAGATAGTATAATACCCACGATCTTTTCATCGATTTTTACGTCACATAAAGCATCCCTCTGTCTACCTGTGATGCCAAAAGTTAGACGACGCGCTCTAATATGGCTTCTTTGACATATTACTTGAAAGCATAGTGCGAATACCGAAGCCACAATCTTTCAAGGAACTGTGGAACTAATACAATTGAAAAGGCCCTATCTCGACTAACTAAGAAGATTATGTAATCTACTTTAATCCTCCCTGTCTTTACGGCGGCGCTGAAGCACGATTAAGATATTTTCGGTGGTTTCCACAGAATTTTTTTTGATGAAGGAGATTTAACGCCGAACTATAAGAATTGTACAATGACATGAATCTTGTCAAAGGACTGTCTATGACTTGCAGTGTCCTCGATTCCAACTTAGAGGTTCAACACATTAGAGAATAACCTCGCTTTTAAACGCTGCTGGCGAAATCAGATCTTTCAAGTCAATCCACTACATTCTTACCGCTACAACTTGAATTTATTTATAACCTACTTAAATAATATAAACTGACCGATTACAAGGAAATGTAGAAATGGTAACTCTATTACATTCCATAATCAATGCCGTCAATGGCAGTAAATAAAGCATCGTTTTCGTGGAAACCGGCTGACGAACAAATCATTGTCAGATTGCTAATATCCCACAGGAAACTTTAAGAAAATAGTGTGTAGCAACAGGTATCATTTTGTCTAAATTTATTGTAGAACATCTGTACTTCACTTTGTAGTATATAACTAATTCGATGATATCAATCATAAATGTATTTTATGTAAATGTCTCTGACAGTTCTTTCCAATTGAAAGCTTTTTTAGCCGCGATAAGCTCTCTGCAGCACCATCTATTGTGTATTAGTAATGAAATTCTTTATTAAAACTTTTAGACAAGTCATGAACCCTCTCGCTGATTTAATGAAATGCGTTCAATTTGCCGCACATAAACATAAGGACCAACGCCGCAAGGATGCAAATCAGACGCCGTACATAAACCACCCAATAAATGTCGCAACAATCTTGGCCGTTGAAGGCCATATCGATGATAAGGAAGTGTTGCAAGCCGCTCTTCTTCATGATACAGTAGAGGACACCGAAACCTCGTTTGAAGAAATCGAATCTGTATTTGGAAAAACTGTCAGTGATATTGTGCGAGAAGTTACGGATGACAAGAGTTTGGCCAAAGAAGAACGCAAAAGATTGCAGATAGTCCATGCCAAAACTGCGAGCCATAAGGCGAAGTTAGTCAAATTGGCTGATAAGCTGAACAATCTTAGGGATTTGCAAAGAGTTCTTCCTGTCGGATGGACCGAAGTAAGAGACATCTAATAAGTAATTCGCTTAAGTCTATGATTTGAATTTTCAGCAACGCCGAGAAGAATACTTTGTGTGGGCGAAAAGTGTAGTGGACAACCTCCGGGGAACCAATGACAGCATAGAATCCCAACTCGATGAAATTTTCAAACAAAAAAGTCTGTTATAAATGTTTATGATTTTAGATAGGCTTAAATGGAATAAAGTTGAAATTTAAAATAAAAATATTCTCCTCAATTGAACTTAAGAGAGAATTTTCAGATAAACAGCACAATTCTTGGAATCGATCTTGCATAGTCTCTGTGACCAGGGCCATCAGAACCCTAGTTCAGATAATAACCAAAGATCGTCCTGTCTTAAACAATAGATTGCTTTGATAGCACAGTCCATGATATACACATTTAAGTTCTCATCGAGATCCATAGCAATTCTGTATAGATGGAAGACTAATATATTTAGTCGTCCCAAGTGGTATTCCGTACGAATTTTATTTCCTTTCTGGTCAATTTGATTAAATTTTTCAGATCGTCTGTCTGGTTTTCAGGGTAAAAAGTTAAAAAATTGGTAGATCGGCTTCCCTGGGAAGGAAGGGTTTCTACATAGAACTTGTGTACTTATGTATATGATTTTCTAGCATCTACGAAGCCAACGCGGCAGCAGGAACATGTCAAATGAGTGTAAAGGGTGACCAGATACAGATTATGCTTTTCCAATTGTTATGCTTCAGCAGCTGTCAAAGTTACCAATGATATCCAGCTGTCAAAAAATTCGTTAAGGTTTGCCATTCCATCATGCATCGGTTCGTGCTTGCCGAACGTGCAGAAATCTTTAAGAAATGTTATCGAGATTCCGGCTTAGTTGTAAAATACGGAACGTGAATTTTGTCCGTGAAAGGTCCGTCTTCATCACAGGCCGCCGACTAGACAGATATTGGTACGAAATGAAGAAAACATAGCCAGAAATGTGGATTCGATGCCGACCAGCTGCTTTTGGCATCGCCAGAAAATCAACTCGGCTTATTTTGCGGTTGGATTTGGGCCTAAATCCGTATAAGATTGTGCTGACCCAAGAATTGAAGCCGGACGACTACATACAAACGGTGCTGAAAATGTTGGACGGATTTTGGCAAAAAAATCAACTACTCGGACGAGTCCCATTTCAGATTCAGTGGCTATGTCAACAAGAAGAATTGGCGTTATTGGAGTGAACACAATTTACAAGTGTTCGACTTTCTATGGCCAGAGCCCGACAACATCGATATATCCGAGCTGTGGTTCCAACAAGCCGGCGCTACATGCCTTACAAGAGGCGCAACGCTAGAAGTTGTGAAGGAGAAATTTGACGACTGGGTCCTCTCACGGCGAGCACTCATCAATTGGTCATGCGACTTGCCACCAATCGACCGGATCTGTAACAATGGTCTTCTGTAAATAAAACGATTTTCCTTCAGTGTAAATTATAATATAGCCGACATTTATAATAAATTCTCTTGTTTTTATTTTTTCTTATTTGCACAGAAGCTGGTCATTAGATCAGCAAGCACCTGAGTCTCAGCAACAGTGATAGCATTATAGAGCGATGCCCTGATACCGCCAACTAATCGGTGACCTTTAAGTTGAATAAGACCCTGACTTTCGCACAATTTTAGGAATTCCTTCTCCAGCTCATCATCTCCCGTGGCGCTGCCTATCCTAAAAGGTGCATTCATACGAGATCTGACTTCTTTGTCAACTGGGCATACGTAGAAACCATCGGATTTATCAATGATATCGTAAATGAGTTTGGATTTGAGAAGAGAGTTTTTGTACATTCCGTCTAAGCCTCCGTTACGTTTGATCCACTTGAAAACAAGACTCATAACTAGAACGCTGAAATTAAAAAGATACAAATGAGTTGTTGCTAGTTCTAATTAAGTGAGCTAAAGATGATATCTGTATCTAGTTGGAAATGTTAATTAAAAACGTCGCCATCATTGCGAAATATTAGCTGACTTTTCAGCTGTATTCTATTGACATTTCTATTTAGGGACTGTAGTTGTTTGATATTTTTGTGTATCTACCATTCTATGAGGCAGTAATAAAAAATTATATTGCTCTGATAAAACAAGTAGAAAGGCAAAACAAATAGTTAAAGTCTATATACTATCTGGTGACACTGCACTAAGGAATAATAAGTTAATATATACACACAGTGTGTGGGAAAACAAAGCGATGTGACATCTTACTTTAATCATGAGGCAAACAAAGTGCGGCTTAAATTAATCATTGCCAAAACGAAAGCCCTGAGCACTCCAAACACCAACCCTCAACTCAATATTACCGGACAGGTGTTCGAGAAAATAAAAGAATTTCTATATCTAGGAAGTGTGGTTTCAACTAACCGTGGTGACACCGGACTAGATGTGGGCATTAGAATCGGGAAAGCTAAAGCTACGTCCGTAATGCTATCCCATATCTGGAGAAGCAGCTTAAGGACCAAGTTGAGACGATACAACGTAGAAGTTCAGAACTTAGAACGTGAACACCACTTCATAAATAAATGTCTAGGAATCATTTTGATGATATTTTGGTCCAATCTTATCCCGAACGAGCAACTTTATCGGACAACAAGTCAAGAACAGCCTACGGCGCGCAGACAGCTTTATTGCAAATAACGCCATGCAGTGGAACTCGCTCACTCAAGCATGTAGAACAGCGGGACGCCCTAGGCAAGTGTTTAGGCGGATTCAAGCTTTCAGGGAATGAGTTGGAGGCAGTTCAAACACGTTGTTCGTTCAAACGAACTAGATGTTGCGCAGACGTTGTTGATGCCCTATGCACCTCGGGAGGTTAAAGGACTTAACTAGGTAGGAGGCGTTACCTCCTTATGAAATGGTATCAATATCACCGACATACAAAACTGAATCACTTAATTAAAGTGTTATGTTGACTTATTAGTAAAAAAAACATCATCGAAATCGGTACAGATAAGTCGGACTAGAATCCAAATTTAAGGTGGCCCGGGTAAAGAGAAATCTAGCCCGTCTTTCTAGGGCCGGTCGGAAGGAGAAATATTAGACGTGAAACCTGAGAAACGTAAAATTAAATATCAGCTTCCGTCTATCGTCCCAAAAGATACCAACAAGAAGACTTAAGTGCTATAAACCTTTCAAAGTGTGTCGTGAAAACTTGGTTTATCTGAAACGACCTGCATCGACAGTTACTGAAGAAAACATGGACTTAGTGAAGAAAATTGTGCTCTACAATCTTCACTATAGTTTGAAAGAGGTTTAGCAAAAACTATCCATCTCTCACGAATCAGTTCGCCACAAGCCACAACCAAGCAAGAAAACCCTCACCCGACAGGTTTTATACGACAAGGAAGGCAAAACCTAAGGAAGAGTGACCGAAAGATCTGCCGAGGCAGTGTCCTACACATTTATTATGTATTTACTTATAAGTTTTCATTTGATCACAATTTGGGAAAATAAAAACCCTAGGATGTGATGGAGTAGCCAAATGAAGGGGCATACAGATTAGTAGTTAACTAGAATTGTTGATGAAAAATACAGAATTATCGCATCTGCTTTGGTTTTGAATCATGCACATGTTTATATTTGCAAACAAACATTTGTTTTTAATAATTAAATTCGAACACAGATGGTCCACATTCATTGTGAAAAGAACAATAAATTTGTTTGAACCGGATGCGTCAACGAACTTTTATTGAAAACAAAGCCGACACACATCCAACTGGATTAATTCGGTTTCAAATTTTGGAAATCCATCCAAAGCGCCAAGTTTCTATCAAAGTCTAGAGACAACGTCTGATAATAAGTACTTTCCCAACTAGAAAACAACACCAGGGTAGCGCTACAAACCCAAACGTGCTGCCTTATCTTCACCAATAGCCAATAGCCCATAGTGACTAAACTAATCTATTTTCACTTCTGGATCGAATAAATAGAAAAATATTATCGTCATCGGCGACCTCAGAATGATGCACACAAAAATGCATTTGATAATGGACCATATCACGCAGGAATTGTAACAAACAACAATTACAATCAGGGCGATAAAGACGCCCCTTTGTAATCTAATTGATGAACGTTCGAGCTAGTACTTACATGAAAGTCGGTGGGGTATTGTAGATTGAATTGTTTTTGTCTGTGATGGAGAAATCCAAAATTGATGGTGTCACCTTTAACTGATGTCCCAGCAGATCCTCTCGTATGATGACCACTGTGATGCCGGCAGTGCCAATGTTCTTCTGTGCTCCGGCAAAAATCACTCCGAACTTATTGACATCGATAGGGCGTGATAGGAAATTCGATGACATGTCACAGACTAGAGGGACGTCCTTTGTGTCTGGAACGAAATTGAATTCCACACCGTCGACAGTTTCATTATCGCAATAGTACACGAAGGATGCGTTGGGATCTAAATTCCAAGTGTCCTGTGGCGGCACTGTAGTGTATTTTTGCATTTTTGGTAGAACCAAATTCACTGAACCATATTGAGCGGCTTCCTTTGCTGCTTTGGCCGACCATGAACCTGTCACAACGTAATCAGCCGTACCCGTCCGGCCTATTAAATTGAGACAAACAGCGGCAAACATTCCAGTACCACCGCCTTGCATAAAAAGGATTTTATAATTAGGGGGGACTCCAACTAGTTCTCTTAAGTTTGAGAGGGCATCTTCGTTGATTTTAAAGTACCCAGCTGAGCGGTGGGACATTTCCATTACACTCAAGCCAGAGCCCTCATGGTCGACTAGATTTTTTTGCACTTCCTTGAGAACCTGCAACAGAAAGTTGGAGTGAAAGTTTTTCCCCGAATTTGCCAAACTATTTGAGGGCCAATGAACGAATTGACCAACTCACCTCTTCAGGTAGTTTAGCCGGTCCGGCACCGAAATTAATGATTTTCTTGGACATTTTTTTCTTTTTTACTGAGAATTCAATCGAAGAATGTTCTAAGACCTCTCGCGACGATGGCTTTTTCTGACTAATTTACACATGCCGAAGTGATCGTTGATGTGGAAGCCGGTGTAGGCTTGGTAGTGCATACATTAAATCATTATTCTGGTCAGACGGGATTGTGTGGGCTGTCTCTGTCTGCGTGGAGTTTATGGCTGATAAGAGCGATAGTGGAGAATGCATTTGTTTCTGTGGAGGGGAACGTACCCACACAACCTAGGAAGAGAATTCAGCGAGAGATACAAGACAATCAGGTGATTATCGAGACAAGAAAATGAAAACATTCCCCGAGAGCGGCGTTGATCTGCTCAGCTTTATGTGAACACGAAAGGGAAAAGCATAAAACGGAGGAGTGAATAAAGAACACGAGCAAAAAATGTATTCAATGTGTGCGGATAGATTGAAGCAATAAAGAACAACATTCGGTTGCTGTTCGTTCTCGAGTAAGATCTTTACTTGTCGGTTCTCCTTAGTTCCTGATAGTTGACACCTAAATGTTTGAGTGATAGCCGTAAAGTAAATACGTAATCTTCACTACGTTTTTACTTACTTAAGTCAACGCGTGTACGTCATCGTTTTCGGAGCTGTGCAAGATGCATAGCTCTTTCCAAGTAACTCCCATTTACCTGATTGCTTATGGGTAAGCACTTTGCAATGGACTGTATCCATATTTAAGATATTCCACCAGTGCGTACTATAAATCCTTTCGAAGGAAGGAAGGAATCATTTCTTTTTGGATAGGTTAAGGCGACTCTGAACTATTTCCTACCTTGTTTGAGATATAATGCGCTGCTTAGAGAATGGTTCGCAAAAGACTTCCTTCAAATCTTCACTCTAGAGCCCATGGAAAGCAATTGATGTAATTTCATAATTTTATTTTTTTCTAAATGTTGCTTGGACCTTTAGGCTGTGTTCACCGCCAAGCGAATTCACGGGGCGCAATGGGATGTGATACGCTACTAGGGACCAACTACACAACTACATATGGAAGTGTTCATCGCGTAGCGATTTGGCGAAACGTTCTATTGGAACCACACATCCTTCAGCAATAAAATACTGCTTAATCATGGTTCTGTTCTAATAACCGTGTTATTAACGAAGTTCAACCACAGCGGCACCTAGGTTTTCCCGCGCCTGTTCTATCCCATTTTGTTCCAGTTGTGGCTAAACGTTTTAGTATTTGACCAATTGTGTTAGGAATGATGGAAATTCTGCACCGAGATTCACGTTACGCCAAGGCAATAACGAATTATTCCATAAAGAAGCAGTCAGATAGAATATTCTGCGATCCTGAAGAGTATAGCTTGACTTGTCTTCTGTATTCCGCATATGCACAGTTGCCGCCATTTGCAAAAGTTATACCATTCTCTGATAGGGTGATGCATTTTGGGCCTCCTAGGATTAGCAGATATGTGTAAGATAAAAGTTTTCATTTAGGTACTCGTAACACTTTTAAACAAATTGTGCGGGCCCTTTTGTTTAACACGAGCAAAAAGGGAGTTGCCAACATCCACACACATTCTTTTATATTTGTCCTCCATTAAATACGATTTTTTATTTGAAACTTCCCTACAATGCAGTGATACCATTGAATTTGTCATTTCATTGCAGCACGAAGCTTATACATGTATATTCTAGTCTATAGAACGTGTACTACTTTTTTTTATTTCGCTCAATGCACCAGAATCGAGGTCGACAATCTTTTTACAATCCCTCCCTTACGTGACATGAATCTTTAATGAAGTGAGGTGCAATATGCACTGGAAATGGGGTGCAAAAATGGACATCAAATACAACAGCAGATAGGTATATACTGCATTTGCTTTTTCCATAGTTGGATGTCGCCATATCGGTTGCCGGTTATCCCATGAACAGCTTCGGTATAGATCGTTCAATAACATTCGCAGAATGAATAGCTCTGTGAGATTTTTGTAAATCCGTTTGATTTTATTAAGTTAAAAGCGCTTTCAGCAGTTTAAATACTTTTGTTGATGGGGATTTTTTCTTTTAAAAAACGATTTAGTTAGAGTCTCATTTATTGAAGAATTGAAAAAAAATTGTATATACAATGTATAATACAAATACAAGTACTGTAATGTGAATGAATTAGTTCATACGATGACATAACACGTACATGAATAACGGTCACTGTACAGGAAGTGGAAAATGTCAATAATTTCTTCATTAAACTGGGAAGATATTTTAATAGTCCAAGTTCAGTATTAAAACGACGCACGATAAAGATGACAAAATAGAAGATTGGTACAGAAGACATGGTTTTATGAAAAACTTATGAATGTGTCAGGCTTCAGTGAACTTTTTCTATTTCGTGAAAGAAAAATGGCTTCACTCTGAGAATTTGACTTAGATTAAAACCCGAAGGACGATATAAAATGTATTTTTTGTGTCTGCGCCATTGAAACTTCTGAGTTCATCGTTTCTTGTCACTCAAATGCTCTTGTTTTCGATAGTACCGAATCCAGCAAGACGTTCTGTTCACTACACAACATTTCGAGCCAACTTTTTGTTCAATTTTTCATAGTAAAGATCGACGATAGCAAGTGAGGTTTTTGGCTGCAGTTAACAAACTAGTCAACAGATCGCGCTCAAGCTGAGTGTCAAAATAGATGACAGATGTCCCAACATAGGACATTTTTTTTTTGAACAAACCGTTAAGGCAGGGCTTTTTAATGACTCAGTCACTTTCATTTTATATTATGACTGAAGGTACACGTGAATTTTAGACGAAAAGATCGACGTCGCATTTCAACTGCGAGGCAGTATTCATATTCGACATCGATAACAGATAAGATGTGATGTGTTATGCAGAGTAATGTCTAATGACTAAACAAATTTAGTTGCGAAGGAGTTAAAGATTCAGCGTAATCAATGCTTGTCTAACTATTGCTATTTTTCGGCAAAGTTTGTCTTGTAAGAATCTAGGATGATCTTGGACTAAAAGGAATTGTACAAACAGGTATAAGTATGTATGTATATTAAATGCGAAAATAAAATGATTGAATGGAGGTTGTAACATATGTCAGTAGAGGTGTGCCTATAGCTAAAACTTGTCACCTTTTAATGATGGTACTTCATGATGACGTGATAGTTTGACATGCTAATTTTAAGTGGAACAATCCATTGCAGGTAAAGACTAAGGTTTGTTTAAGTAAAATTTACTCGCAAAAGCATTTTACAAGGGGAAATTGGCAATTGGGGAAAAAATCGGGAACAGAAAGCTGATCTCGAAGACTGTGCACACAAACCGGTAGTGAATCTTCCTTCTCTTAAGCAAGATTGGCTGTTTAGTGCCTGGTTACCTGATTACCTTAAATAACTTTCAAATGAGGTTAGAAATTCTCATTAAAAAGTCAAAGTCCGGCCTTTTGCGCTGAACGATCAAATGATTCTATTTCACATGCGTTCCAATCGTCTCTTTAGTTAGTAGCTGTTTATAAAACTATTACTTTAAGTATTAACTCGGATAAGAGTGGATGATAAAGAGGCCGATAAGCTTACCTTATCTTAAAACTACCCTTAAAACTAAAATAGACAAGACAACGCAAAGTCAAGTGATCTCAGACCCGTGTCAGTTTATAAATAATTTCGAGACAATACAAGCTTCACAGGAAACTGGATCATATCGAAAGAATCTTAGACTAAAATGTGACTTCAATCTCAGAGCGCTCATTGGATGCATGCAGTAGTCATAAGAGTCATCCTAATATATATGTAGATGGAGTTTGGTAGGCATCGGTGGAAAAGATAGCAACGTTAGACCGTTCGAAAATAAGCCTTTATAAAGCGGTCGTTCATGGAACGCACTTTATCAATTTGATAGTAACAAACGCAGATCCAGTTGAAAGGAAGAGTTTTTTTCCCAAAATCACCAAAGTGCATTTCACTCTCGATTTCATCATGTGAAATTTCAACACTAACCCAAGTAACCTGCATAAACTCAACGCCACAGGCTACGTCTTGATGCTGTAATTTTCTTCAATCTCCCTTCAATTTCACGTGAGAAAATCCATTTAAAAAAACCCGCCCAATGCGTGCATTTCTATCAACAAAACAAAATACTCCTAAAAGCAAAAGAAAACCGGGCCTAAATCATTCAGTCTCTGCACGGCAGTAATGCGTCATGCCGCCAGTCAATGAACCACACTCGTCTATACACGTTTGGATATTCAATTCGAACTTTTAAGGGGTGATTATAGCACACGACTTATAACAACACAACATCAATGTAAACAAAAACGCACAAAGCTACCGGTGTAACAACTTATCGAAATTAGGTGAACCTCTATCTGCAGCCCCATCTAACAGAGCTGTGCACCCCACTCCAATGGTGCACTTTAAGCCAGGTATCACTTAACTGGTCAAATCCCACTCCACAACATCACGATTAATAGCGAAAGGCTTTAAAAACCCCAAACCTATCGGCCACTTAAAGAGATCTTTACTCTGTTCCATCAGACAGAAATCGTAGTTCACCGCGTGGCGTGTACCGTACAACAAGTTATAACGCACAGCGTTAGATACAATTACTATAGATACTTTCAATAGATCGTAATGAATTCCCCTAGTGCCATTGGATTAATGTTTTTCGGGTTGTTTGTGATTAACAGTGTTAGTGGTTTTCCCGACGGTGCACCAGCCGATACCTGTGTCAAGCAACGTGCCAACCAACCGAATCACGGTCAGGCCAGGTCGCAATCCTTGGATAAGAATCCCTTTGAAGTTGTTGCCAGCTCAGAAACATACAATCCAGGACAACAAATCACAGGTAGGTGGAATCGCCCTCAGACTACATACTGAATGGACTAAGGATTCGAATCTTTCCAGTTGTAATCTACCCCTACGACAATCGTCATGTATTCCGAGGATTCTTCATCCAGGCGCGTGACGTCGTAACTAACGAATGGATCGGTCAATGGGAGCAAAGCGATAACACCAAAACAATTCCAGAGTGCTCGGCCATAACTCACTCGGACAATAGGGATAAATTGGGAGCCAAGTTGATTTGGAGAGCGCCGCAGCACAAGAAAGGACGCGTATACTTCACGTAAGTGGAAAACAGTGTTCAAATTGGTAAATGGCCAAGCCAAGTGCGTTTGCTTTTCCTTTCGGTCCATCCGGGGGGCAATCAATTAAAGTAATTATTTCAACTCTTGTGCGAGGTGTGGCGGGGTGCTATGCGTTTAAAGAGTTTCGTCATCGGTACGCACCGCACCGTAAATTGTATGTGTGGCGAAATTCTGGGCGTGTGAAACTTTTTTTCTTTTTTTATACTCGGAATTGGGCTCCTGGGAATCAAAGGTTGGAATATTTTATAGCGTGCATATGGCAAGATGTTGGCTCTGATGCCACGTGCCTTAAATGGGTCCAACAGGGCTTGAATATTTAAACTTCAATTTTTGTGTTTCTCCTCAAACAAATGACTTGTGTGTTGATTGCGACGCTGGAGGTAGTGTTTTGCTTTCTTTTTTCTTCCTTTAAAGTCGTCTTACTATGTGTGACGTTATAAAATATTCAGTTCTAGTGATAAGGATACATTTTTGAGAGAAAATTGGTGAACATATCGCCTTTTGAAGTTTTGATCCGAATTTAAAGTACGTGCGACACCTTTGAAAGGTAACACATCTGTGTTAGGAGATTAGAACCATTTGGTTTCATATTTATTGATTGGCCAGTTGATTTTTTTTATTGTTACACTGCGTTTTCACTTTCAATTAGAAATGGCCTACTTTTCACAAATTTGTAACTTCGAACTTTTTCACACAGGACTGACATACTGAAGTTTTTTTTGACATTTGCGTGTTCGGATTGAGAATCCTGTCTGGCGTCAATGAAATTGGTTTCCTTTTCAACAACAAAATCTTTTGACTTTCATTCTTTGGTTTACTTACGTATCTTCTATTTGCTTCGTAAATTTCTCAGTTTTTTTTACTCTTTCCCACCGTTTTGTTGAGTGATAGCAATTGACATTTCGAAATGTCAAAAAAAAACAGGAAATTTAAAGAACTTAAATTGCTGTACTACCTGTCCGCTTTCTTCCTCGCCTGTATACGTCAAAAAAAATCTAGTCCCTCAGAACAGACGATCTTACAATGGCGACCTCGCGCAGTACAGCAAAGAACATCAGAGCGTTAAAAAAATAAGAGGAAAATACCAGACAGCGAAGCCATAAATTCCAGATTAATCCGTTTTCGGAAACTATAATTCTAGGTGATATGTTTTCTTGTTTTTTTCTTGGAATTTCCCTATTAATTCCCTTGACAGGCTGTCGAAAGAGTTTAAAAAAAAAAATATTATACGCAACAGGTAGACGGTATCCAGCTTCTCACAATCATTCGAGTCTTTACACGAATGGAAGTGGCCTACTGTTGAATGCCGTGTTCGAAGAGCAATTTGTTATTTGAGAAGCTTTTTCATCACAGTTATACTCTCGAATGTTTGTCAGACCATCGCGAGAGGTGGGCCATGAAAAAACGTTTAGATGTTTTGACTGGGATTCGAACCTCGAAACCCTTACTCCATAGTCCAACTGAGCCACGGCGCCAGTAGGACATTTATTTGGTTGGAAAACATACAGTTTGAATTGTGAAAAATGAGACAAACAATAGATCTCTCGTGAACAGGGTTTTCCACCTATATGACTGCTTTACTTGATTACGAATCCATTTCGCATTGATCATCAATTTGACGTTGACTTTGCAAATATTCAGATTCAGGATCAACTGAATTTTGGGTCATGTTTTTAACAAAATTCAGCAACTGGAGATCTTGCAAAACGCTTGAGGTCTAATATTTTCGTCTGACTAAAGTATAGACACCCAAGAATGAAAATTTTGTTGCAAGAGAGAGCTTCATTTTATCAATAATTTCAATTATGAGGATCATGGGACATGAGTTTCATCAAATTATCAGAAAACGTTAGTTAGATATTCTCAAAATTTGTTTTGGAAGGATTTTATGGCTTTATAGTGAACCTTTTGAATATACTTGTCAGAAATGACAGTGAGTACTGTCAAAAGAAGCTGGTTTGCTGGACTGCAAAACAGGTGTGGGGTTCTAGCTTACCCTTTCTACATAAAACCTTTTAGAAACCTATGATTTTAAAACAATAAAGGCTTCTGAGTATAAATCCCAAAATAAAACAAAGTATAAGAATTTCTGTTAAATGACATCTAGAAGTGGAACACGGAAATGCTTCTTGACTGCCAGTTTGGGTTGTAGGCTGAATAGGTAATGTCTCATAACATCACGAAAACAAGCGCCTAGAACAGTTGGGATGATTTAAATGACTAAACATGGATTTGTTAACCTGGCAATGGTGTTGTGGATGCTGTGTTTCCTTGTCACCCAAGATGTGTCAGTTTGATTCGAGAAACGTAGCCACCAAGTTATGTCGATGCATTCGAAAAAATATACTCGAACTACTGCCTGGAACTATAACACTATCTGATCACTACTGTGCACCTACTGTAAAAACTAACAAGCTGCAAAGATTCCTCATTCAAGAAAAATATACAAAAATTTTTGTAAGGATCTAGGAACTGGCTCTCGACTACTACAAAGTCAAAGACTGGTGTCCATTGTTTGTTGATTGTTTCAGCTGCGGTACGACTTGTTCTACCTTTCTACTGAAACCACCTCTCTGGTTTCTTACTCTGTGGGTTTGTATACTGAGACCATACACTTAATTCAACTCTTTTCTTCTGTCGGTTATTCGTGGCATTAGTGCTTCTTATACGGCTCAATGCTTCTGACTTGTATATTCACCGATAATTTCAGATCTAAAAATGATCGGCCTTCGGAGTAAGCTTGGAGTATAAATACAAAAATACTCTCACATGTTTGTCAGGCGTTCGCGAGAAGTGAGTCAAAGAAGTTTGGTGCTGTCGGGAAACCAAACCTGGTCAGAAGTTTGGCGCTTTGTATATTAGTCTTGAGTGGTCTGTGTTCTTAAGTAAAAGACAGCTCAATAGAAAAGTGATTGCTCAGTTCGCTGGTAGATGGAAACTTCTACCTGAACTCACACTCATAGGTAGAAACAATATTTTGCTATCAGTCGTTGATTTCTCAATGTTTGGAAATAGCGTAGGATGTATTTGTATTCTTTCAAGCATGTACCTATGCGAAAAAGTCTTCCAAATATGTGACTATGTTTTGCAAGACTTCTCAGCAATAGTTGTCCAAAATCTTCAAGAGTAACGAGCTGCATAACACGAGTATATCGTGATTCCGTATAACAACGATCATTCAAACAGTTGATGATATTATTTCATAAAGTTTTCAGCTTCAGTTGCCATTCTCTAATCTACTATTTCACATCGAAATAACAGCTCAGAAGTTACGACTGTCTTGTATTTACCTACACAAATGCAAAGTAAAAAGTTGTTCTGTGATATTTTCACGAGTTGCAAACTTCTTTGTCCCAGATGACCTTGCTCCAATCCGAGGCGCTTTTGTTGGCTACCAGCACGTACATATGTCTGTAACATCGAAGTGAAGGTCATGGTGTAGCTTACACTTAAGACCAATTTTAAGGTGTGTTTGTCTGTGAATATTGTTCTACGCGTGGTATAAGTAGTAATTGGATTTAACTACCTGTACCCAAGGTAACTTCGAGAACATTTATGAAAGAGTCAAAACAGCATTACATAACCCAAGTCTGCAATAATCCACACACGACGACATGAAATTTCCTTTTTTCTATTAACCCACACTTCGAGTACGTTTCAAATTTCAGGCAAAAATGGTTTTTCATCCATCTACGGACCAATTGGTACGCCAAAGACTACACGACCAGAATTTGTGTCATTTGCTTCCCCAAACGTGTCTACATACCATAGCACAGCACCCACTTTTGGTACTCGATTTCATTCATGAGAGTATGCCACACATTCATCTGAGTACGTGGTCAAATCCAAAACAAGTAGATACACAGGAGAAGAAAAAAAAATGAAGAAAAAGTATCTTTTAGATCGTGCGGGGCGGTGTTGCGCAACCGGAGGAGATTCGAGAGCATTTTGCATTTTATGTCAAATAAATTTCATTCCATTCAGCTAGGGATTTGAGAAATTGCGCGCCGGCGCAATTGCAATCGAAACCGAATCCATTTGTGCATTAACTGATTTAGCCATTATGGCCAGCTACATACAAATATATGTACATACATAGTGGTAATTGCAAAATGGACACAAATGGAATTTGTTTCAGATTGGTTTGGTGCGATGTTGATCTTTTTGTACTTTAGCCCCATGCACTGATGAGATTGGTAACTTGAATGAGTTGGCTCTTGAGTAAATTGATAAATTGGTTTTGGTTGGATGGAAGGCAGGGGGGGTACTTTAAGAGGATTTTAGGTCTTGCGCTGAGCTGGCAAATTGGAATCACTTAACAGAGGTTTAGTCATTAGTTCCTCTTTAATGACCCCCCCGAACGTGATGCGAGTCTTACAAAGGCCTGCATGGTTGCACACCATTTCATAATCTAACGAGGCATTAAGTTCAAGTTTTGCATTGCGGTGAATAAGTCTATTAATTAAAAGAAGTAATTATATTTGTGTAAAGCTATTATTGTATAATTTCTTATAATAGAGCGGATTTTTAAATTTAATAGGAAGTTTCCTAAGAGAAATCAAAAGATTGGCGTAACGACTCTTGCACCATTGGAATGTTGCTCCAATGGTACTAATTAGTGCATAGAGTAATTGTTTTAAAGTATACCATAAATATTACATTAGAGAACTTGTGTTCTTGTTTCATTCTGAAATACATTTGAGTGGATGAATGGTGGGAGGAAGGTTTTTAACTCTCATACTGTAAGTCAAACTGACCTTAGGGACTGCAGAGCGCAACACTTGATTTGATGTTGTGTACATCAATATATTCTGAATGATCAAGTAATCAGTTGGAGAATTTGTAGAAACAGAAAGTAGTGCCATTTATGGTGCATTTCGGTATTGAAAAAAAGTGTGTGGAGGTTTTTCAAGAATTTTCTTAAGATTCTCTGTGTCTTTGGTTCATCTTCCTTAAATCATCCAATTAAGTCTGTTGAACCGCTTGCCAATTGCTTGTTTCTTTGGGTTGAGAAGGCAATCGTGTCGAAGAGCTATATGCCGTGTAACTAAAGAAATTCTGTATTAGACCTTGATCATCCTTGTTCTGGTCTATGTGGCTAAAACTTGAACTTTATTGAAAGCGAGTGAGATATCTTCGAGAGAGAATTTCATCGTAAAGTTTCAGTCTCCTTAATTGGTTTTAGAGCTATCCATGAGTATTGAATTACAGACGAGATCATGATCAACGGAAATTCTGGTGTCATTGAAGTAGACCACTACCAGTGCAAACAAATTTCCTGACCAAAATTCGTTGCATGGGAAAATGTTTTACTCTCTCGTGAGCGCTGTCTTCTACGAAAAACTACGAGACTTTTGCTCAATCGAACAGGATTTGGTGACTTTTTGTAGATTTTCGTAAAAATTCGTTGTTTTAGGAGAGTACGCGAACAGGCCTAAAACATTCGCACGAATTTAACCTCACAATTTGTATGCTTTGTGGTTTATGATCGGTAATGACAAGTTAAATTCGCAGAGTGCTGCGTCCGCGAGAAAAGTGGCTGGAAACGAAATGTCAAAATTAGGGGATATTAGCTCATTTGAATTCGCAGATCGCTGTGCTGTAACCAGTATACTGATGTTTCGTAACAACACTTCTACTCAGTACAAACTCAAATCCTTTCGTCTGTACACGTGGTAATGCATGCTGTCATTTTGCTTAGTCCTAAAATATCCAGCTTTTGTCTTACAAAAATAATTGCATAAAGCAAAATTGACTCAGCAACAGGGGTAACAGCTGCGATACTCCCTGCGTATTTGTTGTTTGATTAGTCTGTTTGTGTAGACGGACTTGGCAAGGCCATATAATTTAATGTAAACACAAAATAATATTTTTATCCTCTTTAATATTGTGTTTTACTCCTTTCAGCGGCACCGTTCTTCAAGAATATGGAACATTCTGGAGTGATATTGTTGGAAAAGTTCAGTCACAAGCTAAACACTAAACAAAATATATTTCTTTTTGCAATTTAAGTTTTTTGTATAATAAATAAATAAATAAGATAAAACATTTTTTTTACCAGTGTATACCCTTTAACGCAGCTATCAACGTTGAATGCACGTATTAACTTAATTACCATTCTGTGGGTTTGTCTATCCAATTCATCAACGCCCGTAATTATCCGACAAATCATGTTACTGCATGTCCTTGGCAAATATTTACTCACTCTCGTCCAATATACAATTACGAATCCTTCATTGTGCATATTTAGACCAACAGAATACATAGTAGCATACAATTAAGGTATCATCGCCTCGATACAGCAGACAACTAACAAGATAGTGGAAACTTAATCTGGTTGCGTGTACATTGATTCTTTGTCAAAACCATTTCTGTGTAATCAACGAACGATTAAATAATTGAGAACGATAATTCAGCGCATAGCTGAAAGATACATAAATAATAAGGACGACATGTTATAGGCGGAAATACGATATTATAATGATTTACTTCTGTAAAATAATGCGAACCAGTTGATGCCACTAAACTCGATATCCTTACAACAACGTCCGATGGGTAGCGTTCTACTTAAAACGGATATATATGTAAATATTCGAAGTCGTTTTTAATCAAAAAGTATGTAATTGGCTTTAGGCCACAATAACGATGAGTACCTGCTACTCTATAGAGTTACATATTTATCTTCGCTGTCCCAGAACCCAAAAAGTCGAAGCAAAATAACGATAATACAAAGTTTGAAAATACATATTTAATCAGGCATTTTCTTAAGTTATAGGTAAACTTACTTGTGCAGCGTTGAGATTTAATGGGTTCCCTCTATTCAGATGTTGGAATATAGAGACAGGTTGTTTTAATATTACGAGTAACATCGTTATTTATCCTATGGTGTCATCTCTTTACTTTAAGTTTGACAATTGGTAGGCTCCAAAAGATAGGTATAGGTTTGTACATTGGGGTATAAATTTGGTTCGTTATTCAAACTTTCCATTATTTAGGTTGGGGAAGTTTTTGATTCTGATCTTTGGCAGAGTGTAGAAGATTAAATGAAATGATGCAGGTGGGAATCAAAAATCGATGATGTAACACTTACATGGACTAACATTAGTCAGAAGACGGAAGGTTGAAATTTATATTCTAAATTCAATAAATGTTAATGGTAAGCTCTCATTTGTACTGTTCGTAAAACATCAAAACTGTTGCGGAAATTTGGCACCATTTTCTGGATTTAGTCAGGATCATGTATTTGTCATTCGTTCGCTCTTGTTGAGATTGTCACATCAACATTTTTACAAAAAATTAGAGTTTGCGAAAATTAGAAAGAAAGCTGTATTTATGTCCTTTCAATTGGATAGAGTGCCAGATCGTAACCCGCAAACCCTCGGAAATATTCTGCTTCTGAGCAATGAGCACTTCGACCATATACATATATGAAAACGATAGAACATAAAAATCTATTTCTTGTGACATCAATTCAAAAGTAGGAAACTTGACTTTTGACATCGATCACACCGCTCAATTTTTTTTTAAAATGTTATTACGAAAACAAACCGCTAACGTTTGTTGGGTTATTTACAAAGAAAAAGTAGAAGACAAAATCGAGTGCATACTCTTAGGCATAAATGGAAACTTAAAAGCTCAACCATATTTCGAATCCAACAATAAATAGCTTCTTGGTCAGATTCGTCGAGTTCTGGTTTACTTTTGCTCAAACGAGAGAATCCCAATCCATTCGCTCTTTCCCACACAAGTCGTTTGATTTTAAAAAGTTTTCTAGTTTTAATTTTTGGGTTCCTACGTAAATGAATCTCGTTTTTATATGTCAAATGAGTGCGTTTGCAATTAATAAAACTATCGTTTGAAAAATAAGTATTTATTCTTAGATTAAGGAAAAAAATAGACAAACGATTAGTAAAACGAATTGATTGTCACATTCATCTCTGACAAGGTGTCAATCCTCTAGGTTTAAACACGCCTATTACTATTGACTAATTGATCTTTTTAGATCACAGCGGAACTCTGAACCTAGTCTGAACACGTCGATCGAGGCATGGTCAGAGCGTACCCTGAACTCATTGATTTATTTGACAAATACTACAAATGCTTTTGGCCTACTAAAACGCAGAAATAATGTGAAGACATTACTCCTTTCTAACATCAAATTTATTGTGCTCGGTTTTCTCAGGACCCAAGCGCACCCTGAACTGAAAAAGAAACACGAAATTTTGTTTGACAACTCAGGTTCTGCTTCGAACTTAAAAAAAAAAAACCACTATTAAAGAAAAATTAACGTAGAATTTTGACTTCATTTGGTTTTGACTATTATGGTTGAGCCTTAAAGACTGAAATATAACAGTCGGAAGCTAATGTCAAAATTCTACGTTAAGTTATCTTCAGTACTGTCAAATGGTCAAGTTTTCCATAATAAGCGGTATGTGTTCGGAAGCAATTGTGTAATTTATAACATTCGCTCAAAACCATTATTCTATTACATGCAGTTCAACCTTAAGAGATCAATAAGGTTTTGAAATTAGTTTGGTTGACTTCCACCAGTTTAGTTTCCATTCGAGAACTCGATAACAATTTATGATGAAGCAACAATTTTGTCATGTCCTTAGGTTTGTCTGTCTGTGCGTTCGACTGCATCCTTAACAACAAAACGCTGCCAACTTCGTAGGTAGAGTCCGTAGAGACTGAATTAAAGGTAACATCGGAATTATTATTCTAATCTCAAAATTAAGAGTACTTTATCAAAATCAAAGAAATAGTTCTAACGATTTTGATACGATTTTTTATTTGGTATCTCCTTAGAGATTGGGCTTAAAATAAGTATCTGCCGCGATATATGTACCTATGTATATGTATCCCAAAATGGTGTAGCAAGATTTTCAAAATCCACAACCGCTCTTCAAAAATATAGGTGTATTTAAAGTTATTACTGGAAATTTAAAAAGTTTACTACGAAAAGAACTATAGGTCTTGAAGTTCTCTATAATATCATACCATATACATATAGCCACGCCCACTCTTTTATAACAAATCGCGAAATTTTTTTGATAGAATCAATTCCATGTTATCATTATAATTCCAGCAAAAATGTAAAACGACACATTAGGCCTCATTTGTAAGAAGCACTAAATTTGAATTTCAATGCTCTTCATTGTAAATTTATAGCATAAGGTCGTGTACTTTATATTTTTTTGACGACCCAAAATTTCTGTAAAAATTACGTACATATGTTCGGAAAATGAAGCTGAAAATGGCTCATCATGTGGGCGCCGTGGCTTAAATGGTTACTGCGTTAGACAATGGCGCGAGGGGTTCGAAGTTCGATCTCCAGACAACACCTAAACTTTTTTCACGGTCCCATCTCTCGCAATCGTTTAAGAAAGATCTAAGAGTCAAAGAAAAGTAGTAGATTTTCGAAACCATGTCCTTTCTTTTCACAAATTGTTTCTCTTAGGTTTTCTAGGTAACTGAATATGAGTTTCCTTTGAAATACTGGTACATAATAAAATTAAATATTCTTCGACATACAGTGCCTCTCAAGAATGCCAACATTTGAATCATTACAGACGACAATCGTACGCAATAGACGGGTTAACTCACCTATTTTGGTGAAGTTTTAAACTCTCCAGGTAATTAAGAACACAAATAAATTGACAACAGTTTTACATGAAACCTCCATCAAATATCCTCTGGCATTGAACATAATGGAAAACAAGATGTAATATTCTAACATAATCCCAAAAGAAGATCCTGACGGGAAGCACCAGTATCTATGGAAGTGAAGTCCTTCACCGGCAGATTTTTGTATTAAATATTTTGTATTATCTTCTTTCCTTTTTTTTTCGTTTCCAGGCAATTTTAGTAAGCAAAACCAATCCGCTGTAGATGTATACCCAGATGAATTCGTACTGGTTTTGTGAATATGTACATATTTACTTTACATATACACGTTTCAGAATATCAAGGCACAGTGTTTCTGCTTTTTCATGTAAACACAATCTCTTCCTTAGAGGATTATACGAACGAATGCATGGCCAATGGAAATTTTGTAATTGAATCGATTCGGCTTACTATAGGAACTGATCCCGGGAGATACCATTCGTTTTGATTAAGCTGTGGATAGTTTCTCGGTTATGATTATTATTGTAACAATGAGGTCTGAATTGATTGGTTTTTATCAAGTGATTAAGAGGGAAAGTTCCCATAAAATATCCCTTTAAAGAGGAAGGCACTTAAAATCATTTCCAATTTTTGTTTTTTTTCTGAATCAGAGGACCCTTTACCTGTGCAAGTCTTTCAATACTCGTAATTGGAAATTCTGTAAAAAGGCATCCACTTGAGACGAATCCCTCTGAGAGGGATCTGAAACTCCTCTTGAGAATAATTAATCTCTTACTCCGTCGATATTTCACATCTCTACTGCCCTGTATTCCGATTCATCGATAGTACTAATCTTCGAGGCGATTAATGCCTCCAGTCAGTCAATGATGGACAGCCTATGTACGTCGGCGACCACTTGCTTCAACTTCAAGTTCTCAATTGAAGTGAAAAGAAACATATCGAATCGATTTAAAGCGTTAAAGGATGTCGCAATAAAAACGTCAAAGGCGTAAGAAAATAATATCGAACTACCGTCGAAGGACATTTTATTTAATTCCCAACAAACGCCAAACTCTTGGGTGGCCATGGAATATCCTATATTGTGCATCCTCTCAGAACATCTATTTTGCCATCTTCCAACTCAAGACAAATTGTTTTCCTCTGTCTCATTCGATTTCTGTGGCAAATCCTCTTGAACAGCTAATGTAATGTTGCACGGAGATGTATTACAGATTATCTCCGCCGAGATAGAACATTCTGCTCATACCACCCACTGCCATGCCTATTCGCCTAATCTCTAAGGACTCTGATGCTTTCAGTTTTTCGCCCTCATTTTCGGGTGTGGTAAGCTGTTTTAATGGCTTTCATATGTGTGAATGTTTTCACGTCAAGGGATAGCTGCACCCAGTCGCTTAGTGACGGTAACTCAGTCTGACGTGACAAATCATGTAGACGCCTTATACCTCTGACAACAGCCTTTTTATTCGATGCCTCCATCTCCTGGGCTTCACAATCATCTGGCCAATGTGAATTTCGTTAATACAGATACATATGTACATACATTTATATTGAGGTTAGGTTCTTTTAAAATTTGTTGAGCCACACTTCCTTCCTCACAAGACATTCGTTTGAAATAAGAAATAAGAAAAAAAAAAGAAAAGAAAAAATCGAATCTAATGAGATGTGGCTATAATGAGAATACATCATGCGAAGGAGCTGTGTGATTACAATCTGAAAGTACTTCATTTCTTGCTTTCCTTCTTCTTATCCTTTTCGAGGCGTGTGTAGGAAGGAAGGCATTTTGAACGGAACAACCAAGATGGATCAATTTACGCCACAGCGTGTGCATGCATGCCAACATGGTGCTTACAATGAAGCACTCATACTAAATGGCGTTTCCTGCGATGTTGTTGTTGCAATGGTTGATTGAGAAAAATGATGATGGTTACGATAAAATTGAGGAGGCCCCCTAAAACTGAGATTTGCACTTTTTTTGTGTTTCTTATTACCCTTTTCGTATCTTAATTATCTACGTGAAGAGAAGAGAGGATGGTAAAAGAAAACCGGAAAACAGATGAAGATTAATAAACGCGATTTTGGATTATCAGATTTGCAGGGTCACTGCGCAGCGTACAATTTGAAAACAGATGGACCATTGTAAATTGGTGTTTGTATTCTAGTTCAATGAGGATGTAACTTTTCCATACTCCGGGTTATAAGCTTTCATTTCATGAGGTAGTGGAGAAAATAATAAGTGCTCCTAGTGTCTTTTGAATTAGTCATCGTTCTCTAGTCAGAGATGCAAAATTTGGTTTTCAGGACATAAAAAAAAACTTACCTACTTACTTACTTTTGCGATTATCTTTCCTTCTCAGAATGAGTCTCTTTAAAACTAATTGACAAGCATCGAGTAGAACGAGCGATGTACTTCCATAGGAGCAGTTATCTCAATGTAATCTAAAGAAAAGGAAAACAGTCAACAAAATTACAAAGGAAGTGCTATGTTTCTAAAGCTCCACCTATTGGAGAGTATCAATGGTTAGGTGCTGTTCTCGGATGAGATCAACTGCTTTATAAATCGGAGTAATATTTCACAAACATTTGATTCAGTAGATATTAATAAATTCAATAAAATGTAAAAAGATTGTGCTTGGGTGCATCTGTGCTTCATACACCATCTAAACATAAAAGCTTATTAATTTCCAATCTTTTTTGGAACAAAATATTTGTCTGGGATGAGTCTTGTTTGTCACTTGCTGGCTAAATCAAAACAAAATACAGGACTTGGGGAATCTAAGAAAATTTGACAGGGAGTGGACAGGGAGGATGATCGGGCTCTAGTTTTTTGGAAAACAATGAAGGAACCAATGTGAATGCTATCGGCTATAGGCAAATGTTAATTCTGATTAATTTCGAGATTAGACGACCGCTATTTATGACCATCGAAGTTGTATGATTATCCAGAATCCTTCTGATACGTAGATTCCATAAGAACGATGTGATAAGTATAGCAAAGCTTGACTTTGAAAACACGATCGATCGCATGAGCCTAAATTACATTTATTAAGCCTTTCTCAGTAAAGTGCAGCTTGTCCCTGTATTTCTTTTTAAATTGTTTTAGCTTTGATTTTCATGTCAACGAAATAGATGGTACGTCTTTCCTTTTGCAGACAATGCACTTATTGCAAACGAAAACGGATGAAGTATGTACGTTGTATAACTGAAGAAATAATAGAACTATTCAGGAGGAGAGGATGTGAAATAACGAAGGACCTGGATCTGTATCTAACCACAGATTAAGGTTTTAAGGTATTACCTCAGGCAAAGTTTCTAACGCTAACTTTGAATATATTAAAGATTTCTTTGTAGGGAATTAGGCATGATTAATCGTTTGGATTGTCTCAGCCTCGGCACATTTTCCTTGTCGGCAGGACGAAGTTTGTATTTTAATTCATTAATAAGTGACAAACACAGTAGATACCACAGTCAGATTCAGGTCTTATGAATGCAGATTCTGAGCTACCCCTTGCGAGCTCACCTGCCGATTCTTCATTCTTCATCCTTTTATGTCTTGCTAGAGATTGCACTGCATCGTTACAGCAGTAAACAACGTTTTAAGTTCTACCTGACAATCTGACAATCTGAAACAATATACTGAAACCTAGCGCCCTTAGTACCCGTAAAAAGGTTTATTCTCGCGCAATTTGGAACAGCGAGGGGAACATTCCCATAGGTAACGAGACCTAAGTGTTGGATCTGGGATCTGTTTGTGAACCAGACCACACCCCTTCTCTGCTGCACCATTATAAAACATTAAAGTAAAGCGCATTGCGTAACGCTAAAAACTGTCGTGCTGTGTTTACCACTAATTAATATCGCTAAGTCATCAACATAACAAATGGCAAAGGAGCTTGATCTATGTATTATAGATTAACTAGAATATTCTTAATGACTAGTAAGCATAAAAGGAGATAAAGAACTCTTCCTTCGGGACAACCTTTAACTGCAGTCACAGACATTGACACTCTTTCAGAAGAGGAAATAATAATTCGGCTTTCAAACATGACCTTTATCCATTGGTTGATCGTGAGGCTTTTTGGTTGAGGCCCAGGTCCACCCCGGAATGTAGCGCCACCTAGTCTACATCTATAGGTAATGAGAAAAAAATCACTTGGAACACTCTGGTTATGCGCATTTAGTTTTTAATTCAGTGGAGATAGATGTACGTTTGTATGAGTCCTTTTTGTCCCTATTTTTCGCTTTTACATTACTCATTTTCAATTATACTTGAAACAATCGTATTCACAATTCACAGTCACCCTTCGTTTGTTTAACTTTAAAAAATAAAACTTTTCCCTCCACTTTGCTGTGGGAAAACTTAATTATTAATGCTAAAGGGAATCCCAAATGAATCCTTTTTTCATTTCCGCACTTCAATCAGATGACCCATTCCAAAAAAAAAAAAAAACAAAAATGAAATATCTCCGAACTTCTCAATCAAACACTTAAATTGGAATACTTCTCGGAAGAGCATCGTCTCCTAAATAGCTTCTTCTATGGGTAAAGTTTTATCCTCCTAGCCATACCCCTGCGAATGGTTCACGAAGTCAAATAACACAATTATTCCGGGGGAAATTCCAAGCAATCATTGGCAGAGTAAGTTAACCTTTTGCTTAACCTGACTTTGGATCACAACCGACAGAGTCCCCGAGACCCGCCTCCTGTTCAAATGAACACCATCAATCCCTCTCTACTCCACTCGTACACACATTCCTGGGTATACATTCCACTTCAATCTGCTGTCGTGTCACAGAAGAATTATCCGTGATAATAATTTTCTTACCTGAAAAGTAAACTTCAAACATGGGAGGGTATATTGTACAGGAACATACCTACTTGTAGGTTTTGCTCCCATTCCAGTCCGCGAATGGCCATTCTCACGTGACCTGCTGTACTGACTTTAGTCGCAGTGCATTGGAAGCAATAAGGGGCTAACAACACCTTGTTCGAATAGTTGCGGGCTGCGGAGAGCTGTCAGTGGGAAACGTGCACAGGACGATGTGCCTTTCTTGGTTATCTTCCGGATGGCCATCATATAGGGGATGGGGTGGCCGCAAATAAAGTATAGTTGCTGAGTTCCTGCTCGCCTGGTATTCGGGGAGCGTTGAGAAGGTATGAGTGATGGCAAGAGTGAAGGGTTTTTCTTCTCATCTGTGGTGATGTTCATTTCTGAGTGTGTCTCTCCTCCTGGTGGTTGCTTTGCTTTTGTCCTCTTGTGGTGATGCAAGCTACAAATAGTGCAAGTGTGGATTGCCATTGCATTGTGTGTGCGGTCACACTGCAAAAAAATAAAGTGTTCTGCAAATTTTTTACTAAACAGGAAAACTCTGTTAAATCAACTTTTGATTGATTTGCATATTTTATGACGGAAATAATATTAAAATTCTATGGGAATCCCGGCTCGTCTGGGTGTTACTCGGTGAATAACAATATACATATAAACGAGGGATGATTGGATTTATCTTTAATCCGATTATTGAATTTTCGGATAATCCCATAATGACGCTGTTTTCTTTCTGTAGGCACATCCATGGAATTGACTGTTAATTTTCATCTGTTTTGCTTTGCTGTTTATTACTTTTTTGTCGTCCTTTCCTGTTGATTAGTTTTTGTCACTTGGAGTTTCTTTTTGTTGAATTTAATGGAGTTTTGAGAAAGTTTAAGAAAAAGTTTTTTTTGGGATCCTTGTTAATTATGCTAAAATTTGTTACTTTCTCTTTTCTTATCAGTTTTATTCTTAAGTAAGGGGTCCATGGGTTTTTATTTATCTCTACCTTATCTATCTAGGACCTTTTGCCAAGAAGTTGACTTGCATACCTTTAGAACAATTATTAGAAATGTTTCTGATTGCCTACAGACTATTTTTAAAAAAAATTAAAACTGAGAAAATATTAATAAAATTAAGAGTACGTGTCGGTAAGAAATGATGACTTTAGTCAAAAACTAAGGTCTAGATATACACATCAGGTACATTTCGGTTGGATATACTGAACACCGCTCTCAAACACAAAGAAGTTAGATGCTACATCTTCCAACCATAAGATGTTGCCACACTTTACTCAATAAGAAAGAGACGTTTTGATTAAAAAGTATTGAAATGATCTCTCGAACCTAGGTCAAGTGGGAGCAGTCGGATGAGTAAGAAGAATCGCTTATTTAGTATTCATCCCATTATTCACAGGCTTAATTCATAGGTATTCCCTTATACCCTTATATTCCATCGCATTCTTTTACATTCATCCATTACACTTATAATTTCACTGAACAGTGAGTATTAGAAAATGGGTAACTTTAAAAGTGATACAATACATTTGAGCAAAATGTTTAGTAATAGCGGACCACCAATACAACCCTTTGGTACCCCACTTTTTATTTTGATTTATCGATATTTTTGTGCTCGTTTCATGTAGTATACATGGCAACGCGTTTTACATCGAATTGGGGCTCATCACTGAATGTGACTATGTGATTTTCATCAAAGCAGTAACATCCTTGCTAACTGATGGTGTAAAAGCGGTACTTTCTACCATTTTAACTTAGTTTGGTTCAGATGTTACTTACTTCAGATGTCTTTGTAGAAAGTTTCCTACTTCCGATTTTGTTCGTGGAGCACAAGACTTAAATGATTAGAAGCACAAAATTCATTAATCTTGCTACCCAAAAGGAGGTCTCTTTCTTTTATCTACACTTCACTGAAATCTTGTAAAAACGCATTAATACGTACGTGAAACTTAGGTGATCCGCGAACTAATCGAAGAGATACTATGAAACCACCCAACCGATCGAGATCTACTTTTCAGGCAATCAATCCATTGGCCTGAGAGTGTTTCTGTGTACTTTAGGAACTGGATAAGTCGTTCCCTCTATATTCACTTTGCCAAATGACTTGACTTGGTGATGACTTGAAGAGTTTTCAATCAACTGGAGTTATCGTTTTGGTTATCTTCTCTTAGTTGTTCAGTTTAACTATACTTGTGTATTTTATTTGCTTAAAATAGACTCTCAACTTTAAGTGAAAAAAGTTCAAAAGTACGCACTTACCAGACTATGCATTAGGATCTTAATCTGTGCTGAAAATATAAAAGAAATACTCTATGGACTGCTAAATGCCGATACGATTCGAAACTTTTCTGCGTGGACGACGGTGATAAAGTTCCTTTTTCCTTATGACGTGCACGTGGTCGAAATCAAAACTTTTGATTGATTGATCCGGTGTGGAGGTATATTTCTTTTTTATTTCCAGACACGCAAATAAGTTCGTTGTACTTCAAACATTGAAGAATAACACCAATTTTAGTATGTTGTAACCCTGAAAACTTGTCGGGTATCCTATCATGTTATAAGCAACAGATTTAAGCCCATGAAATCCTCGAGACATTGAATAATGGTATACCAGGTTCGGATGTTCGAGGGTAATAAATATTTTAAAGGGATGTGATTGCAATTCATTACGAGTTCCGATCGAAAGCAAAAAATCAATACAAAATCTTGCTGACTAGATTAGTCAGTTCATGGACAGAATGCATTCTCTTATGCGCAGGATAAATCATGATGACCTTTTCATTATAAGGATATCCATACCATTTTGAGTGTGATGGGTCGATGGACTATCGAGTGTGTACTGAGATCTATACTCCACAACCATTCTTATAAATATTTTGGATTTATCAGCGTACTGTAGCTCCAAACTACAATAATACATATTTTGGCCTCCCTTGGCTAGTAGAGAATTGTGATTTTTTTGGATCTTTAAAATGTAATAAAGAGATCAACCACTTTGTTTTGGTTGCAATAACTTTCAAGGTGTTGTATGAAATTCGAGACACATCGTCCAGCCATATCCTTTCAATGTTAAAAATTGACTTTTTCGTAGACTATCCTCATATACGAGAATGCTCGAAAAAAATATTGCGTATACGTCACCTGAATTTCAAAAATGTTTCAAAGCACCGAAGACATAAAATAATAATTTTTTTCTATCCGTGATTCGAACTATTATTCTAGATGCAATTGAATGGAACGCTATCCTTATCAGGTATTAAATTTAAACGATATTAGGGAATAGAATCGTCCTCGTTAAGGTGACCGTATGAGACAGGATTAAAACTGTTACGTATCGTGCACATATCGTGGTAATCCAACAAGAGGTGTTTTTTTTAACGTTTTCATGAAAAGTCTTAAGTCTTCCCGATAAAACAGCTCTTATATGTAGCACTTTTCTTTAAAAGGACGAATCATTGTCGTAGTTTATTAGCGTCGACTTCATCTTTAACAAAGATCAAAAGGAAAATGCCATTAAATTGCATGATCTCGGCGGCCAAATGAAGTTACATGGCCAGGAATTTTGTCACTCAATAGAGGTATTTTTTCATTAGCAGTATGGAACGTCATACTCGCCTATAGCATTGATTTTTGTGAAAAAGTCAGTCAACATTATTCGGCGATGTAATCTGTTAAGTAAAACGGTCGCACAAGTCTCATTTTTTAATAAATATGGGCCATATGACATCGGCACTCCAAAAACTGCATCAAAGTGTCACTCGTGGTGGATGAAGAGATTGTTCAACAACTTCTTTTGGGTTTCCGGAGCCCCATATGTTATAATTTTGTTTGTTTACGGAATCAAACGAATAGAAAAGAACCTCATCATCCAATCAGCGAAAGTATACTATTGTTCGTAGTCTGGTAAACTGAACAATAGCTCGAAATTTAAAATAGCATTTCTTGTTGGATACCACTTTACTTATCTCCCTGGAGAGCTCTATCGGAAGAAAAGAAGACGTATCACGGCTAAAACTAATAATTAAAAAACAAAAATTTAATTTATCTATCGAATGATATAAAAAACAGTCGAATTTCAACTAGTTTTAGTGAAAAATTTAGCAATTCGCTTATTTTTCCACGAATAAGCGAATGTTTTTTGCAAACTGTCAACGTTTATTCGCGTTCCACATAATGTAGGACACAATCCACATTCCGCGATCAAAACTTTCGCACGAGTTTCACCTCACAATTTGTGTACTTTGTGGTTTACGGATGGTAATGACAAGTAAAATTCGCAGTCTGCTGCGACCAGAAGAAATGTGGCTGTGAATAAAATGTGAAAATTTGCGAATATTCACTCATCCGGATTCGCAGGTCGCTGAGCTGTAAATGCCTCTTTAGTTTCGGGAATGCAGTAAAATTTCATAAAAATTACGATATTTACGTGTAACACATTTTTTGCGATCGTGACAGTAACTTTGTCATTTCAATTGCTAAAGTAAGTACAGAATACAAGTCGTTGTTCCGCTTACCAGAACTCGTTTGTTAATCCAGCTGCCGCGAAACTGACTCAGCAAACTCCTGGCAACAGATGGCAAATTTTTTGTAGCTGTTGGTGAGGAAATTTGCTCATTCACCTTGCAGAATTATTGTTGAAAAATAGCTACATACGTATAGTTTGAATGCTCTTGATTTTCCGTCTTTTTTCCATTATATCAAGAGAATACTCGTTCAAAGGCCAAACGGAGGTTCTCTCGATTACTATCAACGATATTGTAATGAATCATTGCATTCATCTGGATAACTAATGATTGCAAAACAAATTTTATGTTCCAGCTCAAATAGTATTAAAAAGTGTCACGAATACATGTATTGATTGCTGACAGAATGCCTATTACAAATACCTTCCTCTACGTTAATTTCCTTCTTATCTAATCAAAACATTTTTTTCGGTGCATGACATACCTCATTTTGGTCCCCCCTGCAATGGCATTAAAGCAACAGCAATAGCACTCATCAGGATCTCATATTGCGCATGTCCTTTCACAGCTCCCCCAGAGTAACCCACATTCAAGCAAGATATCTCCGCATTGCTCCCCCAGCCGCACACAATAGGCTCTCTCTTGGATTTTGATTCTTTCGCTGAGACCAAACCTAGGCCATTGCTAAACGCATAGCTCTCAGACCGTCAGAACTCGTTCGACCAACTTCACGTTTGTTCGCGATAACAAACCGTCGCATTTCCACATAGATACAAAATCCATATTTCGATTAAAAAAAAACAAGTCCACATCCTCTATTCGTATATTTACTTTCGTCGTATTCGTACACAGAACCCAGTGCTGCTGAGTCATATTCTTGCCTGTGTGTACGTTGTTTTTTTTAACTTGGAAACTCAATACGGCTTAAACGGTGCGTGTAACACTGATTTGTTTTGTTTTCTTCTACTTTTTTTTTTAACCAATATAAGAAAAATATAAATTATTTAAATAATTTAGTTAAGAAATCAATACTTTGTGGGAGAATTTATAACGATCGTTTTGTAGTCTCGCCACTTGGTGGATTACGCATAGTGTGTGTGTGATTTATTTACCATAAAACATCCTTTATGCTGATGAAACAAGAAAAAAGGAAAAAGGAAAATGTGTGCACTAGTATAGTCGAGTCCTGGAACCCCCCGCATAACCCTCCGTTTCGCGTATAAGTAGTGAGTGCTGCACCAGTGATAGTTTTAAATAATTCATTCCGTGAACAAAGGAGGAAGGAAAGTCAGCAGTAAAGCTAAATCGATTCGGTTTTCACATTTTTGTTTGTGTAACCTCACGTTATAGTTTTTTTTTTTGTCTTTTTCTTATAAGAAAAAAGAGATACAAATATACATACATAGGAGTTGTTTACTAGAAAAAAAAATAAATAAACAAGAAAAACGTGTATAAAGTGCGAATTTTTTTTTTTTTTTTTTAAATAAAATAAATTTTTATTGTTTAGTTTTATTTTTAAATGTTAAATCGATAATTTTTTTTTTTAAATTCTACCACCAGGTGGGAAATTATGTGAAATAGCCGTGGAAATAATAAAAAAAAGAGAAAAAACAGGAGAAACTTAGAGACCGACGTCATATCCTGCTGCTGATTCAGCATAAATTGTCAAAAAGGATTAGCATTGCGAGGGTAAGTCTAAGTTAAAATCTCTTTCGCACTGCACTTGACCTTTTCCATTCCATTGCCTCATCTTGGTGCGATATCCTTCGTCGTTGGTTCACACAATGGGAAATCGTTTTACCATGAAAATGTTTTCCATGATTTATAGGTCCGTTCCGCATAGGTTGCCAAAAAAAAAAGCCAGAAACGATTTCATATTTTATTTCTTATAATAAATATAAATATTTTATTTTTATTATAAGCCATCATCCGTTGAGTGGCCCTTAGTTTGTTCACGGGGAGGGGGTTGGTCTCTGTGTTTTTTTTCCTGGTTTTACTGCAGTTCTAGCGATATACACAAATAAATTGCATGTCTCGTGATGAGGACTTAAATCGTGACCACATGCATGGACGAGACGGCGAAAGGGGTGGTTGTAGCTGTTAGTTGGTATAAATGGTTCTAGGCGCCAATATGTCGTTTTTAGGGTATGCGGGTATTTTGCGAACTTTTAATGATGTACATTTAGTTTTCTCTACTTGGATGTGCCCTACGGAACAATGCGAGAGACGAAGGGAATATAATTTATGGGGTTTTATGGAATATACGTGGATAAATGGTGTTGGATTAGTCCTGGGGCGGCGACGTTCTTCTGCCTTCTGCGCCGTATGTGGGTTTGATGATTATTGCGTGTGTTTTGGTTGGAACATTTTCGGGATAATATTTGCTTGTGGCTTGTCTTCATTTCGATAGGTTGTTGTGAAAGTAAACAAACAATTGTTGATTCAGGACCTGAGTAATTTGGGCATACGTTTGTGGCTAAGGGGCATTTTACGGCGGAAGAGGATTTGAAAAATTAAAAATTTAACATTCAGTTCCTTTATAATGCACATCCTCTCGTACTCGCTGTGGTGAAATATAAACATTTTCTTCAGCAAGGTACAAGCCTTCACTTTTTGTGGGTTGCACATCAATTCGAGGGTTTTATGGATATCGGTGGAGGTCTTCCTTTATATGCTCTTCGCATTACATTCAACATTTATCACAATGTAAAGGTTTATTTGTGTGGTAAAATTGGAGTTCGAATTACCTGAAGTTTTAGAACTTTTCGTGAATACCTGGAAGCGCAAAGTATTTGCAGGATCCATCTACTACACGTAAAATCACTTATTTTTGCTGTAAACATATTTACGTTCATTCGTACGTACTTTTAATGCATAGAAGTGCATATACTTAAAAGTTCTATTTTTCCAAAAATATGTTTGCAAATCATCTCAAAATTTCATTAAATATATCACAAAGCCTGTCTTCATGGTGAGTTTCGAAATCCTTGGATTGAAAAAAGAAACACAATCGGACTGAACTTGTTAAAAATAGGACAGTGGAATGATGTGATGCACTACCGTGCGTAAATTGCATAAAGTCTACGAAAAAAGACTTCCAATACTCTAAACAGCCAAGTGGAGGAACCTTAAAGCAGAAAAGTATGGTTTTTGAAGTTTCTAGTTTCATTTCAGCTATAGAATTACACAAAGAGTCAGTAACCTTTTTTGCTAAACTGAATAGAATATCATTTAAAAAACATCATCAATTATATTCTGAAATAGCTAGGCAGCCTCAGGGGTTAATTGTTTTATCAGTTCTCTTACTGTTTGCAACTCGAATTGTTTCCTCCAATAATTGTATCAAATCGTTTTACATCGGCAGGAATGGATCGGCAATGCACTTAGTCACTTTGAATACAAACAAGACACCGGTTTCGAAAAATTGAAAAAATCTGAACTTCTGTTGAACGTTGTCAGAGATTTTAAATTTTCTTCGAAAATAACTTACAAGCGTATCATGATATAAAGGAGAGGCGGCTGAACTATCAAAAACAATTGGTACTTCGGTTTGGTCTGTACCCACACTGTCTGAAGTTGTGAATTTTTACGAAATGTAATGAAAAAAATTGAAATCCTGTTCCCATACGTCAAAATATGCTTATCGATTAGTTATTTACTGTTCGGCTATGCTTTACAAAATGAATGGATTATGTACGGCAGAAAAAGAATCACATTATTAATAAATTTCGATGTGATACAGCCAGAGAAAATGGTTATCTGTTCAATATTTGAAGTAATTTCATTTGTTTTACATTAAAATATAAGTCTTAACTTTTAAGTGGAGCACACACACTTATTTTGCAATTAAGACTTCTTTACTTCTCATACAAATATATGTATTTATCAATAAGATCCTTTGAAAAGCACAGCCTATACTTTATTCAACGTCAGCACTGAACATGAGGATGCGAGGTATGACACATGAAATGTCATCTACCTTTTCAGTCATTTTGCCGTTCCATATGTTAGGCCTTACCTTAAAAAGAATGCCTAGAATTTATAACGCTTTAGAATGTTCACACGATTGACAGATATCTGCGAATTCATTGTCAGTAGGTGGTCTGGCTATGGTTTGCTAACAAAATTGTCAGAAAATTGATAGATCACACGATTGTCAAATATTTTAGACACACTTTTTATTTACAGTCCCTTACTCTATTTGCAGATCTGACAAAACCAACCTGGGTGACAGAGTTCTGGGATGTTCAAGGCGTAACTTTATTTAACGCGATAGATAATATTAAACCTAGGGAATTACCGATGACTATTAATGTTAAAGTAACAACATCCCTCAAAGAAAAAAGAAGGTAATAACCCTGAAAAGCTAAAAAATACCCATTTTTGGCGCAACAGGTCTATGGGACCCAATACGACAAACATTCGTGTTGTGCGTGTTATATTCTTTACGCGAATGAAAGGGGTCTACTGTTTAATGTCGTGTCTGAATGGCAATTTGTTACTTTGGAAGCATTTTCACAGCAATTACACTCTCAGATGTTTGTCAGATGTTCGCGAGAGGTGGGGTCGTGAGGTGGGATGTTTTAGCTGGGGTTCTAACCTCGAACCCCTTGTTCTGTATTTCAACGCCCTTATCACTTGAGCCGCGAAGACTAAAGCTTGAAATGGCACTTTTTTTCTCTATGTTTGGTGGTCAAAAGAAAAAATATTTTAATAGTTGTATTTCAAGCACAATCTCTCTGACAAACAAATGACGTCCGTTTCTCTTCATCGGTACCGCCAGGTACCATAATTATCAAAAACTTTTTGCGTAGAATGTTACATTCTTTGTTATACCATGGAATACCAATTTCCAAAAACAAACTAGAGAATCTGATTGCTAATTTAATTAATTAAGAGTTAATTTCCAACAAAACGCTTTATAAGAATTATTTTTTTAAAATCACAAGAAAATATACTTTTTTTCTTTTAGGTTAAACAAAAATTAGCAAACTAGTGTTTGTTAAGATTTCGAACAGCGATTAGCGATGAAGTGAAAAGAAAAAACAATACTTTATCTTACAAGTAAATATGCGGGTTGACTGAACCAAATGAATACAATAAATCGATTTTCAAGTTTGTTCTTCAAGTAGCGCCAGCGAAGTAAGATTTAAGGTTCTCACCCGACGTTCACTTATTGCCGGAAACTAAAGTCGCACATGCCTCATACGAAAAGGTTATGACAGTTTCTCAGAGTTTCTTCAAAGTAGAAAATAAACCTACTTTATCTGTCGAAGTTGGATATGTGAACCCGGTCGGTTATAAGCCTCGAATTCCGAACGTGCCCATCTTCATTCAAAAAATATTTACCCTCATTTATGACATCTGTCAAATTATGTTCGCTACCTTCTCTGAAGTATCCATTTTTAAAATCTCAATTAAAGAGTGCAAATCCAATGCAAAATAAATTTATTCACAGACATTATTTATTTTCCTCTCACATATGTTTCTGACGTTTAAAATGTGCCCATTTGTTAGTCAATTTATTGGTCTTATTTGACAGGCAGTGATTTATTTTGCATTCAGAATTATTTTTTTAATCTACACATACAATTCGTATTCTCAAATAGAAAAGCAGGAATCTTGAAGTAAAAAAAAATAAATAAGTGACATTGACAAAGATTGGACTGTTTTCGTCGAAAGTGACAAAACAAGTTTCCGTCAGAGTGCATGGTTTTTCTATGGAAAACAAGGCACAATATTTTGACATTGGATGTAAGCTCAGAGTAAATTGGGACGCTAAAAGGTTCCATGGATCCTTGCGTTGAGATTTGATGAGGATTAAGACGACTGAAATTGAAATACGGAGACAGTGGGATTTTTAGCTTAGTTAATCATTTTAACTCCAAGATTCATTCAAGATTTAGATATCAAATGGGAAGTCTTCACTTGATGGAAGCGCATTTGGATATAAATTTTGACAATAAACTCCAGAGAATAGTACACTACTTTTGATTTCATGTTTTGATGTACTAAGTTCCAGTTGTATGTATGTAAATCACGTTCTAAATGATGGTCATTTGACTTCCATTCTCCATTACGCCAAAATCTTTTACAAACCTTTCGCCATAGTCAACAAATTAAACCCGATTTCCTATGTTGCACTTACCTATAAGGCGGCGATATTCTTGTCGCCAGGTTTGGTTTTCAATCTACTTGATAGATGAATGTCTGCAAAATGTAATTGATTGAGAAATTTATCAATAAAAAGTCGAATGTAGCTCTGATTTTGAAAATAAATTTCCACAAATGTCAAGCCTTTACCTGTACCTTTATAATTTACCAAAGTATGTTGAACATACAATGTTGAATTCGTTTGACTTTGTCTATCTTGAAAGTATTAAACAGACATACTTTTAGCTGGTGGTGGACTTTAGATTGTGCTCTTGTGTCATGACTTCTATCGGAATAAAATCGATATAAGTTTGCTGTTTGGTCATCTGGATACAGAGCAAAAACTTCCCAGAATCTTATACGACAAGTTAAGTTCTTTGTAAAGTGTAAAATGTCTTAAAATATCCCTTAATCCCCTTCGAATATTCCGGAAGATTGTGTTTATCCCTTGGTAAAGTTTCACTGAGTTCAAACTATAGATTCGTAGAAAGTTAAAGAAAGAGTTTTTTTAGAGAAGATATTTTCTGTAAACTGGCTATTTAAAAAAGGTTTTAGTGCTTCTTCACTTGACATTGGCCAGTTACCGTCAAAAAATGTATCTGACTGTACAAAATATACTCACTTTGCTTAGTTTTATTACCCTAAATCCATGTAAAATTCCAAAATACTGTCATGAACAACATTTCCGTCTTAATTTTTCATGTACACAATTCTGACAAGAATTAAATCAAAATCTGTCAACAATCTTGACAGTTAAATTGTAAGCTCAAATCATTTTATTTTGCATTGTTTTCCGTCACTTGTTTCTAAGTGTGATCCGCTTATGTATATTGTTCGAATGACATGAGCTGACATACCACAACGAGTGGGTAGTGCCATCATGTTCGTTCATGTGGTGAAATAGGAATTAAATTATAGTGCAATGGATTCATAATATCTTATATTTACTTGTAACGGTTCGTTATTCCATTACTGCTTCAGGCTAAATGTCTGCATCTCTAAACTCTTTCACTGCAGTCACTTTATTTCTCCTCCCCACTTAAAATCCACGTTATGGCAGTAATTCGTTTTATAACATGGCTAACGTGTTGTGTGCTCTATTTCATTTGGTATGAGAGAAAAAAAATCAATATCAATGTCAGGAAATACAAAACGGAATATTTTCGATAGAAATAACTCTGGAATGTATCTAAAAATGCGGATGCAAAATGAAAATATCTATGGCATTCAGTTTGGGCCATCAATTACCCGAGATAGTTTAGTATATCAATTGTGTTAGTGAATATGAATAGGGTTGGTTCTTCGAGCCGGATTCCATGATATTGACTTTTCCTAAAGTTCATTAGCTGTTCGCAGAAATATTTGCAGTCCTCGCAGATATATGAATTCAAGAGAAAAACGGTCATTCTAATTGGATTATTTGACTAAGCGCCTCATATGCAAATGTCCTGTAATCCTAAGGGACATGCTATGTCATGCCATTCGTTTAATTAGATCCTGACGTTTGTGATGACATATGTATGTATGTATGCACGTGTGCGACCTAAATTATTTCGCATTTTTGCAAAAGTTCTAACCAAATAATCGCACAAATATTCAAAACACGTGTCATCAATTCATAATTTGCTTTTAACCTTTTTTTTGTGTCAACAAAACAAAAGGATGTGTGTGAATTTATTTATTTTGTTGTTGCATATGTGACCCAAATTTTGTGTATTCAATTTTCTTCTCTTTTTTAGCACTAAAACAAATAGTGCGTCAGGTTGTTGTCACCCGGTTTTATCCAGTTCAGCATGGAAATTCTATTGTTTTTCATCTCATCTCACAAAGGACATACTTGTCCTAAATAAATCCCTCACAGCTGGTGCTGTTCTTAATGATGCGATATTTGAAGTGGGAGTTCTGCAAGTGATGTGCAATTAAAATATGTGTCGATACAAATATTCGAGGACTTAAATTAATTATCGCTCGTACTTAGGTATGTATGTGTGTTCGTCCTTTGCGTTTTAAGTTGGCACGCTTGACAGGCTATGGACAAACAACCATAATTAAGTATGCTGGCGTATTTTGGTGTTGTTTTTTTGTATTCCCGTGAACAGTAAGTAAATATTGTCCGTATGTTTCATCGTTAACGACATCTGATGAGTGCTTTATTTCAACATAATTACACCGTTAGAATTACAAGGTACGTTTAAAAATATACGGAAAATAAGTTCGTATCGCGTGCCGATGGATATTTGTGGTGTTATTTTAGAGAAACGTGTAGGCAAATGGTTTCACGTAATACTGTTCACAATAAAAATTAATATATGTGTAAGTTATTTATTTGTAAATAAAAATAAGTGGAATTTTTATGAGTATATAGCCTAAAAGTGGATCGGTTCTTTGTGTGTGTAACTACTGGTTACTAATAGCGTACTATTACTAAGTGCTGTTTGAATGGTGCTCATTAAATAATTCCATTGCTAATGTCTCTTAGGATATTCTTGGGTGTAGAGTCGTTAGACCAACTTCTTTTGGTTGAGGGAATAGTCTTCACCTTACCATGGAAACAGTCAGATAGTTTATAGCAACATTAAGGGTGTTATTTTAAAAGGGGTAAGAACTTTTAAAATAAAAATCCAGATGGGCAAGTTTATCACAGAAGTTCTTTTTATTTAAACGTTCATTTAATTCCATTAACGTTTGAGTATGGTTTCGGACAGATGACAGACATTTCGCAGTCTCTCAATCCAATATTTTAATACTTTTTTAAACATTTCTGGTTAAACATCTTTGTCACAATTTGTTCAGTGTTGACTTTCAAATCTCCATTTGTTGCTGGTTTGCTAGTGTACACTAAGAACTTACCATATCCAGGACAATGAATAGGCCCACACTTTCACTTACAGAACCTGTTGGTTCTTCTGTACGACCAATTCCTTAACGTGTTGCTAGCTTGCAACCAAAAAGCGGAAAATGTGATACAAAATCTGTCAACTGTACGACGAATTGCTTGTTCAGATAGCTAGATAATTATGCCGACAGTAAATTTCACAAAATTGCTGCCGCGTTACACGAATTGAACGATTGCTTTCGAAGTACATTTGAATGCTATCAAAGTGTTGTTGAGGTGTCCGTCTTTCCATAGGTAAACTTTTTACAAACACCTCCTAGGTATTTCCTACTTTTCTGCAATTAATTGGGGGAATCATATACATAGCTGAACAAAAAATCTTTACCATCTTTTGTGGATGGAATAATAGAGAAATTCAATACAAATGAACTGTACAGAGGATGTAATGTATATTCCACTTTATTTTGTCACTGCTCAGCACTCTGTCACATTAGAAAAATCACCCTTGCATGACATTTTTCTGGTAAGCCTATGCAAATGACAGATTTGTGAATGTCTCGGTAAGAAACTTGAAAACTTCTTATGTTTAGGTTCTAAAGATAGAGGTTTCTAACCATCTTTCATTCACATCAATCCATTAACCTAACTTTACCTAGGAAGTTGGATCCACTTTCATAGTCAAATGATAATTGTTGATGTTCTTGGGTTGTTCTCTTATACAGCTGCGCATTCAAATATGATTTAGCATATACAGCAATTTTACAAGAGTTGGATCGACGGTATGGTTTCAACATTTGTTTCTTTAAATCTTGAGCAACCTATTGCTTACTATTTTTTCCTAACTATTGTTTTGATAGCAAGCACTGATGATCACCGTAGTCATCATTTTACAACAACATTTATAACTATTTTTTTCCATTTCTAGAAAAAATGCCCTGTTTCCAGATTCCTTTCAAAGCGAAAAGTGATGTTAGTGGGGCTCGAAAAAGCCATGAGGGAGTAAGAAGAGTTTGTGTAATTGTTTCATTTGGCTGCTCAATTACGGTTGGATGCTGTGGCCTAATTCTGCTCCTAATCCGAAAACAATAGAGAACTCTGCATGGGTTTCATCCGGTGTTGGCTGTATTTACAACCATCTATCAACTCTCAGACGATTCTATAAACACCTAGATATCCAACTCATTCCATACACTGATTGGGTTCACACAATGTGAGCGTCCAGATTACAGACCTAGTGTTTTTTATCATACCTACCAGGCCCTACCTATTCGGCGTATCACCCGCCTCAATGCCTTTGATACAGTATACAGGAACTGTCTCTTCATAGTCATGAAACAATAAAAGTTAGAACTTCTGTAAAAAGTTTGCTAATTTTATATTGTTTTTATAGCGCTGAATTCTGTATCCAAATCGTTTTTTTTTCTATTTTTTTTAGATCCCCAGCTATATTAATCCGTCTAACTAGGTCGACTTTGGTGTTCTTGAACTTAATCCATTGTCGCCCTTTCGCGGAAACGTTCCTGGAATCCAGTTTGCTCACTTTCGTAGTGATATTAGTATTCCATCTTAAGGGGTCTTCCAAAAATTATTATTTAAGACTTTATTGGAGCTCAATTTTAAAAGCGCGACCTTTACTTTATTATTGGTCTTGTAGGTCTCCATCAATATCACACATTAAAGGGATATACAGAGTTATTTGTAAATATTTATCGCTCAAAAATATTTCCTGCTTATATTTTTCATTTGCTTTACGGAGAGTTCAAAGTAAACAATATGTCGGTACATGTCCCAAACGCCCACTGTTTTTCTGAGAATATTTTATTTAAATTTGCAGAAAAATTAAGCTATTCCATCAACTTGTAACTTCTACTTGTAACTTGTAACTTTGTTGAGACATGTACAAAAATCAATACAATTCTTGTTATACTTAAAATAATGAGTTCGGCCGACTTTATCGTATGTCTGGTTTAAGCAACAGTAATTTGCCTTTTAAAACTTTTAAATAAATATTTTCATTAAATAATATAATACAGGTGTACACTTGTTCGCGGCATACAATCTCGTTTTTCATCAACTTTCTCTGAAAAATCCCAATCCAGGCAATATGTTTATGCATCAAGATACACAGAATTTCTATATGTAATCATGTACACTACCACCAGCCTATTTTATAGGGGCTCGTGGATTTAAGCTTTTCTATTCGTTTTCTTGGAAAGGAACTTTGCTAATTGCTTTATTTTGGGCTTCTTTCGTTGGAATATAAACCTGATTGTTCGCTCAACAGTTTCTTCTAATTTGCGATGTAATGAGAGAAGTTAAATTGAAAAACACTTTGAAATTATTATAAGCCTCCTTTTCCAAGGAGCCATCGTAATCATTCCGTCGACTTATGCAAATATACGGCTGCGACTTAGTAGTAGTACCTACCTACCTTTTGGATCCGATTCTTTTGTTGATATCTTTAAGGTTTCGTTTTGAAATGTAAGGAGTAACAATATTTTGCTTTGAATGTAACTTGCTTTGAGGGTTTTTACCTTATACAATAAGTATGTACTTACATGCTTGAATATGACGAGTGTAACGAACTACACGTATGTATGTACATAGGATGCTCAGATGGGAAGAGGTTGATTTCAATTACCCGGCATGCCTGTCGCTCCAATTCTTTCACAAAGTAAATGGCAACTAGATTCCTCAAGGGGAGTGTATAAGAGTCTACAAGATGATGTGTTCGATTTGGCAATTGAAGTGGTAGATGGCGTATAGTGAACTCTCCGTTTTACCCATATTTTGCTCATTTCAGACTCTTAGAATTAATGCTTTCAAGCACTAAGGCCGTTGAAGCAGTTTTGTGTTTTTATCGGGATAGAAGACAGTTCCCCAGCACTTTCAGACTTGTACCATCATTTGGAATTCGATTGTCTCTTGCAGTAAGATACACTGATTATGAAGTGGATACTGAAGATCTGCCAGCTTATACGAGTATAGGCAGCATAATCACAAATAAAATTCTTTGAGGACTGTCTCAGTCTGTACTGGCGGTTAAAATTAAGTACGAGTTACATTGAAATGTAGAAGATTGAGGATACAAGTAATTGCATTTTGTACTATGTACTTATGTACTTGAAGGAAAGATCATTCTAGCTAATGCTTTAGATTCATCCAGAGATCCGGACAATGATAACCTTCTAGATCTACCACGCGTATGCATTTGCTTACATGCTATTGTTCCTTTGATGTACTATATGTACGATTCCTAGGACTGATTGTACAACTTTCTAGAACATTATTGCGATAAGAATAAATGAAAATCGTTAAGTGGTGCAGGATGAAATATGAGTTCTCGTTTTGAAACCCCTGATCCTGGAAATGGATTCTCAAGATATGAAAGAATAGATTTCTTGACAGCTACAAGGGTGGCTTAAGCAGAACAATCACATAGCAAGTGACAAATAGATTCTATTTCCTTTTCGTTCATGCAGTTTCTACAAAAGTCGCTGTGGGATGGTGCTAGCCTTGCTACATGATTGCCTACCACACAATTTCCATGTACAGAGTGCTAAGCGGTGTGTTTGACACAGGAAGTTTAAAGTCCTGCCCTGGCGATTTCATCTGCTTTTTCATTACCTGGGATATCCATCCCGGTCCGGTACCCAACAGAATGTTGTTGGGCCTTATTTTCACTAGTTTCTTTCCGATGGTGACTGTAATGCTTGTTGGCTGCTTGACTTTCAACACAGATATTGATTAACATGGTAGAAATATTTCCCTGGCCAATCATGTGCGCATCTTGTCTTTTTGTACGCTAAAATCGTCCTTAAATCCGATGTAGATGTCAGCTTCAGTGCCTGCATCAATTTTAGAACTAGACTACTTACCAAAACTTTAGAACGAAGATGTTGCTCTTAGTAAAGGAACTGAAAATGTTTATGAGATTATGCTCGTACTCTATGGAGTATAGCATCCTATTTAATTTTTTATTTCTTTAATGAAACACACAACTTAATACAACTTAAGGAAGCTTCTTAGTTCAGCTAAGTTTGGCAAATTTAAGAAATATAAAAAGATGAAGAGGGTATTACAATGTACCGCAGTGAATTTCCAGAAGCAGTTTGACGGGTATTATAATTCATGAAGGCTTTTATATCCTTCATTTAGTACATAAAAAGTCCAGACATAGCACAGTCCATAACATCAGATAATACATATAATTTTGGACGTTACGATGTCCAAACACACATTTCACATACTCATCTGGAGACCATTTTAGCCGTAGTAAGGAACTGCCACCATACAAATAGGACATTCGAAAGATTTATTGTCCAATGAACCCATGAAATGTTGGTATCAATTTTCCGTTTCTATATTTTTATAGTATTTTGGGCGACAAACAATCATTTGAGATATCCCTTGTAAGTGGTTTCATAAAAAAAAAGGAAAAAAAGCGTTTTAAATCGGTTGCGTGTATAGTTTTTCACTTCAGTATCTAAAGCAATTGTGCCAGGATATTGACCTGCACCAATCAACTTCACCCTCTATCCATCACCAGAGTTTAACAAATTGATAGCATGCGTGCGTGTGTGGGTTTTCTGCAATATCTCATCCAAGTTCGAACCCTTCATTCCATTGAAATTAGCAATTTATAGGCCTAATTTATTGGCAAACATGTTTGTGCGCACATCCTCGCACAATGTATATAAGGATGTGTCTCAGGTGGGTGAATAACAAACAAAGGCTTTGCGTTCTTTCTCGAGACTATTTCAAAGTACTTTACCTTGGAGTTTTACGATCCACCATAAATTTCACAGATTTCCAACCGACAATCCACCAACGTCCATCTGGTCCTAAAATTTCAAATGATTGGCATTGCTTTCATGTTCTTCTTTAATACGAAGCCGAAGGCTTGATTTGGCTGTGTGAGAGCTTTTGGTTTCGAGGATGCTGTAGGCACGTACCTAAAGTGATTACATTTACTTCTAAAAAATGCAAAAAACTTCGCAAAAGTAATGCGAGGCACTCTCAGCCCAAACCACTTAGGAAAACTTTTCCCTCAAAGCGGTTACGAATGGACTCGCGTTTATTCTCACATCCCTGACCAGTAGATGTTCCCCCTATTGTTGCCTGCCGTTTGGCGTTAATAATTTACTGTCGTCCCGCTATTAACCATGTAAACAAGGCGAGGATATTTTTGTTTACATCCACCATTACGTGTCGTGTTGATGTGATAAAAACAGAGTTACCTCCTCGCAGCCGTACCGGGTGACGGGGCGTACAAGGAAGATAGACAAATAGCACTTCCGACACAGGAATACATAGATGATAAATCCCTCCACCTATCGCCCTTGGGATTCCGGATATGTGTATCTCTGTGTAGACTCTACAGATTTTCTTTCGTATTTCCTTTTTGTCAGCGAGAAGGGATGTCAATGGCATTTGACGATTGCCGGCAAAAAAAGGAGAATGTCACACAAGAGTCAAGACAGACTATGAGTTCCACGACATTTCAATGGTGTGCCGCAGTCCGTGTACAAAAGTTACGACCGTATACATATGTATGTGTGGATTAAAGATTTAACCTGATTGACACAAGAAAGGATCGTTAAAGGACACAAAACAGCAAACTGTAAAATGTAAAATGTACGTCGAGGTGCTCGTCATAGAAATGTAATGGTATCGTAAAACAAAGCTGCATTGTTTGGCCAAAGGACGACATTCTGAACTCGAAAAGGGACTGCAAGTAGACTGATGAACATTTGCTAACATTTTGATGGCGAAGGATACTGTGAAGCGTGTTTGTTATTATTTTATCAAATTCTCGAATGCAATTATTTACGGCACGTGTTGACGAAAGAACAAAAATTTATTTTTATGGATTATGTTCGATTGACACACGAATTCCGTATTTATGAACTACGTCGCCTGTGCTTGATGATTATTTCGTGGTGAAAATCCATACAACACACACTACCAAGACGTACTCGTAAGGACACTCAGTCGATATGACGGAATCACGAGGTAGACGATTGAAAATCGAACGTCGAAGTTCATTGCATGCAATAGCTTGTAACAGATGGAGACCTTTGTTTGAAACGAAATTGAACGTCAGAGGTTAAAATGGGGACTATAAACTGAAAATTGGTTTCAAGTTTATTGTCTTTTGTTTATTAGTAAAGGTTTCGATGGAGATTGAAATTTAGATTTGAATATGGTTCATGGAATAATCAAGAAAATGGTTCCACATACGCCACAGTATGCGAACACGTATTATGGATTTTATTGTGCAACCGGTGGTATCTTCAGCTATCAAGTTGAAGAAAAGAAAACAAAAGAACTTTTTAAAACGTATTTCACATGTATTGCAGGGTGCTTCGAAAATCTATAGAACATAATACTATAGACAGATTCCATGGCAACCTTTTGATTTTTTAAGAAAGGGAAGCCCGTTCTGCCTGCTCTGTTTTTTTAAATTCGTGGTCATTGAACTGTGGAATATAAAAAAGATACCAATGATATTTTTCCAATTGTTATGATTCAGCAGCTGTCAGAGTTACGAATGACATTCAGCTGTCAAAATATTCAGCGAGGCTTGGCATTCTATCATAATTCGTTTCACGCTTTCCAAACGTTGGTTATTATTAAAAAAATATAATTTGAAATTTCTGATTACACTCATTTAAACCATATGCCACCAACCAGACAGAGAAATGAAGGAAATATAGCCGCCGTATCGGCCAGTATCGAAGAAGACCCAGTGCTGGCGCAGATCAGCTGAATTGTGCGTCACCAGAGAGTCAAGCCGATTTAATTCGCGGTTGGATTTGAGCCTGCATCCTACAAACCGGAGAGTTCAACCGGATAGTGCAAGAATCAAAACCGGACGACCGTAGACAACGCCGTGAGTTCGCTATTTGGGCGCCGGAAAGGTCGGCCGTAAATCCGGATTTTGGGCAAAAAATCATCTCGGATGAGTCTCAGCTCTGACAATCTGTTTGACAGCAAGTGTCAGTGAATCTAAGTCTATGTGTTCAAAATTTTGGATTTTGTTTTTGGTGCAAACATAACATATGTACATACATATGTGTGTTCGTTAAGGAGGAGCGGAGTAAAGCGGGAGAAGCGCGAGCGATGAAGAAATTTTGTTTGATTACTCTGCCAAAAATTGTGGACCTATGTCCCGATGGAGTGGGACTTAGTTGTTAATTGTTAGACGTTACAAGTTGATACTAATTTCGGATTTGTTTTTTCTAGCTTTTGTACTATTCAAGATTTTGCTTCCGAAATTTTTTTATCCTCTAGTAGCTGACCCGTGCGGCTTCGCTCGCATACGTACTTATGTAAGTAGTACATGTCACTATATATATATATCATAGATTCACTGAGAATACAGATTCAGTTCAATAACCTGCATTGCGTTTCGGTTGATACGTGAAATGAAAGAAAAGGAAGAAAACAGATAAATCATTTTTATTGCAAACCTAGTGAACTACGTTCTTTGTTTGTTCGTTTTCTCAATAAACATAAGGATCAGACGGTTTATCCCCTCTAGACCAAGCGATGTTTAATTACCCATGAGAAAAGGAATCATTTTCTGAATTCAAAGCACACACTTTCGAAGATTATTTCTGCAGTTTATTGACAATCACTTGAATGCTATGTCAGTCGGAATGAGTAGTATTCGTCGAAATAGTCTGTCTTCAGTTTTATGAGATTCAATTGGAATTGTTCCTTAAGTTAAGTAGATTGTTCAACAATTTTTTAACGACTAATCTTGTGCCATTGACATCTTGATATTTCAGGTATTAGATGGGAAAGTGATTTGTCATTCTTATGGATTTGTATGCACAGGGCTGTGAAAACATGTATTTCACTGTTGGCTCAGTTTGAAGCTGATGTCTCATATTTGCTGTCGAAAGTATATTTGTTTCAGTGCTATAAAAGACTGTATCACTAGTGTAGACACCACCCATGCAGTATTGAAATCCAACACATCTGAGCTTCGAACCGCTGCAATCTCTATCATATTTTCATGCAAATAGAATGGATGCTTTTAGGCGTAGGTTAAAATCGATCTGTGTTCTTTATTATAAAAGTACATATTCATATCCGCACACGATGAAATAAAAATTGACTAATTCAAGAAACAGTCCCGATGATGACAATTGCTCGGAGTTGTACACATTACTTTGAGAAGTCTCTTCCAAGAAGTGGTATTAAACATCATACAAGCAACGTCATAAATAATTTGGTTTCAAATTCGTGTCATAATGACATTCAAAGGATTTTAATTGCAAAATACTTGGGAACATCAGAAATCATTCTAAACATGTGTATCCTTGTAAATTATTCATGGGATTTGCAAATGAATTTCTTGGTTAGAGTTAAGAGATCATGTGTCTTATTTTTAACCTAACCCACAGAAATATTCCTTTTCAAAGCCATCAGAAAATTCCACTCCTACCTCACTTCGATTTGGAATTTGTATTCAATTTATAATGCATGTCTACGCACTACAATGTGGAGCTACATGAATCTTAATAATTCCGAAATTTCATCTTCCCTATAATGTATGTAGTATGTATATATGTTTCAATTCCACAAGAGTATCTCTTGAATAAATAATTGATAACTGAGTATCTGAAAGTTTGAATACGTATCTTTCAACAATTTTGAGTGTATTGCGTACAAAAATTCCCATCTTTGTGACTTTCATTGTTCCACAGAGTCACTCTGTGGTGCTCATTCCAATTGCATATCGAATATCCAACCTACACAGAAGAGTGATTACATGAATATAACTTTTAGATGTCTACCTAGTGCTTCAGTCTGGTCAGGTCAGAGAGGTAAAAACAAATTACTTCGAACTGGTTCAATTATCTCAACTCATATGTTAAAAGGCAATAAGTTTCCCTTTGATTTCCGATAGGGTTTTAATAGTCTTATGAGCTGCTTGACATCAATGGACATTCGTTACGCAAGACTTTGCTTGTAATTGACAAAGTTTCTTTGGCAAAGTCACCGAGTCGAATACCTTTTTGTCCTTTGAGTGAGTTTGAACTGTGAAGGATAATTAAGCAAGGAACTTCCTTTGACTTCTTTATTAAGTTCTCACACCATTATATCGTTATTATGTCTATTGACTCAATTTCGATGGTTGACAAGCACAATGAGTGCCGATAACTATGTACTGCGAACTAGGGGTCGCCTGAAATTAACCATCGCGTCGCCAATTACTTTCTGAACTGTTGACACACTTTTCGGGGTGAGTGTGGTGGGAGAGGACGATTGATTATGAAAAGCTAGTTCGCAATTGGGTGGGCGCACGAAATGCCAAAAAAAAACAAGAGAACAACAAAGAAACAATAACACCCTACCACGCTATATTTCGTGATTTAACGCCTCGGCTTCGCGTTTGTACTGCTAGTTGTAGGGCCATTGTTTCGGGATATTTGCCATGAAATTAAGCGCTGAGACATGGCTTATAATACTCCTACTTAAATGTGGGGAATAAATCAAATTGTTTGCCATGCAAATATCTGTGTTGGGAGAGGGCGATCAATTGTGTCAACAGATGACAGGACTCCCTTTGGATGATGCATAACCGGCAACGAATTGATGTTTGAATGTCTAAAAAAGGTTACGCCTACTTTTGAGGGTGGCGGCGCACATTTTCTTCTATAATGAAAATCACCAAATCAATATGTTCGACATCAAGCATTCCATTTGGACCGGTGCCAAGTTTCATGGCACCACTCGTTTCGTTGTGCACTGTTTTGAACGAAAGAAGAGTCCTGACCTTCGAAGGAAGGATGAGGCAGCTGAATTGCGAATTCGCATTGTTTCGCTATATGTTGTATACTATATGTCTAGGTAAAGGTTTTGGTTTTTCTTTTTGCGCAGCATTAACACCCAACGTCCTGGAGTGAACAAAAAAATTGTAATTGTGTCAATAGTGCTTACAACGGTTGATTTACGTTGCGGGTGCTCTATCCGAGTGTAATGACAGCCATTGCACAGTACACCAATGCTGTAAGGATTCTGTTGGAAAAAAATTCACTTCCTCTTCTGGTGTAGTTGTTGTTTATATTATTGAATAAACTGTAATGATGAAGATTGTGCATTTAGATAACCGGCACTTGGTTGAAGAGCGGAAAATCAATGGATACGGTGTGGAAAATTTTTCGATAATAGGTGGGTTGTGCTTCAAGGTTGTTGATTATTTATTACGAGAGCAAGAACTGGTGGTAATTTGAAAGGAACTTAAATATATATTTTATTATCTATTAAGGTCTGTAGTTCTTTATTGGAAATTTGGTGGGAGAAAACGTGCAGAATGTTAAAAAGTGAGTTCATTATAACCCGCCTGAAACTATGCGGCATTTTTGTTCACATCCCCAATAACCTTAAAGTTCTTCAGTGCAAGAATATACAGCGTGTCTATGGGTAAAATTCTGATCTGTTGTCGATTTTCTTGAGACGAAGCTAAATTGGTTTTTTTTTTGTTGCCCCAACGGATGTGTAATCTTCTAAAGATACCAGTAACCCGGGCTACTGGCATGCACGATTCGCAAACCTGAATACTCGATGCCAGGAATATGCCTACGTACTAACCCGCACCCTACACACTTCAACCACTCTCGCCGCGGAACTACCATTAAGTATTACTTCGCGGGGCTGGTTAGCACTTTATGCTCTTCTTAACCTGTTCAACGTTTCTTGTTCTGAGAGGGCTTCCGTTTGGGTTTGGTTGCTCTCCTTGAGCCTTTCCAGCCGCCGAAGTTCCTTTATGATCACCGCTGCTGTTTGTTTCACAGTATTCCATACTTCGTTCGATGTCAACATATGGTTTGCGATGTTCTCAGGAATTGGTATTTCTCCAATTATTTCCTCAAGACCTCTGCGTTCCAAGCGAGAATGTGGGCACTGAAAAAGCACATGCTCTGCATCCTCTCTGTTTGAGCTTCACAGTTTGAGCAATTTGGAGATTCATCAAGCCCAAGCCTGTTTAAATAAGCTCTGAAGCAGCCGTGTCCGGTTAAGAACTGGGTGAGATAAAAATCCACTTCTCCGTGGTGCCGGTCCATCGATTTACATAGGTAATGGCAGATGAAGGCTTTAGCATATGTGGCCATTCACTTCCAGTCAAACCTTCATGCCTGGTTAGACCGCGTGACTATGAAGAATACATATATTAAAGCGGGTTTCTTTAATAATTTTTCATTCTTTCACTTAGAAAGATCTAAAAGACAAGTATGTACTTACGAGTATCTGCAAGGATACCCTCTGTACTAGTTTATTATAAACTACATTACATTTGAAAAAAAGCTTTTCGATATTCCGATTGATGACAGTTATGCCATACTGTCAGAATTGAGTACGTAAGTGCCAGGATTCCTTTATGCCCTTGATGTACTATCACCAATGAAAAGATGAAGTTAAAAGTGCACCAGGATTCATTTGGAATACGAGTAAGTGGAGAAATTCATTAGTACAAATCGAAGTCACGGTCAAAAACAGGATTGAGCGATGTAGACATTTTGGTTCAAAAAGTCAATTAAATTGGTTGGGAAAGATACGGGAGTTCCTAAATGCACAAAGCTTTGAAAATATTCAATGTATTTATCCTGCAATTAGAATTATACTAGCTGATGGCAGAGTCCTGTGTCTAGCTGCAGAAAACGGTGGTTGCGGTGCAGACAAATTCTATATCCAATAATATATCAATTAGAAGACAAAACAAGAACAAGTATATCTGAAGAGGGGCTTCTTGTTTCAAGAACATTGTTTGCCAAAGATAACTTCTTATTGGGTTTCTCTCGTTCACTAATTTAAAGAAAAAAAAACCTTGCAGATGCTTAATTGGAAAATCCCTGACTCGCTACATTAGAAGGATATTTAATGCATACACACGTACACTCCAAACCACCACGCAAAGCACACTCCAATTAGCATTAATTGATACGAAATGAGAATTTCAGGTCAACGATATACGAAAACGCACACTTAATGGATAAACCAATGTTTCCTCAATTCTAGGCAAACAGTCCTTAGATCATAACTTAATTAGGTCAGACATGGCCTCTTAATGTGTCCTTTGTGAAATATGAGTGGCTGTATACGTTTCAACCATCTCTGCGTCTCAATTTGCCATGACAACTGAATTGCGGGGGAAGTTCGTTCATTTTTTCGCTAATTGAAGTGTATTATGCTTCCAACACCTAATTAAAGGTGAAAGGTGCAGGAAACGATGTACCTGGGCAATGCAATAAAAATAAAACAGAAAAAAAAATTAAAACTAAAAAAACTAAACAAGCAGCTTTGCACCCAGGAAAGTGAAATGATCTAATTTCAACTAAAGTGCAAACTTTTAAGCAAATTAAGTATGTATGTATGTCCTATGTATGTAGTCCTGCTACGTACTGGGATGAACCGTAAAAACTGTTCTGGGTGTGTACAAACCTAATGAAGTCATCTTAAAAGTACCCACACGCCGCCGCTCCGGCACAAAATGAAGTTAATTCGATGTAGAGCTTCCGCCAGGCTCCGCATTTCCGGGAAATATATATGTACGTACGTATGTAAGTGAGTTGTGGCTTTTAAATAAATTACATAATAAGTAATTTGCATATTTGTTTTTTAAATGGAAATTAATTAAATAATATTGTTGGGAAACTGAGTTTGTATCCAGGCGCTAGTTGTCGAAACGGTTGCAGATAACTGAGAAGGTTTGTAATGGAGAACTTTTCAGAGTGTTTTGATCCTTGAGTTGCGTTTGAGTGTAAACTGTATGAGTTGAGGACGAAAATGTTCATAAATTCTCAAGGTTCTTGGGATGTTTAGCAACATAAAATTGAACTCCTTTCTTTGATTAATTTGATCCTGTAAAACCGATAGCGTTTAAAGAATACTACGGTCGAGTTCTTTAAAATCAATGGAATCATTCAATTGATAGTAAACCTCACGAACGTCTGAACAATATTTGAAAGAAGAACAGTCCTGTGAAGGCTTCCCAGGAGTTTGTTTTTTCGTTGGAAGGTGGAAATCTTTTAAAGATGGAACGCAGCACGTCTGGTTATATTCTCTATTGTGATAGACTCGTCTTATTTCTTCTCCAGTTGAGTGTAATTTAAACATCATGTTTGTCAAGTTTGTCAATGTCAAAATATCAGTAACTGCCTGAACACAATGGGAAGTCGCTGCAGCAGATATAGTCGCTGTAGTGCAAATTGTCAAAAAAGTCGTTCACTAAGGTAGTAATGCATGTCCACCATGAGCAGCGCAGCAACGGTCCGTAAATTGCTCTGCCATTTCTTTTTTCTTTTTGTTTTCATTTAAAATGTGAAAAAGTAGCGCAGTACGTTCGAAAGGAGAAGTTGACTCAACTTATGCTGCAGCTACTTTTCGTACTTCAGCTGCAGCAACACATTGTGCTCGCAACATTGAATTTGTGTATATTTTGACAACTCGTACTGCTCTGCTGCAGCTACACAATGGTGTTAATGCAGTAAAGGTTTACATTTTTATCAAGAATTCAACTTGAAGAGCACTTATTTAAATTTTTGGAGTAATAATCATTCCCACCAGACAGGGTATAATGGATAAACTATACTCAACATACTCACTGTTGAATGTTAATCGAAATATCGAAATTATTGGAGGCGTAAGTGCTTGAGTTCAAAATGAGCCAAATCAATCAATTTCACACCGTTAACAGGAGTTGGGGATCTCTCAGTGTATATTATAGTAAATCTTCAGCAAAAATCTTGGCCTCCACCCTAATAAGTTCAACTTAACTAAAGAACTTAAGCGTCGAAAACTCTATATAAAACTTATTATAAAATCTTGAATTTCATCGAAAAAACATCTTCAACGATAAATCTTATTTTCGGCTGATTAGCTTCATCAATAAGCAAAAGCGTAATTGGACACCAACAAGTCCACATGTGCTTCAAGAGACAGAAACTTTATTGCTCCCACAAAAAGTGATTGGATTGTCAATTTTCATCGTGCCATGTTGCAAGACTATTTTTGGTCAGAATTGAATGGAATTGACATCAGTGATATGCGGTTCCAACAAGATGGTGCCACATGTCACACAGCTGGTCAAACACTTCATCTATTGAAGGCAAAGTTCGGTAAACGTAAAATCTAGAGATTTAACGCCTTTTGATTGTTTTTCATGTTATTGGAGCTCAGGAACAATATCGAGCGAGAGTGGTGGGAAATTAGCTCGAAGAAATAGATCGGTGCAAACGTGGTCATATGAACAAGATCGGATTCAATATTTGAAATTGACATGTGCCCTTCATCTGGAGTAAATTCAATTGATGTAAGAAAAGTTGAATTTCAATTAGTTTTAGTGCAGAAATTAACAAATCGCTTATTTTTCCACGAATAGGTGAATGCTATTTGCCAACTGTCAAAGTTGATTCGCGTTCCACACCATGTAGGACGCAATCCACATTCGCGCGACCAAATGATTTGGGAGAGTTTAACGTCACAATTCGTTTCAAGGTCGATAATGAGAAGTAATATTCGCAAAAGGAAAGTGACTGTAAATGAAATGTCAAAATTTGTAAATATCCGCTCATTCGCATTCGCAGCTGTGAACGGCCCTTAACTCAGTTGATGATGTAAGAAACGGTCCGTGGATCACTGCAACTTACTAAACACCGGTTTTAAGTTGGATCCTGTTGCAATAGTCAATATCATTAGACTTATTTGTCTTCTTTATGTAAATCTCACATCCTTTTCATGTCAAATATTGCCTTATTCAAAGCATGGTACAAATATCTTTTCCCGAAAGACCTCATTTTGTTATTAACAAAATTCTCATCAACCATTCTAATCTGCCTCAGTTTCAATTTACTTTACAAAATGCCAAATTAACATAAGCATAATCTACCCGTTAAGCTCTGAAGCTCTCCTAAGGCAAACCTCCCACAGTCATGATCCTACACCCTACGTGAGCTTAGAGAGAATCTTACCACACTCAGTGTACACGCTACGTACCCACTTATGAATGTACATATCCATAGTTACACAGCTCCATTCCTTTTTGCAGGAATATTCGTATAATTCCGAACAATGAAACAAATCCTAATTTAAATAAATTACACAACAATTGTATAAAGGAAACGCGAAGGAGCTGTGTCACATCGTCGCGATGAAAAACCGCGTATGCCGGAATGAAACACAAAGCAGGACGAAGGAACTGAATTGAAACAAGGATCTACCAGTACATTGTCGACATTACCTTTATTTAGCAGAGCTTTCTCTATAACTTTGTATTCATACTTCCTTGGCACAGATACCAAATACCGAACCTGAAAATGCATGAATAAAACGTTCTTAAAGACTTTAAGGACACAAGGAAATATAAGCTTCAAACATTTACTGCACCACTGGGTACGGCCTGTCCCATGAAAGTGGTTAAATTGATTTATGATCTGAAATTCATGACACTGTGGGAATACTCGCAGATGTCGTCGAATTTACACGATGCGTACGAAAGCTTTCCTGTTGCTATAATACGATTAAGGATAACGTTAATATTTATTGTATCTCATTATCAATCTTATCACGTATTGGATGGTTGAGAGAATAAAAGATTTGAAATTTATTAAGAAGTGATTGATGTCTCTCTGGTTTGATAGAAAAAAATGGAATTTGCCTTTTGGCTTTTTCTTCGACATGTTAAGGAGGTGTTTATAGTGGCTGTATGGATTTCTTTTCTATAGATTTCAAGAATCCCGTCTGAACATAAGATTATTATGCAAAACAGATCCTAAAAGGCAAACCTTTGTTCAATACAGATGGTTGTATCCACTTAAAATTCGAGAATCGTAAGAGGTTTAGTCGAATTGGTATCAATGATAACGTTAGATGTGACCTTTTTGGAGTGTTGAACCTAGTTTGACACCTCATATCCGTACATGTAGCTAAGAGTAAAGCCGATGACTTTCTAAATTCAATACACCATTCAACAGCCTAACCCAGTAAGTTGGAAAACGTAAAAATCCATTGGTTTTCGGGTTTAAGGAGTATATAGACAATTGATTGATCTGATTTAAGCTCCTTACAGAACCTTTCTGAGAACAATACCCATCTTAGCACTCTTAACATGGAAATAGATATCGAATTCAACGATCCGATATTCAAGTAAAAAAGAAGAACTACTCCTAGTCGCAGGGATATTCTCCGTCTCTGACTGTGTAATAGGCGATCATGTAGAATGGACGAAGAGGGAATAGCATCTATTCAATACTTGCTATCTGGTTGTAAAGCACTAGCCATCAAAGGAAATATGCTCTCGGAAGCTATTTCCACAAATTCCAACTGGACCCACAAATTTCAACCTGAGCAATTTCCTGAGATTCATACACCCATCTTGGTGGTTTAGTTCAGTTATCGATGACTGCAATTAGGCTCTCAGGGGTCAGTAAGCTGTTTATAACCACCTTCACACTTTTTCTTAATCTAACCTAGATCCGATTAACTGACACGGAAAGCTTCGGCACGTTAGCTGACATTTCCTAATAAAAATCAATGAAATAAAAAATTGTATAAGGGATAGTGGAGTTTGAATGTTGTGTCGAGTGGTAAGGGGAAAGGCCCAGATAGAATTGGAAACACCGTATTCGACAAAAGGACGCAGAGCTTGCAACGAGTTTCCATTGACCAGGAGGTTTGAACAATTTTTTTTTTAACATTGTTTCCACTCTAAAACCGACCACCCAAATTGAAGGATATCGTATACACAGTTTTGAACTTCATCGGAGATACTGCACACTTGTAGCCTCTCCAAACACAGTAAATACACTTAGTCGAAACTACCCATGTATGTATGTAATCCCATAAACCAATAGTCCATTGCAATTCAATTGAATGGTTAGCACTTATTGATTTAGCATGTAGCACTAAAGCCACGAATGTAGGAAACAATACGCAAACACAAGCCGTGCGTGTGTGCTATTTGTATTTAAACCATCCACAGGACACTCGAACGAAGTTCAAATCCGAATGATTAATTCCAAATCAACGTCATTCGCTAAACCCCGCGATTACTAGGTCAGTTTGACGAGCCAATTTAATTAGACCACCGCAGCCAACTGGATTGACACAATAAACAAATAAACAACCCACCCAGTCGCCTTGTATCTATTCGGTTTGGAGACATTGATAGCCTTTTGTGTATCATTTTATTATTAAAATTTCGTGTGACCATTATAATAAACATTAAGGCTATCACCTACTGGGCCCTTCGGAAAGTGTTAATTAACATTCCCTACTCGGGTATCAACAAGTTCTTCGGATAGCTGGGTTGGGCGGAATTAAATTACCGCTATTGTTGTTTGTCTGGAATACTACATCAACATCCTCCCATGCACACATTCATACACACACACACACGCAGGCATAACTTTGATTAAACACTATCATCGAGGATGTTTTCAACGTTAATTGCTGGATGAGCATTTGATGGGGGGGTGTCTCCATTCAGTATCTATTCAACTGCAAAATGTTTTTGTCTCAAATTTTAAAGTTCAAATGTCAACGAGCTTTTGTTGGCAAATAACAATGAACAACCTTCAAAGTTTTGCGAGAGAGATTAAAAGCCAAAAGGAAATATGAAAACTGCATTTTGTTAGCTTTAGATACAAAGAGGAAAAACTATCACCTGCCTGCTGGAAAATGAACTCTTAGCTAAATGTCACCAGGACATGCGGTGAGGATAGAGTTGCGTAATGTTCATATTTACATTCACCACCCTAAAGAGAAACATTATTTTTTTCTCAATTCCTTGGTGGAGAGCGTTTTTGACTGATGGTTGACTTGGAAAACTTGAACGAACCGAGAGTTTTCCACAGTGGGTGTACGTGCGGGCGACTATTCGAATGAGTTTAGAATTCAAGAACCCTTTTCCTTATTTGTGATGATTTTATATTTTTTTTTTGTACAATCCAAATCAAATCATCTTCAGACTGTAAAATCTCCTTGTTCAAGTGCATGTCAGGATCATATGAGAATGGAATCGAAATTAGGTTAAGAGGACAACCACTTTAGAGTCTGACTGACTGATTTATTGTGATAGAGAACCATACACATTCTATTTAGTTCAGATACCTGAATATAAAGCTAATATATGTCTTAAGACTTTATAAAGCGAACATTTCGGAGAAAATTTCCAAGGTAACATCAAAGGACAAAGTCCGATCAGTGTAAAAAATCGTCGAATTCAACAAGTCGGCTCCGTTTACAGCGACAAAACATTTGAAAACTGCCAGCAGAATTCAAAAAAAATGTTTTGAGTTGATGTCAATTTCCAATTTGAATTCAGAGCTGGCGGACTGATCGAAACAAAAACCTTAGCTGGGTTAGGAATCACATCACTGGATCTGCATTATCAGGAAGCAAAATCCAGCAAAATCCAGCAAAATCTAGTATTCTAGATTCATTTTACTGGAAGTTTTCGATTTTTGTAGAAAGCCGAGAATGCCGTTCAACGATGAGGGCCTTACAGTATCAGTGCTTACCACATCAGCACCGAAGATCTGCCACCTGATCGGAGGAAAGGCAGGACAATATTAAATGAAATGATTCGGAGTATTGTCGACCTCTCCCGAGCTTCGCAGACAAAGGTGTGTCTTAAACCTAACACACTAAGATGCTTAACAAAAGGAAAGTGTCCTCTATGAAGCCCAATCGCTTGTTTACAGTCTTTTCTGTTGAGAGACAGCAAGATGCAGCAAATTGTTTATACGCATTCGGGAGCTTGCACACTGCCATTCACCATATATAGGCATTCGCAAGAGATCCAATTTTGAATCGAGGACTTGACTGAGCATGCGGGAGATGCTTCGCAGATTCAGGTCTTGATAAATTATCCTTTGAGCCTTGCTTAGCACATCTTATCGCTGCAGACGCAGGCACTCTGACACCTCCACCTATTCATAACAAAATAATTGATAAACACAGAGGCATTGGTCTAGTGTTGTCAGTCTACATGAAGGAACCAGCACTGGACTCTTGACAATTTTTAGAGTCATCCGTGGAAATACAACTATAGTTCAGTCCAGACTCAGAATTTGGTCGAAGCTAGTCGTGAACGGTGGGACAAAGTACCGAAATTTCTATGTCAGTACAGCCCATGATAAAACAAATCAACTAGATTATCTAGAGCAGAGCCAGGCTAACGCGGGAAAATTCCAGTGCAGCCAAGACAAGCTTTACTTTGGAGCTTAGTCTAGAAGTAAGTCACACACTTATACCAAAGTCCTCTCTACCAAACAATCGACAAATAACCTAGAAAAGGGCTTATCACACTGCGTAGATAAAAGGACCACTTTCGGTAATAAGCCCTAAGTCTTGCCAAAAGAGCCCTTACATTGCCAGAAAACTAGCACCGACTTGGGTGTTTTCGAGTTGACATGCTTTACCCAAAGAAGTTTCTTTTAACTCCCAGGGTGAATGACGCCTTTCAGCACTGTCTAAGTCAGGGGTGGTCTTAGCAACAAGATTTAAACGATGGACTTTAATAATCACCAAAACTTAGAAAAAAACACCAAAAACATCTTGTAACGAAAAAATAATTTCATTGTTGACGAAGATCAAATATTTTTTTTGAAAATGAACTTCCAAATGAAATTTACGAACTTGATACACCACTTCCATTTTTTTAGTTTGTTTTTTCAACGATGAAACAATTAATCACAGCCTGGAACAAGCCAACCTTTACAATATTACAACAGCTTTTAGACTAACAAACATTAGGGCAATGAGTAAGAATTGCTACAAGACTATAAAGCGATTTATACATTTCATTATACATTTACAAGGATAACGAGAAAATTATTCAAAAACTGACGAAAATCCAATTGTGGAACACTTGAACCACCACTTTCAAAAGGTTCCTTTCGGTAGGGACTTATGCGTGGATGAACAAAGTCAAATCTTTTCTGAAGCAATACATTCCAAATAAACCTTATAAATGGGGCTATAAATTCCTCATTCTCAGTGACAGCATAGGCCCGTTGTGGATAAATTTGTGTTTTACCCTCAAATGGTAAAATGTTTCGACGAGCTAATGAGCCAGATTTAGGGGTTTGTGGTAATGTTTTAGTGCGTATGGTGGGTAATAAGAAAACCACTGAATTTATTTCGACAACTATTTTACAACAGTCGACCTTGCACATTGCGATATATTATACGACGCCCAGGCGAAATACGATGAAGCCACCTGACGAGCTGTAAGAATTCAACAGACATGGTATTTAAATCTAGTGAACCCTGAACGGCTTTCGAGTAAATGATGCCAGAAAACTGTTTTGTTTCCTTTTTTTTTTGACATGAAAGGTCTCGGTGAATTCTTTCACGACCTTGATGCCAAAGGTAGCCTTAAAATCAATAAAAACTGGCAAGCATCGATCTAAAAGTCCTGGATTTCTCCCAAGATCTGAAATGTGATTGTTAACGACAGGTTTTTAATGTTCACACCATATAGTAGGTATGATCTTGTGCGCGACGTTGAAAAGACTTATTCCGCTATAGTTGGCTCAATTTAGAGGGCTCCCTTTCTTGAAGATCAGACAAACAATGCGGAGGTTTCATTCTTTGGGCATACTCTCCTCTGACAACTTTTGCAAATGAGATCCTTTTAAGTCATCAACTTTTGCTTTAAATAGCTCGGCTGTCAAGCCATAAACTCCAGCAGCTATGTTGAATTTAAGCTTAGATATCGCTATCCTAACTTCATCCAGGTCGATGTGGATTCGTTCACTCTTGCAGTGGAATTTCGATCATCGTTGTTATTTTACAGTCTGTAAAAGTGATCCTTGCTTGTCCCAAGTGATTTCAGTATGAGCATGTTCAAGACGTTTACACATTTACCTCAGTTTGTCATTGGACTCTTTTCATACTGAGAAATGATAAGTAGTGTTGACAGACGGTGCTTGTTGGCAACGATATATTCGACGATATGCACATTGAGTTAACACAACTGAACGACTATTTTCAATGTACAGCGTTAATATTTCGGAGCATTGTTTCGGTGTGAAGTAATGGTTAAAATTGACGTTTCAAAGCATGTCTACTCAAGTCAATCGGTTGATAAATGTCAAATCTATTCAATATTTACATATAGACATAAAAGATGGCGCACCCTGCAGACTTGTTCTCGAGACAAATGTTAGAATTCTTAAACAGTGTCATCAGTGACGTCAAATACGTAATACCCTCGTTACATCGTTAGCTTAGATATAGAACCACATCTAGTAGGACCATTTATTCGTATTGTTTTAAAGTTTCTCCTTCTTTCCTCAAGGCCATCAATCTTGTGCTGATTAATTCGTTTGCAAACATTAAATGAAATTTGCAGAAAAATTATTAATAGCATGCAACGATAATAAAAGAAATTTATATCAAAACCGAGAATGATTTATGAAAAATCTGCCAGCGCTCAATTAGACCAAAGCTTACGACCACTGTGGCACCAGTTGTTGAATGCTATTAGATTTTGTTTACAAATACTTAAAGTCGATTAATAATTTTCTTTATTTGACTAAATTGAGTGTGGGAACACTTAACGTATGTATATTCTTATTTTTAATTTTAATTTCTGGCGAAATGCCAATTAAATGAGGATTTGACACAAAAATATTAAATTTGTCCGACCCAGATGTTTTTGACGACTTAATTCGGTGTTTGTTCCTTTAATTCTTTGATATCATGAATAACATGTTCTGTGAAACTCCAACGCAATTGCTACTTATAGCACTATAGTTCACTATCGCTAGTAATACTTGACATTTGTTAGATTTCTTTATCAGCACGAGAGCAGCTGCACTTATGGTTCTATCAGTTGTGAAATAGTTTCTATGCTTGTCGGTTGTGCATGTTACGAAAAGTTTAATTATTTGACAGTAACAGGAAGATTTATATGCTTATTCCAGAATATTTATTATTTTAAAGGAGTTTAAGGTAAGTTTCTTTTATTTCTTGAATCAATCCGCAGTTGCTAATATGTGAAATGTTTTATTCACAAACTTACTCAGTTATTGGTTTGACTCGAAAGCCGAAAAGGTCCTTAAAAACAGAGTTGAATATATTCCTAATTCAAGCAACTGTTTTCACGAACTAATCACTTGAGGCATTTCATGTTAAGCTTGCCAAATCATCCTGGCTTATTAAAGAACCTTTCCTTTTGATTTTGTCTTCATTTCTACAGCATCGATCAAAGGACCAAACCATAGCTCCGGTCAATTATTTCTATCTTCGAAAACATTGGTGATCACCAGATTTTCAATACTTTTGCCGGGAGCTTAGGGGGATCAGTTCTTGAACTCTGTCTCGTTGGATACTCTCTATGAAATCTTCCCGAGTTTGTGGTTACTACTTCCAAAAAAAAAAAACAAACCCCAATGAAAGAAGTCTGGACTGGTCAAATCAGGCGTTTTTGCCGGCCAATGCAAATCTACACAACGAGACATTAGGCGACCGGTTACACCGTCCTGTTAGAACCACTTGTCCTCCAATCTCACTTCATCAGTTTGTGACAATAAAAATTCGTGAATGGTGTCGTGAAGGTTTTTAAGGTTCTTGGCACACAGCACAAGGTAGACCCCTGGACACGAAGGTATACCAGGAAATGAGAAGTCAGACGAATGCCAAGAGGTTCAGAAAATATCAGAACAGTAGATGGTCCTCCATAGCTGTGTGGTTACGAGAAGCTTATGGCCTTATAAGACTCATAGAAGAAGACATGAGAAGATGAGGAAGTCAATGAGTTGTATCTCACTCTCTCTGTCACTGCCTTGATCTCATCCACCTATGATTTAAATGTCTCGGGCGATGCCTCTCCGGTGACCTTGAGGACTTATCCAACAGACCAATTAATGACATCTTGAACTTTATCCAATCTACTGGGTGGTTTGGTAGTTCATATGGAGCACATTTGTAAGACTAGGCGTGCCCGAAACACAGCAGAGTTGATCTGGTGACTTAATGACACTTGATGACACGTTGTAACTTGAAATCCACTTACAAAAATAATAGCATATAACCTTTCATAAGGCTAACATCCCAAACGTTAACCAATTAGTCCGGTCTACAACTAGAAATTGGTCTTCCTCTAAATGGTACACTTTTAACGAAAAATCCTCTGGTTACACCAATTGAAGGGAAGTACTATGCGTTCAAAAGGAGTGTGCTATATCGAAATCTATAAACCCATACAAGCCACAACATTTAACTAACTAAAGTTATCTCAACCTCTAGTCATCAAAATTCGTAGCAAGGTCCACTCATTCGAAATAAATTCTTTTGGAAAACTCCTCTGAATTATTTTCAAATATCTCCTGGAGAGTGATTGTTTCGCTATATTTCAAACCTTAAATCTAACTAAATGAATAAATTTCTTTTGGAAATTATCCCTTTCGACTCACTGAAGAATAAATTCTACAATCCTTGCAAATAAGAACAAAATGCAACCTGGGTTAAGCAATTGCATTATATTTCCCAGAGAACCGGAGCTCCAAAGTTAATTTTTCTTTTGTTTTATCAAACTACATGGAAGAGTGATTTTATTTTGTTTTTAAATGAATTTATTTCTCAGCGACCCTTATAAAATATTTTAATCCATCAAAGTTCGAGATGATGATCAAATAATTTGATTTTACCATCACACTTGCAAACCTATATTCATATTTAAAAACTTAAATATTACATAATTTGTTTTATAAATAATAGATTCATAAAGAGCTCGGTATTTTGTAGGTAAAATGGCTGATGTTTTCAAAAATAAATTCCCGATTTAACTACATATATGATTAATTCCTGGCGGGGAATTCATAATTAATTGGCTCACTCCAGGTGATACGTCTATTGATGCCATTTCAATGAATTATAAATTAAACAGGTTGAATAGGTAAACTGAAAATGCCAGTGGGGCCCTTACACATTAAAGGACGCCTTTGAAAAAGACACGAGTGTAGTTTCGAATTATTTTATGCAAAATTGATTTTGAAGTACAAGTTTGTATAAAATAGAGGGAGATATTTCGACGCATGCTTGGGGCATATAATGTTTAAACAACTCATGTGAAACATGTTCAGAAACAAGTGTTGAAAGGTTAGTTCCTGGTCTATGTGTGAATCTGTTATCCTTTGGTAATAATTAGTAAACACAATTTTGGTTGGTTTCGGGTACTTTATTCGCTTGGTTGATTGAAAAAAGATGGTGAACACTACCGCCCACTTGCTTTGTGTTCCTTGTGTTTAACTTACGAGTACATACGTACTTGCTCTCAACAAGTATCGAACTCTATAAAATGGATACACCTTAATCAACCTCAAGTTAAAAGGACCGAAAGTAATGAAGCTAGGAACTGGAACTCTTAGGTACTTTAGCCTAAACATTTTGTCTTGCACCTATGCCTACATATTTATGGGAAAAATAATAGTTTCCTGAAAAATTTTGAACTTGAGAGTTTAATCAAACTTGGCATAACTACGATGGAGAAGCTCAACAAAGTGGCCAACTCTGTCCGTGACTGCGGCTGAACGGATTTGCTTCAAACTTCCCGTCTGGGGTTTGTCACATCATTCCCCGAGTCAAAGTCCGAAATTTCATTTCAAAATTAAGGATACTTTACTTTAAGCCGATTACAGGAAAAATTGATTTTTTTCAAAAACCGTCAAGTGCAAAGTAATGGCGTACTAAGTTTTAGAACTACCATGCCCACTTTTAGAAAATTTAATTTATCTCAAAATATTTGCTAAAAATCAAAAAAATATCATTAAGGCAGAACTGATAGACCTGTTCCCTACAATTAACTTATGCAGTGTGACCACGCCCATTTCTGAGAGCGTTTTTCGAAAAATTATAAATAATGTAGAAGCTCCCAGATAGCATCATAAAAATGCAGAATGTCACGCACACTTTATTGTAAACTTATGTCATTAAGGTGCAAGTATGTAGGTACACTTTATTTATACTACGACTTTGCAAGATATTGTTGAGTGGCATGGCACTTTGCTTTAAATGTGTCACACAATTGATTAATTGGAAACACCTACTCGTGTAAGGAAGCATTTTAAGAGTGCAGATGTACGGAGCTTACACTGAGTTACATAAATTCCTCTTATGCGCTGACCTACAGGACAGGACTAGTTCTTAATCACTCTCCTGATTTTCCATTCCTCTCTGGTTGGGAATTCTTGTGAGAAACATTAGTTAAAGTTCAACGAAGACCTTTTACCAGGTCACCTGGTATCGTGTCCATATGGTTAATTCTTCCGGCATCTAGATTCCCTGAGTCAAGCGCTGCTGTAAATAGCTATGAATTTGCTTACTATCTGTGGGATTATAATTGGTGAACTGGAAAGAGGTTGAGTCTTACTTAGAACTCTATCGGGTACGTTGTGTTCCCTTTCCTTGTGGTTTCTGTAAGGAATATATGGTTTGTTGGTGACTTCTGTGGGCAATTTTTGGGCGTCTTGAATCCATGGAAGTTATTGATTTCGTTGATGGGGATATCGATTTGTGTGAATTTGATTACACAGATTGTCACAGATTCTAAATTTTTTGAGAAGTATTATATTTAGTATCAGCGTTGGTCCCAGCACTTTGTTTTGCAGCCTTGCTTTTATAGCAGAAGTACTGTTCCATGTGTTCTTCCTTCTCTTCGCCATTGGCACAAGTTGAGGCCAAGTTTGTGTCCATATTTATTGAGAATGATGTGTCCTGTTAGAAGTCCCATCCAACCTCATTTTGATTATAATTAGAGCATCTATTGGACAGAACATAAGTAGCTAATCGTGAGGACTTGCATCTTGGTTAGTGGTTAGTGGTACAAAGCATCACACGTTCGTTCAGATTCACTGTGTATTACAATAATTTTTACGAACCATCTCATGTAGATATGAACCATCTCTATGCGGATCTATCTCTGAGGTAGACTCCTATGAATCATTTGTTGTTAGTTCAAACTTTATAGTCCTTGAAATTCATTGGAATTTACCCAAATACGGTCCTCGTGAATAAGAAAAGTAAATTTTGAATTTCAGTGCTAACAAGTTTGTTAATGGGAGCAATAGCCAAAAGAACGTTTCTAAGGACTCTAGCCCAGCCATCTTTATTACGATACACGGTAGTGGTGTATACTTCTCCTCATAAACATTGTGTGTTAAGGTCTCTCACTTTGGAGTTCTCGTTTGAGCACATCTGCTCTATTCCCAGCACGGTTGGAAGAAAAGAAAGGATGTGTGTGGTTCCTATGTGTCAGCGTCAGGAGCGTATATTATTATTCGAAGCATTTTAGGGCCATAAAATGTGTTGTTTTTTTTTGGCACCAAAGAACTTATCTGGTGACCACCCAAATAAGTTTTAGGTTGTTTATGGGGTCCGTGATTCTTCGCCAATTATTTTGAACAGCTGCCAGCATTCTTTTGCTTAGTAAAAGGGGAAACGTTGCCTCTCTTGTCGTAACATTTCAGGAAGTTCGCCTTCACTTTTCACTGATTTTACTTCAGCTTTCAACTGCAGTGCTAATATACAGCCTGCTACACGAGATAAGCTTTGTGGGACAACGAGTCACTACTCTTAATATATGCAAGAAACGGTTTTTAGAATCCAATTAACATGGAGTCCATTACTGCGAAGAGCAATGCGTACATTTTAGTCCAAGAGCCTTTGTATTTCCTGGCCTCATTCAGTCTATTTGCATAAATATGTAGCATGGTGGCTCTACCCTCGAAGCAGCTGGACCCAGCACGAATAAGTTAACTCAAATTAATTCTATTGTCTTAAAGATTTCTGTACATGCCCACCCTGCCCGAGGACGAAACGCGGTTTATTACCTTAAACCGCTCGTAAACCTTTGCCTGTCTCAAGAATAAGTTATGGTTTCTCTTCCTAATGAATACTTTTATTTATGACGACGCACAACGACGCAAAGGAAGATGAGCTCCATCAAGAACAATGCAAAGCCATTAATACCGGCCCACTATCACTCTCATTCTTATACAAACCAAGCACTGAATTCAACAAGGATCATTAGCATGACTTAACCTGTGAGCCCACGACGATGACATGCGTATCCCCATCCCACTTCCTCAGCTCTGTCACCTTCATTGTGTGCATTGTTTCACCTCGTTTCTCCGCCGTATGTCGTCTCTTTTATATAGTGCCGCAGGCACAAAACAATCCTTGTACTAATGAATATCCTTCTTCAATTTCCGACCTACTTTCTTGCCATTCGTTCCTTCTCCTTTGTTACTTTGTATCGTCATACCACCATCCTAAACAGTAAAAACAGAGAAAGAGAAAAACACACGTTCCATTGTTATCCAAGAAACTTGAAGAATCCTTGCCGTCATATCCTTCTACCTTACATAATTAGCGTTCATTGTGTAGCTTAGAGACCTTTTCACATTCCGTTTGGAACTAGTTTTGCATAATTTCTCGCGTTTTTCCATTGCAGAGCGTCAACATTTTGCCCAACAACGAGGACGACGACGAAGCCGATAATACCAAACACCCAAATGCGCCATCAGAATGGATGAGGACCGCGAAGATAGAATATGAGATTAAATGGGGCTTTAAGGCCCCACGGAGCTCCATACATTGGACGCTCCATTGGTGCTAAAAACTATCGTGATAAGCGACCGCAACAACAACAACAACAACAAAAATCAATCTACAAATACAACAACCAACACAACAACAACACTACAACCGCTAGTGATCAAAGCAATAACAACAACATCACAACACTACCAGCCGTAGCAGCAGCAGCAGCAGTAAATAATTTTAAGCGCACGCCAGGATATTATCCTTCAACCAACGAACCCGACGTTTTTATCAATAAGCAACACAACACCAGTCACAAGCGCAGTGGAACATCAGTGAAAATGGCCCCAATCAACAGCAGGTCTAGAAAAATTGCAGCCGCAGGACGAGCAGGCTGCGACGGCGGTAGAGTGTCGCAATCTGCGGATATGGGCGTCAAACATGAGCGCCACCTAATGCGTGTCCCACAATCATTAGCGGCGGGCTTAAGCAGCTATTCCACGTTCGTACTATGCTTAGTGTATGTTCTTGCCTTGCTGCCGACCCATGTCATATGCGATGACGATAATGGCTTTTTCGTTAATACCTTCAGCATGGGACCAGAGACGACGACTCCTGAATTCGGTAAGTGCATTTGCAGGAATCGGGCTCGCTGTGGCGGCGCTGTTGGCAGTTCCTAAATTATACCCAACAGGGTCGGGTGCTAATTTGCTTGAGTAAGCCACTGCCACCCATTGTGGGGTGGCTTCCTTTTTTTTTTTCTCTCTTCTTCCTCTTTTTTCTTCCCGCCCTCCCATGAGCGTTTTTATCGCTGTTGTTGTTGGAAATATGGAAATTATGTAGGGCAATTAGGAGGTGTGTGTTCCCAATGAATACGAAATGAAGGGAATTTAGCGCGGGAATGCCTGAAATTAAGGACAATTGGTGAACGTATGTTGGATGGATATGCATACTTTTTCGTTGAGTGCTATAAGTGCGGGTATTAGAGTGCGCATCGTTACGCTACTGGTGTGCGGGTGGGGACATACACTCCTGTGGAATGTTCAGGGATCGTAGAAGGTAATGATTCGAAATTTGTTATGTATGACGTGCAATTAAGCTAGTCGTGCTGGTATTTATGAAACATATAAAGCTGAGATATTTTTGCATTTTTATTTGGGTTGTTAAAATGAATTTGAGCGAGGAATGGTGTGTCCTTCAGTTCTGATGGCATTCATGTATCTTTCTTGCCTCTAAAGTCCCGCTTTCACTTCCTTAAAAAAAAAAGGAACCAAATCTTAAACCGAGTAACGACAGAATTGAGTCCATTGTACCCATTTGTTTAACCCAGGAAATGCTGCAAAGAAAGACTGTTGTATGTAAGTAGTTCTCGATAGCGATATGAATCGTAGGAACTTATTTAGTTCAATATTACCCACATCCACCAAATCTGTGAAGAAGAAACTGTCAATAGTTCTCATTCCTCTGGCTGATAAGGCAGGAGAGTCATACAACAGGTGTCAGAAATATTTTTAATTTCCTTCTCATCCAAACAGCTCTTCTACAATAGTCGTTATACAGAACATCGAGATGCTCCACATGAATAGCAATAGCACAGTCCCCGAGAATTATTTCAAATAGGACTCTTATGTTCTTATTTAGGCCCGATCGTTGCTTGCTGCCCGTTGCACATGTGCCCAGATTATTTCATCTTCGATTTGCTTGATCAATGGCTTCATCTTCTAATTTTTTCTTGTCTTTCTTTGAAATACTGTCCCTCTTTTTTCCAGGTTATCACCTGGCTGTAGTGACTTTGAAGACACTACAATCTTCATTAATTCCAAAGCAATAGAGTAAGAAGCTATGCTTGCTTTCTTGATTCGTTTATCGATGTTATCCAGTTTACTTTGAAGTCTAGAATTACGCCCGAATATCGCGCCTAGTGAAAAACACTATCTCTGTTTTCAATAGGTTAACTCCCAATCTTTTAAGTCTTTTACTAAAGTCTAGAAGGAACTTTCCTGAGACCAGGATGGCCACATCATCATCATAGGTCGACACGTTGAAGAGAATCCATACCATAGTGTGAACCTGAGTCTCCATTAACAACCTTCTCCAATTAGCCCGGTCTTTAGCTAACTGTACGTTGTTCCTCCACTTCAGATTCTAAGACTATGAGACCCGGAGCATTTGTGTCCATCCGCTAAACACGTCCTAGATACTGACTACTGATGGATAACTTTTTGACTAGATTAATGATGATGTCGCTGCATAGCTGCTAGCATAGCTCGTCATTGAATCTCCTCCTCCAAAGACCGTGAACGTAAACTGATTCGAAAACTTGTCGAAAAATCTTTCTTTCGACCGAGGGCCCCTCGAAAGAAGAGATTCTAGATGGAGTCTAAGCTTCAACGCCATAAAGCAGGACTAGAATGATCAGCGTCTTGTACAGAGCAGTTAAGGGTTCAAAATAAGGCTTACCTACTCAACTGCCTTCTCAACCCAAAGAAACAGCGATCGGCAAAAGTTATTCTTCGTTCCATTTCTGGTGAAATGTCATTGTCGTGTTTACAGCAGAGCTGAGGTTAATAATTGACAAAAATATGTCCAATTCGCCGAAGCTGTGTGTCGCTTCTTGTTCGCAGCAAACCGCACCAGTGCCAGCCTGCTGTGCTCTGTAAATAGTGTCAATATCGTGGGCATACACTAGTAGTAGCAGAGACTTTTCAAAGATTATATACATCAAAGGTCCTTAATGCACCAACGAGAGTTCTCCAACGTCATCCTGTGTAGACGAACGAATTTGGCAGAGATGTCCCAGCTAGACATGGCTCTGCATAGCTCGTCTCTAAAAATACTGTCATATGCGGCCTTGAAATCCATGAAAAGGGGGACCGTATCGATTTGGATTTTTGAGCTTTTTTCAGGATCTGTCGCGGTGTGAGGGGTTAATCGACTGTGGACTTTCCTGGCTTTAAACCACACTGATAAATACCAATCAAAGTGTTGACGGAGGTTTCTACCATTCACACAGTTTTGTTTGTAAGAATGTTAAATATCCCAAACACATTCTCTATGCACTTTTAAAGTTGAGAAAAGGCACATGCGACCTTCAGCGGAGTTTGACATCTAGTCTCTAGAGTCAGTCGATTTTTTCGGGTACATTGTTAGGAGTATCATGGGCTTATAAGTGACTCAGGTCCTAACAGATTCTAAGACCTTACTTACTTACTTAACCGGCTCCCGACCCGTGAAGAGTCTCTGCCTGAGACACGGCAACCTTCCCTTCGATCCCGGTCAGAGTTCGCGGTTATATCTTCTCCTCCATTCGCCCTCCTCGCATAAGGGATCGAAAATTCGACGAAGAATTTTTCTTTCGAAAGTGCCCAAAATCTGCTTTGCTTTTTTGCTTATCGTTCAGCACTCGGCTCCATATATCACAACTGGTAGGATCAATGGATTTCGTCTTCCGAGATAGGAGTTTTAAACCCATTGACAGTTGCTCTAAGACTGTTGTTTACAATTCCTTGATGACCAGTGACCTACCCATTAAATTGGACGACATAACTTTATCGAAAATCCTAGCGCCCTTGATACCTTTACTAAGGCATGGAATTGACTCTGGAAAATAGTAGAACACATTGCTACAGGCATCGAGACTTTGGTGCTGGGTTGAAAGACATAAGCTCCAACTGCAGATTCCATCCAATTTTCAAGGTTTCATTGTAACACACCAAAGTAGAACTCCCTGCTCATGATGACGGGGATAGTGCAAACTTTTTCCTTTTTGAAAGTAAGTCAAACATTTTCCGGTCTCCATGTACACTTGGTTTATTCTTGTATTCTAGCTCCAGCTTAATATGACATCTAGCGATTCTTCACATTATTTTCGCCCCTAAATATGAAAGTCCTCCAATGTTCCCTTGGCGACTGCAAGAACATCTCCACATAAAAACTATATTTTGTAACACAGATACTCTCAGGAGTTACTTAAGATCAGAAGCAACAAGCCCCTAGGGATACTGTGTACTCTTCAAGTATTGTAATTTCCATTTGTTGGACATTATGGGTCTTCAGATATCGATACATATTCCTGTACCGACGTATCAATTACTGGAAAACAAAAGAACATACTATGATCTTCTCGGACCACTGTCCGCCCGAATGCATCTCCAAAAGAACAAAGGCAGTGCATATGGTAATAATTAATTTACCATTATTACAATGCCACAGCGTCCATCCCAGTTGCAGGACGTCTGCCGAGTTAAGCTGCATGCGATGCTATATTAATTACTTTTTGTTAAATGCACCTCACCACTGCCATTTGTTTGCTTCAGAGGACATTGTGATCCTTTTATGTAAGAAGTATAAAAACCCAAGTATGTCAATTGCTTGGAAGTAGTATTACAATTTATCGCCTGGAAGTGATGGCTTATGGGTTCCCTCGTCAACACTATCATCGCTCGCCAGACGGCGCGCGGTTGGAAATACCAATTTTTTGCCCGACGGCGTCGCTTTTATTGCAAGGCACATGCTCCGGAGAACGAGGACGATGATGACGATGGATCAGAATTAAATGGTTGGAAACGTACCACCACCAGTACAGCTAACTGCTCCGTGTGGGAATTCGCCGAAGGAGCAGGGTGCCTTTCAAAAAACCATAATTGGAATTTCCAAGTACTCCACTGCTGCTGGGGATGGTGGTGTTTGTATTTTTTTTTTTTTTTTTCTTGCTCTCATGTTGTGGCAGCTGTAAATTCCAACAACGGCATGCCACACGAAATTCATTAAAAATGGAATCCTCGTATTGTTCGCCTACCTACTACCTGAACGACACGTCCCCTTAATATGCATTTAGTGCTGAGGCTACGGCTTGAATGAAGGATCAAAATTTGTGCCCGGGTGCTCATTTCTCGATTTCTTCATCCTTCATCAACGTACAAGTCCGGATGACTTAATAAACTACAAGAGGGAGACCGTGCCTTACCCAAGGAGACGTGAATTTTGAAATAATTTCCATGTTGCTGTGAAAGTGAAAGATAAATAGCATAAATTTGCATGAGGTATTTTGATGAGCCAGTTCTTTTACTTTTATTTTCTCTGGTATAGGCTTTTGAGTACTTTTAAAAAAAAAAAAAAAAAAAACCTTAAACTGGCCTTGACATAGCCTGTACTAAAGGTTTGATATTCATTCTCCAGTTGACTACGTGAAGGAATTTAATAATCCCTTTGATACACATTCCTATTCTGGTTTCGCATCTTTCGCAGACCGACGATTTTTTATTCCATTTATGAGGAAATGTATCTACGTGAGGGTCCAGGTCTTATTTCAATGAATTCTCTTATGAATTACGTTCCATATTTATGTAGTTTTTCTTCGTTTTTTTTTTTTTATGAAAATAAAGAAAAAGTCCCTATCAGCACAGAACATTGAGAAATTTCCTCTCTCCGTTTATTAGTTCACGTTCTGAGAGAGAGAGAGAGAGAGAGCCAGTATTCGAATTTTTAATTTCCGCTAAGGATTGCATAGAATGCAGGAAAGGATTCGCCATGTACGTACAGTTGACATTTTCCTTACACCTCCATGTACAAACAGACAGAGGCAGTGGGTACCCACTGAAAGTTTACTACTTCCCGGTCACCAGTTAAGGCTTCTTGGAGATATGTCTGCGTACTAAGTTCTCATGTTGGTTGAATGGCTATGGCAACTGGCAAGTTGCCAAAAGTGAATTTTCTTCGAAACTCTTATTCGGAGACCAATAGATACACGTATAGCTACACGTGCCACCGATTACATCACACGGTGTGTGCATACAACAAATGAAGAAGAAATAATTTATATTTAAATAGACAACATGATGAGTTTTCCTTAACAAAGGAAAATTATTTCATAACCGATTTGAATATCCTTCAAAACACACCCATTCAAGCGATATTTTTAACCCTCAAATTAATTTAAACAGCTTTTTTGTATTTTTTTTTTTTTTTGTGTGAACAGAACGCCTTGAGCGATTACGATGAATTCATTTTGAATTGATCCATAAATTTGTTTAGGTTAATGTTGTTTGAAACCCTTCTTATGTCCATAATTATGGGATAAATGGGCCGACAAATTGGTCTTCATTGTTCATTGAAATTGTAGGCGATTGGCATGGAATGGCATGTTTCGTAATGGATCCCTTTGGTTCTTACTCAATTTACGATGAAGCAGATTTTTAATTCTTTTTCATTTTTTCTAAAGCTGAGCGTACGTTTGTAAATGTTTTTAAACTTTTGAACCAGATACATAGACATCATATGCGCCCCATGTGTTCATTGGATTGAGAGTAGGGTTTCGAATCACAGACGTGTCTTACTTAGCAAATAAGTCAACGAAAGGGTGGGCTATCTGTTGGATTCTTTTTAAAAAGGCTTTTCTGGTCAATATTTTCCAACGCTTGCATTGCTTAATTGAAAAGAGTAAGCCTTCCGAATAACTATGGAATATTATTTTATTCAAATAACTCACATCCTGTCAACCCAAATGCTGGACGGCTTTCGTGGCACGTAGTCCCATCTTGCTGGAACCAAAGCTCGCCCAAGGCAAACCACTCAATTTCTGCAATAAGAAATTGGTCATCATCCCTCGGTAGTGCTCTCCATTGACCTTTCATCCATCGTCGTCTTGGAAGATAAATGGGCCAATAATGCCGCTTCTCCAAACACCCGTACACCAGCTGCAGTTGGTACATTATTTCGTAGCTTTTCAAAATTTCCCAACGTGTCTCGAGTACGGCGGTAATATTGAGTCAGATGAATGAACGCATATGAACTGTCAGTATCAGAATAACATATGATTCAAAAAGAAACCAACAGATGGCCTTTACTGTACAAATCATTTATACAATATGCATATTCACTTTTTGGTTTTTTTCTTTACAAATCAATTTTGACGGATGTTCTTAAAATAATTGGAGTTTTCGTTATGTCAAAGGTAGTATTCAAAAATGATTCAATACTCATATCGAGGTGAGACTTTTGGAAGAGCAAATTAAAAAATGTGTGTCTGAAGAATATATCAATGAATACGAAGTTATGAGTTCGGTTAATAGGTTTGATAGAAGATTGTCAATAGTTAACTAGGATAACTAAGAATCCATTTTTCCTAATTATTAGAACCTATAGTCTTTCACAGGTGACCAAAACCACCCAGATGAGTGTATGAATCTCACGAGTTTACTTTTTTCTTAGACCGTCCAGTTTCTCAAGGAATTAGATCCTGAAAGATTCTCTTTTAATGGTGAAGAGTAGATTCTATTTCCTTTTCGCTTGCATTCATTCCTTCATATAGACTCAACTGTCTTAATACAGACTCCTCCCTGCTAGAAGTTCTGTGGAAGAACGTTCAGTATCACAGCCTATCCATTGAATCCTTGCCACTTGTCCAAGATGGTACTTTTTCTCGAGTGCCTTGCACCAAACAACCGAACCGTAGATTAAAATTGGTCGTACTACCAGGGTAAAGCCAGTACACCACTTTAAGTTTAGATCGCCATGTCTTTTTCCGAATTTTTGTAGAAACGTATGATTGAGTCCTCCTAAAACTGCACCTTAGGTGCTCTAGTTGACTATCATTTCAGAGAGTGGAGTGGACTATGCTGAGTATTTGTATAACCCACTATCTTACGCTGGCTGCTTATTTTGCTTCAGTACTCACATTATTAAATGCCGCTTCGATGTCGAGTTCGGCTCCTCACTTCGGAACTACACTCTAATAGAATGCATACTCTTAGGCGTAAGTCAAAAATCAATTGCTCGCGCTGTAACTTCACGCTACAAGGAAAGAACATCATAATCTGTTGAACCCAAGAGCATAACAGAAATAAAATGATTAGATGAACTGAATTAAAGGTTCCATGTTTACTGCAATGTCTAAAGCAATGGTTTAACGATGTGTGACGTCCACATGTAATTTTGTGTAAAACCCGGCATATATTCAAATGAACAACGTCTTGGAAAACTACCGTCTCTTGTTTATTAGTGCAATGATGACATTCTCTTAACTTGGAGTAATCCCATAACCATAATTTCTTTTCTGTCAGAATTAAAAGTTGAGGAATACGATTTCCATCCAAAAAGAGTCTACAAGGGACAGGCAAGTTTCGGTACACCTGTTGTGCGGACAGGAACTGCAAGTTCGTGAACTAATGATTAATAAGAAGAAAAGCCACTACTAAATTCTTTTCGGGTGATTTGAGTTCTGAGTATCGAGTGTTCTTTTCCAATGGCCCGATGTGTTACTAAAAATTTCTCTACCCTACTGCCAGTGGGTTTCGTAAGTGACACTCATCCCCCGTGCAAGCACCTCAATTACATACATATATGTTTACTCGTATGTATGTAACAAAGTCCATGGAAAATTGAAACGGAAAACCAGAGTTTCAAACCATATACTTACATGCTACAAAAACATTGCATACGCTCCGGAGAAAAATAAAGTATACAAATGCTTACCACCTTTGATAGGAGCTTAGTTTAGGTTCATCAATTTAAGGTAACTTAAGTTACTGCTTAAATCAATAAACAAAAATCTCTTCACTATCAACAACCATCTCCATCACACTACCTGTCCTTCATTAACCCGACCGGCCTAGCATTTGGAATGAGAAAGTAATTAATTTCCCCCTCACACCAAAAGCCAAGTTATTGTTATAATGAATTAAACCAAATGACTCTCCCAAGTATTCAATGTATGCCATACCCTTGTCATAAAAGCCACCTTTTCTCACTACCAACCTAAAATATATACACCGTCCAAATGGAAACCATTAAACGTCAATAGACCGCCGCCTGTGGGCAATGGGCTCCATCAAATCATTTTTCATCCTCCAAACCACAAAATCTCACATGCATACTCCCATATAAAAGACATATCCCTGGGGTCATATATTTTACGAGAACAGGTCGATTATCCTTAAGAAGTTAAACTCCTCTCTAGCCCGTCTGTGGTAGGATATATAGCCTAACACCACAAACTTTCAATGAAATCTAATGAGATACCATAAATCCGAAAATCCTTTTTAAGTCCTTTGAGACTCCATAACGCCAGCGCATACACACAAAAGTGAAATTGTCTAAAGCAAGAAAAAGACGACAAATAATCCCCGAACTATAAATTTCCTCATAGGCGATTGCACATGGGCATGTACGAGGACTCGCACTGATATTTGCATATTCCGTTTGACGCCCTAATGATATGCAAATGACCGAATCAGGACCGCAACCATAGTGCAAGACTCAACCTAAATGTACTTCTTTTCGAATGTTGTCCTTCTATTCCATATGAGCTGAGCAAAAGTGGAAGTGAAAAACTGCTAAACGAAGAAAGGACGAAAAATGCATTTTCTTTTTTTTTTTCCTTCTCTGAGACACGAATGAGAAATTTCTTCTATTTTGCATCCGTCAGCCGCCCTCGAGGTGTCGTCCTTTCATCATCGTCCTGAATGCTAGGGAGACACACTTCAAAAAACGGCCGTGTGTGTTGGTTTACTTGAATTTTAATTAAATACGATGAAAGAATATTTTTCTATGAAAAGAATGCATAGCATCACGTTGTCCCCATCCCACGCCCGACCGACCACCATTATGTATATTTTATGGATATTCTGTATTCCAAGGACATTTTCATATTATTGCAAAAAAAATTGTTATAATTCAATGTTCTGCACTCAATTGAGCAGAAATGAATTCATTGAACACTAAGGACTGTTAGAACTAATGCCCTGCGACGTGTGTAAGTGGAGAAAGGACGAAATACCAAACCACAATGACGTGCAAACTCGACAAAAAAGAAATATGCAAAACCTATTTTCTTTGCTTTTTTTTTGTTTTAGGAGATTATCGCATTGCATTGGCAACGGAGCAACATAATTAAAAACGAAGGACACGAAGGAAGGGATTTAAAAATACCTAAAGTACCTCACTGTGAGTGGTTTATATTTAGGCTGCTAGGCTTTTTGCGAACACGATGTAGTTGAAGCCTTTTGAAATTATGAATAAGTGAACGCAACTAGAGGTTGAAGGGTGAATAAAATTCTACAACGACGACAGTTTTTGGTTTTTTTTTTTCATTTTTATTGTTGTTGAGTCCTTTTTTCTAGAATTATGCTCTGCCATCCTGAACGTGACAGTATCTTAAGATGTTATTTAGGAATAGTTTGTAGTGTTTGTGAAGGCTGACATAAACGAGGATTCTTTGTTAAGGTGGTGTGTGGTTAAAGGGCAAAGGACATGTATGTGGTTTTGCCACATCAGAAGACAAAAGTTTTGTGTTGGAGGGTAGACTTAAGTTTTTGTTTACATAGTTAGATTTACTCGAGGCATGTTATGATAACTCTTTTCTATGTACAAATGTTTATTCGCAACCGGTATGTGACGTTATGGTCATTGCTAAGCTGGACAGGACACTTGTCCCGTTGAAGGTTAGGTTAAGTTGGTTTTTCTATTCAAAATATCTATTACTCGGGGAATGATTTTTTCTTTTTTTTTTTTTGTTAATGGACAAATCATTCTGGGTCTGTCATCGTTGTGGAACGTCTCATCGACAAACGTTTGCAAGCGATAGAGTCTTATAAACGACTGTGAAGGAGAAAGGTCATGGTGTTTAATTGTTACTCTCAACATATGCACCACACCAATGAGTTTCACTATCCCATTTTTACGAGCGTCTTACGAACAAGCTTACCTTTCGTCCCGGTATTGAAGAGTAGGCCTCCATACAGAATATAACATTCTCATCGCGAATGATTCAGAAACTATGTCCTGGATTCTATAGATCTAGCGCGACAAAGTGGTTGAATCTCTCTCGAGCTCAGGGATGGTCCTTCTGCAACCAGTTTGTACCTCAAGACTGTACCTCAAATGCTTAAAAGCGGGCCTCCGAGGTCACCAAAGTTTAAATCATGCGATTTAGGTTTTTTTTGGTTAGTTCGCCCGTTTGGCCCAAAATGCCAAGGAAGAGGAGATATATGTTGCATTGCATGGGATTCAGTGACTTTTCCTCGATACACCCAGGTACATCCCATTTATTCTCAAATGCTAAATAGCAAATATTTAATGCGAATAGTACCTAATCAACTGAACGGAATGCCGCCGTTCAAAATTTCATCTCAAACGCAATATCATCCTTGAATCAATAAGCTATGAAAATCTCATTTAAGGCTCAGAATAAGTCTCACACCCTTCGCAACGTTCTGGAAACCCTCGTCTCCAAAATGAAGCAATCAAGGCGCCATATTGCTCAACAGGATGTCTGTTGCCATAGAGCAGCCTGGCAGCTTTATATTTTCCATCGATTTCATGTCATTGTGTGAAAATGGAAACAAAACCAACGACCTGTTTCCGATAACTTCAACCTCATGGCATTTGGTTTCTGCTGAATAAAACAAATTTCATTTTCTCAATTGTATCCACCTAGTGGTTATTGCCAAAAAAAATTTAATTCACCCTGGAATTTGTTCCTCGTCCTTTTCGCACACTAATCTCCTCCATTGGTTGAGATTCAAACATCTTCCTCATGCAAGACTAAGAGAAAAAACGAAACCTTTGTCTTTTTTTCTTAATTTTCTTCGAAAAAACTTGATAAAGCCTCATTAATATTCATGAAAATTCGATTCCTCAATTAAACCCCAACAAAGTCAGAAACTCTTATAAACTTTTCACCAACTTGAATCCATCTGAAGTTCCCCCATATCCTGGGTTTTAATTAATTTTTTATTATCTCAGCGTTAGCGCGTTTCCAGGAAACGATGGAAATCCAAAAGCGGTAAAAGAAACTCTCAACTGCAAGCAGAACTTTCTGCGCCTCCTGCTGAAAATTGCATGAATCCTTGAGATACACACATAAGCTCTAGCTTTCATCATATCCATCCGAGGTGTGTGTGGAGTGCGCGTATTCTCATCAATCTCCATTAAACCAGTTTCCATATTTTCATTAATTTTCAAACCAATACCATCATGTATTTGAATGCAAATTCAATTTTAATTCTCCTCGGGGGAGAATGCACACAAAACTGGGACGAAAACAAATCCGACCCAGAAAGAACAATCTAAAACCTTTAATGTGAATTTAACCGCACACAGTGCGAAGTCTTTAGCTTGTCATTAATCATTCTGAGCGAAGGTCCTTTTCTGTGAGGTGTTACAGAGGTTGAAAATCGATTCAGCCGCCTTGACAGGTTAAATCGGGTTGAGTACGGCCAAAAGTGATTTAAAATACCACGGAGAGTGGAATACACCACACCACACTATGCTGGCAAATCCTTTTTTAAACGAACGCAATAAAACGCAATGCAAATCAGTTGGACCAATAAATTAAGTTTGGATTTCCTCTATTCGTCCTGCTTCTGTTTTGGTGTCTCGGGGGGTTGTGCTGTACTTACTATATTAATTGATTACACATCGGGAGGGTGAATTTGTTTTCCTGTCTTAAAGTTTCCGTTCTCGTCTTACAGATTACGCCAGCCGGGGAAAGAAGAAATTTGGCGACAAGTGCGAGAACACCCTCGAGTGTGGATTTCCTGGATCGATATGTGACCCGAAGAAAAAATCCTGCCAGTGTGTCGAAGAATTGCCCGTCACCAATCACATTGATAAATGTGGCAAAGGTAAGTGCTAATAGCAGTGTATTCGAGTAGTTGGTATGGAAATGAGTTTTGAAACAAAATAAACAAACAGTTTTATTGGGAGGGCTTTTAGGCGCAATGGCAGTCTAGAAGGCGATAATTCTGGCCGATTATGACAGCATTTTCGAAAAGTTTTAATTGAGGCAATTTAAACGGAACTTTATTGTTTATTTTGTGTGGCTTTGTGGGTAAGGTGTCGGTCTAGATGTCATCTATCTTACATAAACTTTTTATTGGTAACGACCTTACAACAAAATGAATTCGAAAAGTATTGTTTTTGAAACTACGGAAATCTAGAGAACATTAAGTAGTTTGAAATTCGTTAAGGAAAATAATAAATGTATTTTACTGCTGCCTTTAGGAATACACAAACAGTTTGTACAAAGTTGTATCGTATTGCGCTCTTTTCGATAATCTCTTTATTTTTTGAAGATGATTTATCAGACTTCCTCACCGATGCCGTCGAGAGTGTGGAACACAGGAATTTTCTGCACTTCGATTTTATGTAAACCGGACGGAATTTTTTTTTGACACATTTGCGCGAGTTTTTTTTAACGTATTATTAGTTGTCACTAATGCTTTTTACAGAAATCATATTGAATTACTGTCGTATTTCTATTATTTTTTTCATGAACTTCTCAGTTTTAAATTTGTTTGCACCCTTTTGTCAAATGACATTGGTTGACATTTCCAAACGTCAAAAAAAATTCAGAAAATTTGAAAAAAACTGAAAATCCGACAGTCATGTGTGAACAGGGCTTAAAGCGCCGGTACTAGATCACACAAATAGTACAATTTTAGACATCGGACATGAAATTGTTTTGTCAAATGTTTTGTGTCGGTGGTACAGCGTTGTTGTTTGACAGCTGTTATGTGTGAACATTAAGGAGCATGGAGAATTATGTGACCGCAAAATCCACTCGGAAATCGTGAGATTTCTGCGAAAATTTGACTCATCGGGTCAGTTCGAACCTAAAAGAGAACTATCTGTGCTCATCCAATTGAGGCTAATCAAAACATTACAGAGTTTAGTAAGAGAAGACTTCGCTTTTGAAAGGAAAGGAAATGTATAGCTATGTATGCCAATAACCCAAGAATAATTCCTGAACTGAAAGACGAGATTCGATGCACCATGGAAGATTCACCACTAAGCCGAAATGTCATCGAACATTTATGTAAATAAACACTGTCCTTCTTTTCAAACTTCAAAACAAGCGGTATTAATGGAAGACTCTTTGGTTTAGTGAGAAAAGGTTCGAAAAACTCAAGAAAACATTTAATTTCTCACTTTTGATATCAATTAATGAGACCAAATGTCTAAGAAGATCTGTTTCATCTGCAGATATGCGTACATCACTGGTTGCACATTATCTGCATGTTTGTTTGCAGTCGACGGTCATCGATATGAACTCTACATCTTCGATTTTGTTTTGTCAATGATTCGAAGATTTTCGATGGGTTATAGTAATAAATGTGTATGATGGATATTCTGATCTCAATAGGGAGTAACTCGAGAATTATAACGGGTACAAAAGTGAACAAAATGCTTGGTAGCGGATAAGAAAATAAAACTCTTTGAAACGTTTAAGTCACGTCTACTGGCTGACAGAGATCAAATCAAGAAATGAAATGGCACAGTCAAGACATGTCAAAGAGAGAGAGAGATTTAATTAAACTTTGTTCTACATTACAACAGCATTCACAGACCTTAAGCAACAGGATAATATTAAAAAAAAAAAAAAAACAAACTTGAATCCATTAGCATCAAAACTTCAGAAGATAAGATGAAGCCTCTCCAAATGACTCATATCGCACTCAGATTGTGAAGGGCAGCACTGCTTTCGAGTAGTCGATTCAACCTTAGATCTATCTTACCCTTGTACCTAGACTAGCAGCTTCGGACCGCAGCTTAATATCTACACAGTTCTAATAATTGGACTATGGAAGATGCTATACTTTTTGCAAATGGCAGCAACTGTCAGTTTTGTTTTAATATTTGTGAAGTAAGCAGATACAGAATGTCAACGTGGAACGCTATACTCCTCAAGATAGCGGAATATTCTTTCTGGAATACTGGAATGGAATGGAATAATTTATCAGTGATTTTGGCGCAACGTAAATTTCGGCGGCCAACTGTCACACAACTGTCAGGAGACAGACTGCACAAACGCAAATTAAGAATCTGTGTCTTAACTATTGCGTGAGGTCAAGATTTTTTTGAACCTCTTTTAGAACCTATTCCACTCGCTCATCGTTTGGAGCAGGTTTAAAATGCTTTACTTATAAGTCTAAACTCTAAGCTGGAACTTGCTCAGATTGAGGCTAAGTAAAGTAATTAATTATTCACCAAGAGATTTCCGGAATATCACCGATTTTCTATGCATTTGATGTACGTTGCATTTGATATCGTGGCATATTCTGTCAGTTCCTGAGTGAATCTCAATGATGCAATCAAGACACTAACTCTTTTGGTAGATTTATGGATGTTTTAGTAGTTCTCAGTGCAAGCAGCATTGTCTTTGATTTCTCTTTCTGCTTTCATGCTCAGGTGCCTGTTTTGCATACTTCCAGTTCGTCGAGGATTTCTGCTTAAATTACCATATCATTACAAATGGAGTTCAGGATGTTTGTCCGAAGCAATCACCTAAAAATCGCTTCCTGGGTAAATACCATCGATTCATTAATTAAGCTATGTATAAATCTAACAGTGGCATCTGTTAACTAACTAAACTATAAAAGTCTTGAATCCAACTTCGAAAATAGGAAAACCTATGCGCTCTACATTGTAACTTGATTATGCACTTCTAACGTCCATCACGTGATGCGTACATTAATTTCATTACAAGAAAAAGTTATTTCAGAAATAAATTAGCAATTATTTCACTGGAAAAGCGTGACTTATGACAAATGTCAGTGACTCAGAAAAAATAACCCCGCACCAAGGACTTTGCCATCAAGAATAAATATTAATTACGCTGGGCTACTGTAGCAATATTTTGTTTTGTTTTATATCCTTTTCAACAATTCACTTAATTCCACTCTTGCTCTTGTGTTGCATGTTCGCGTTACATTTGAATGAAATAAAATAACTAAAACATGAAATATTTAAATCCTATACAGTGTAGTGGCAGCCCTTTTTGAGAGAGAGCCTTTGGCAAATTGAATACTTCCAATGCCAAGGATTTACTGCTTAGCTTACTCGTTCCCTTACAACAAAGCATGCATAATGTCATGCTCCAAATACAGCACACCCGGCGTGCTACACTTGTATCGGGTGTATGGTTACCATTGTGGAGCTAACATTCATGGGCCAACTACAAGGGTTGCGTGTTTCCGACAGCCATAACGCAAGGATATCTGGAAGTTGACATTATCTATGCACCACGTTTAACTTTGTCTTTTTATGAACGGGAGGGGATTTGTAAACCCGCATAAAAAGAATTTGTCCCAAAAAAAGGGAAGAAAAAATCGGTTAAGAGTAAATAAAAAGTTTCACCTAAAGTTTGATCGATTATCGAAATAAATGCATAAAGGTGAGTTACAACATAATAAACCAATTCGAGCCCAAGGATGGTTTTGTTCGTGCATCTCGATTGAATCAAAATTGAACTTGACTGTGATTTTGAATCGGAGGTTGGGTACTTTGTCTCCAGGAATTTGTATAAAAAAAGAAATCCAAGTAATGAACAGAAGACTCGTGTGATTTAGTAAGGCTCAATGGAATTTTTATCACTAGTCTACCGAATTTTGAATAAATTTGGTCATGTCACAGTCAAGGTCAAGGTTTGTCAAACCAAATAGGTTCAAAACTCCTTACACTAAGTCTGTCAGTTTTGCTATATAGAACAGCGACCTGGACGATAATCAAGAAACCAAAGAAATAGTTGGCAAAATACAATTGTGCCCAATACGAGCTGTACTGTGATGATGAAGTCCAAAAAGCCAAGAGTACATTAGCTTGGCAGCATCTATCAAAAGGACAGCAATGTTCCAGCTAGGAGGGTTTTCTAATCTCATTCTCATAGCAAAACTATTGTGAATACCATGGCGCTTGGGTTATGAAAGGTCTCAGGCAGGGGTTGAAAGACCATTAGGTAAGTAGAGTCTCCAAAAACATTGAGTTGAAGATCAATGCACGGAGACAAGGACTTACAACACGCCTCATATTGGTCATGTAACGTTCTTACTCTTTCCATGTAAGTTTCCATACAAGTTACGTATCTTTTTTGTACCGGATATGCGGTTTCAACTAACCTTGTGCATTTTAGATCGGTTCAGAGGCTGGTCAGGTAAGTCCAAATCTGCTTGGTGAACTAAACCATCCTTATGCAGAACATACCTGAGCTTGTCGATCTACTAAACTAAATGAACTAAAATAAGATGACATTTGAAACTAGTTCATTTAGTTAGAACTAGATCGTTCATGAACTACGCAAACCTAGTTTCAACATGTGGTTACCGCATGATGTACGATATTTAGCGTTTTCTAGACCGTCCTTTATAACGTTTCGAAAATATCCTACAGCAAGTAAAATACCTCACTTCTTCCCCTGACGCTATTCGAACTAATACTTGCAAAAACACCAAATGATTGCAAAGTAAGTGTGAGTAGAATATATGGGCACACTCTTCCTCCTTTCCTTAGATAAATCCTTACAAATGTATTGCACTTCTCAAAATGTCCTCCCATTGGGTGAAGAAAATCGTTTTCTATTTTTTTCAATTTTCTTCACAGTTGCCTTGAGACAAAAATTGTCAACGCCTATTCCTGCAAGGACATTCACATTATCCCATCACGAACTAACATTGGCGTCGATAGCTACTTTCGTATTCATTACACACAAGTACTCTCTTAAGTGAAGTATATGCATTTTCATGTCACACCGCACTGACGAGCACAAGGATGCACATCCCAACATTCTAGCCCGGAAAATGAACGTAGAAAACTGTATTCACGGTCGAATGCATAAAGCATAATAGACTTACACGAAATCCTATTCCCGATTCCTAGAGGCGGGTACACACTGACAGGCACAAAATGCACCCACAGTATCCTTAATGTTAATTTAATGTCCTAACTCCTAAGATTATTACAGTTTCGTCCTTCCCAATGGAATATGATTTCCTTTAACCGCACTGCCACTCTGCGATGCAGTGAAGCTTATCATTCTCTGTGCATCATCTTTAGAAACGCTGAGTTCTCTTTGTCCTGTTTGTGGGCTTGTATATAGTTGATGCATGTTATACGACCGTCGTAACGACGTAATAGACAATTTTTCCTTCTCAACATACATCAGCAGCATCGTGATTTGTTTGGCGTTTGTTTTTTATGTCCTTTTGGCAAAATTCCATTACTCGAAGACGTTGTGCGGCAGGCACACAAAACGGGGAGGCTTACATGAATCTCTATTTTCGCCAATTCAGATGGAATGACGACAGTGGCAATGCTGACGGGAATGACGACGACAAGAAGTCACGTCCCGATGGAATACCTTCGTCTCTTTGACAACTATTCGTTCTGCTCCAGTTACGAACTAAAAGCTTGTCGTGTTTATGGGTCAAAAGCATGACCTGATTAGGAATACCTCAGGCGAGGAAATTGGAAATTTGTTTGAAGAGAACATGTGTGTGCCTTCATAGCGTAGGCGATGCATATTATCGAAAGCCATTTCGGTCTTGAGGTCACTTTATTTCCAATTTCGTCTAGTTAGTTGATCCTACACACACACATCCGGTTAAAAAAGACCACAAGTTCCTTGAGAAAGGCAAACATACCTTTCCTCAACGACAACCCGACCAATTTATCCCTCCCGAAGGTTAATGTGGTTTCTGGTTCGAACGAGCTAAATCAATTTACTTGGCGTCAGCTTTCCTCTGTACGTTGCTTCACTTTGCAGCACTAATGTGGTCCATGTGTTTGCTATTCAAACACAAGGAGGATAATAGGAAGGCGCTGGGTGTGAGGTGCGAGATGGATCCCAAAGAAGCCAAGGATATGATTTAAAGATTATTTACACTTAAGAATGGATGCGTAGTAGGTTGGGAGCCGATTCTATCTCGAACAGATGACAGATGATTCCTAACTTCGCATACGGTTGAGGAGAGACGGTGTATAATAGATGGATCCATTAGTTTGGGGGATTCTTGAAAAGGTGTCTTTATTTAACGTAGGGGGAGCAATCCGGAAGTCAATTGTGCGTAGAGTGGGTTTGATATTTTGAAAGCAATTATTCAATTAATTTCGGATTACCCACATCCTGTGTACGAGTTTTCCTTGACGCCACTACGCAGTACACATGGGGAAATGGGAATGTGAAACTTGTGCCAAAATACTGCGTGGTTCAATCATCTTTAAAGGCGCCAAGGAAAATTGATTTCGTCTCTGTCTGCATTGCTCTACGTGATATATGATGATGTTGTCAGCCGCGACTGCCAGCAGGGATCCTTGGTGCCGATAGATGGTATACTACGAGTATTAAGATTAATTTGGAGTGGGTACATATAGTTTAAATTTGTTGCCACCCAAAGGACAGCAAACTGCGTTTTATGCGGATGTTCGTATATCCTGTTCATGGAGATCAAGTATGGTAATAAGCTTTCGTGTAGCTACAGAGGCAGAGGTCATCAGTGTCTGGTCGCATTATCTTTAGTTGTTCGCTAGGAAGTTGTGGCCGATAATAATCCCGGTGGTTGAGTCTGATAAACCCAAGGATTTGATTAATTTTGGTATTTCGTCACGTTTTGTCCAATGTTTTCTAGAGACATCACAAAGTGAGAATGTGCTCCATTTCTCGTTAGTTAGTCTCACGAAGGCTTGCTCCATATTCGGTTTAACAAGAACTACGAGCTGTACAGAGGTAACGACCATTGTTAAGCTCTATCCGAACCTGAGTGAGTTCTTCACGATTTCGTTTCACAGGTTTGATTTTGAAGATTGTGGATGACATGGCCTTCCGTTTCGTAAATAGTGCCGTCTCTGTGATTGCTAAAACTTACATACATTTAGAACCCACTTCCGTGTTTCGGGAGTTTACGTAAACGACTAAACTTTGGTGTTTATCCATTCCTCTCTTGAGGGGGAGATTGCTTGAACGTTTAGACTGACATCGTGGAGTGCTGATAAATAATTTGGTTCGGTAGCCAAGTGTGCCCATCTCACTCACAGTTTTTCATTTGTGTGCAGGTCCAATGAGATCAATGTTTTGCGTGATTTTAAAGCCAATAAGTGACTGAAAGTTCACTCCTAGTGCACTTTTCTTCAATCATGTCTAGAATCGTACATACATATATCCAATGTTATGGGCTTACCCAGCATACACAGTCAAGATGCCCTTACCTTCTAAATCTTTGCAAAACCCTAAATAAAGGAAATGAGAAGGTTGAGTTGGACGTTACTCTAAGTTTTTGAAATCCGAATCTTTAGGACATATATCACCTAGCCCAACAAACATCAAATTAAGGACGAGGTAAAACGTTTAACCTTACTTACTGAGGTTGTCAAACCGATACCTTTCTTTCTAAGTTAAAATGGTTAGCAGCGATATCCAGAACTGTTTAGTTGTGGAAATCTTAGAATATTTCGTCACTATATTCAATCCCTGCAAAGTACAGTCTAGTAGGCAGCTTAGATCTACAGTGGAAGTCGATTATAACAACTTCGGTTTCTACTATCAGTCCACTTCACCTTCTTCTGGTTGGGTATTCTTCCATCAAATATAACCTTGTCGGATAAAGCGACATCCGGTTATAATAACCTTATTTCCTCAGTCCCTTCAGGGTCGTTATAACCGACTTCCACTGTATTAAAACGAAATATTTTTATTTTAGTAACCCGACCCTGTTGTAAAGAGGTATTTACATATAAATTTGTCCTTAAATCCTAAATATTGGATTGGAATCTGGACTACACTTCATCGAAGTGAAATATAGTCTCGCTCTGAGCTTTAGCACGGCTGATTTGGTCGCAGGAGTATACAGCAGTCACCTCCATTCTTGCAGTTGACATGCGTTGTCTTTCGAGAAACAAAGACAACCAAGTTAACTGTGGGGCTTTCTGCTATCAATTGCAATGGGCCACTTTTGAAAATGAACGTCAAACCCACATTCAATTAATCTTATATAGATGCCAACCCCAGAACACAAATGACGAAACTTTTGTCGTCAATATGTCACGTTGTCGACTGTGTGAGTCCCATGCCGTAAAATGGTTACAAGACTCAATCAATGAAATCCTTTCAGTAAGAATTGAATACGTACACCAAACTAAAACCGAAACATTGCCAACAAAATAATTAAACGAGTTGCCAATCAATTGTTACAAATAATATTCCAATTCAATAGCAGTTAACAAATGCCTTGCATACCAATACTCTTACTTCAACTACTGTACAACTCAATGGAAAATAAAATCCTTGATTGAATTTCTTCTCTGCTTTTCCATTCCACAGAGGCTGCCGTCAACGAGTCCTGTTTCTTCAACGAACAATGCGAGTCGATCAATTTCCCAACCGAATGCCGCGACGGACGTTGTGTATGCCGTTTCGAAATGACAGCGATTCTCGGCAAGGATGGCATATACGAATGCAAACGTAAGCCCTCGGATGAGGTTCTATTTTTAATTTAATTTTAATTGGACCAACTGGTTGTCGATGCATTGCAACTATGTCTACCTTTTCTGTGTCATGTTCAAATTTCACTTTAATTTGATTTTCTTTTTTTTTTCAATTTGTAGCTGGCAACAAGGCCAAAGGAGGTCCAGAAACCTACATCGATCCGGCTATGATTGGAGTCCTGGTAGGAATGGCATTGATGTTTGTTATAATTTGTGTCGTCCTCCGATTATTTAGCCAGTAAGTAACTTGTAATTTATATTTCACGTGCACGTATCCTTTTTAATGAACGAAAACAAAACAAAGCAAAATAGTATATACAAAAAAAAAACGTATTTATCCTCCTCTCACCTATGTAGTAGAAGGTAAACAAAACCAGGTAAATGACACAAAAAGAAACAAAAGTGAATGGAAATCCAAAAATAGAAAAATGTGAAATTTTCGTGAAATTTGGTTGGTCGCCAGATTGTGTCCTTGAGTGGGAAATTGTACTGCCACAAGTGGTCTGGCGAAATAAAAGTTTTAATGGTTTAGTAAGGGGGGAGGCTAATGGTTTCAATGCGATTCCTCTTACCGTGGATTTAATTAATCTTTTTTTTTGGATAAAGTCAACAGAACAAGTACTCGGCTTGGAAACATTTCTCAACTTGAGTTTTGTATTTCTGTATTGTGCCTGAGTATTTTTAAAGTACCTGCACACAGAATTCTCAACAAATCTCGAAATAAAGAAATATAACTTCTGTACACAGTACAAATTGTTTATTTAAAATATATACATAAGTATGTCGTTCTAATGCATTAAGAACAAACATAAACTAAAGACTATCCGGTTGAAGTTAAACCTTAACAAAATGTGCGAAGGTAGATTTTGAGGCAACAATCGAAGCAAACTATCAACTGTTACCCATCTCCTACTAAGCCCATTCTGTTTTTGAGAGAAATTTTCATTTTGTAATTAAACGTCAAATAGTAAACAACTCTAATGACTACTTATGACGTTGTTTTTTTTTGAGTTCACAGGAAAACTCTGATCAAAGGCTGACCACATCGAACAAACTCTGAACTCTGAATTATATGCGAAATAAAGTTGAACAAAAAATGTTCATATAACTGGCAAATAAAACTTATTTAACTATCAACTCCCAATAGTAAACAAAGTCATAAAAACAAATCAATGACATAAACCACAAAAAGTGACATCAAACCCTTCGTCGAAAATGGAAAAAGAAATGCAATATTGCCTCATTTCTCCTCAACCTCTGCGTTTTTAGTGAAATTGGCCAAACTGAACAAAAAGCTTAACCAAAAAACGTTTGAAGGATGATTTAGATTTTGGTGTACTCGGTTGCTCGACATTTAGCATTTCGTATGCAATGTGGGGTACCACGGTCGAAAATGGAAAAAGTCTCTTCATCGCATGGAAATGCAATATTGCCTCATTTCTCCTCAACCTCTGCGTTTTTAGTGAAATTGGCCATACTGAACAAAAAGCTTAACCAAAAAACGTTTGAAGGATGATTTTGATTTTGGTGTACTCGGTTGCCCGAAATTTAGCATTTCGTAAGCAATGTGGGGTACCACCGTCGAAAATGAAAAAAGTCTCTTCATCGCATGCAAATGCAATATTGCCTCATTTCTCCTCAACCTCTGCGTTTTTAGTGAAATGGGCCAAACTGAACAAAAAGCTTAACCAAAAAACGTTTGAAGGATGATTCAGATTTTGGTGTACTCGGTTGCCCGAAATTTAGCATTTCGTATGCAATGTGGAGTACCACGGTCGAAAATGGAAAAAGTCCCTTCATCGCATGGAAATGCAATATTGCCTCATTTCTCCTCAACCTCTGCGTTTTTAGTGAAATGGGCCAAACTGAACAAAAAACTTAACCAAAAAACGTTTGAAGGATGATTTAGATTTTGGTGTACTCGGCTGCTCGACATTTAGCATTTCGTATGCAATGTGGGGTACCACGGTCGAAAATGGAAAAAGTCTCTTCATCGCATGGAAATGCAATATTGCCTCATTTCTCCTCAACCTCTGCGTTTTTAGTGAAATTGGCCAAACTGAACAAAAAGCTTAACCAAAAAACGTTTGAAGGATGATTTAGATTTTGGTGTACTCGGTTGCCCGAAATTTAGCATTTCGTAAGCAATGTGGGGTGCCAAGGTCGCAAATGGAAAAAGTCTCTTCATCGCATGGAAATGCAATATTGCCTCATTTCTCCTCAACCTCTGCGTTTTTAGTGAAATGGACCAAACTGAACAAAAAACTTAACCAAAAAACGTTTGAAGGATGATTTAGATTTTGGTGTACTCGGCTGCCCGAAATTTAGCATTTCCTAAGCAATGTGGGGTACCACCGTCGAAAATGAAAAAAGTCTCTTCATCGCATGCAAATGCAATATTGCCTCATTTCTCCTCAACCTCTGCGTTTTTAGTGAAATGGGCCAAACTGAACAAAAAGCTTAACCAAAAAACGTTTGAAGGATGATTTAGATTTTGGTGTACTCGGTTGCCCGAAATTTAGCATTTCGTAAGCAATGTGGGGTGCCAAGGTCGCAAATGGAAAAAGTCTCTTCATCGCATGGAAATGCAATATTGCCTCATTTCTCCTCAACCTCTGCGTTTTTAGTGAAATGGGCCAAACTGAACAAAAAACTTAACCAAAAAACGTTTGAAGGATGATTTAGATTTTGGTGTACTCGGTCGGCCGACATTTAGCATTTCGTATGCAATGTGGGGTACCACGGTCGAAAATGGAAAAGTCTCTTCATCGCATGGAAATGCAATATTGCCTCATTTCTCCTCAACCTCTGCGTTTTTAGTGAAATGGGCCAAACTGAACAAAAAACTTAACCAATTTGAAGGATGATTTAGATTTTGGTGTACTCGGCTGCCCGAAATTTAGCATTTCGTATGCAATGTGGGGTACCACGGTCGAAAATGGAAAAAGTCTCTTCATCGCATGCAAATGCAATATTGCCTCATTTCTCCTCAACCTCTGCGTTTTTAGTGAAATGGGCCAAACTGAACAAAAAGCTTAACCAAAAAACGTTTGAAGGATGATTTAGATTTTGGTGTACTCGGTTGCCCGAAATTTAGCATTTCGTAAGCAATGTGGGGTGCCAAGGTCGCAAATGGAAAAAGTCTCTTCATCGCATGCAAATGCAATATTGCCTCATTTCTCCTCAACCTCTGCGTTTTTAGTGAAATGGGTGAAACTGAACAAAAAGCTTAACCAAAAAACGTTTGAAGGATGATTTAGATTTTGGTGTACTCGGTTGCCCGAAATTTAGCATTTCGTAAGCAATGTGGGGTGCCAAGGTCGCAAATGGAAAAAGTCTCTTCATCGCATGGAAATGCAATATTGCCTCATTTCTCCTCAACCTCTGCGTTTTTAGTGAAATGGGCCAAACTGAACAAAAAACTTAACCAAAAAACGTTTGAAGGATGATTTAGATTTTGGTGTACTCGGTTGCCCGAAATTTAGCATTTCGTATGTAATGTGGGGTGCCAAGGTCGCAAATGGAAAAAGTCTCTTCATCGCATGCAAATGCAATATTGCCTCATTCCTCCTCAACCTCTGCGTTTTTAGTGAAATGGACCAAACTGAACAAAAAACTTAACCAAAAAACGTTTGAAGGATGATTTAGATTTTGGTGTACTCGGCTGCCCGAAATTTAGCATTTCCTAAGCAATGTGGGGTACCACCGTCGAAAATGAAAAAAGTCTCTTCATCGCATGCAAATGCAATATTGCCTCATTTCTCCTCAACCTCTGCGTTTTTAGTTAAATGGGCCAAACTGAACAAAAAGCTTAACCAAAAAACGTTTGAAGGATGATTTAGATTTTGGTGTACTCGGTTGCCCGAAATTTAGCATTTCGTATGTAATGTGGGGTGCCAAGGTCGCAAATGGAAAAAGTCTCTTCATCGCATGCAAATGCAATATTGCCTCATTCCTCCTCAACCTCTGCGTTTTTAGTGAAATGGGCCAAACTGAACAAAAAGCTTAACCAAAAAACGTTTGAAGGATGATTTAGATTTTGGTGTACTCGGCTGCCCGAAATTTAGCATTTCGTATGCAATGTGGGGTACCACGGTCGAAAATGGAAAAAGTCTCTTCATCGCATGCAAATGCAATATTGCCTCATTTCTCCTCAACCTCTGCGTTTTTAGTGAAATGGGCCAAACTGAACAAAAAGCTTAACCAAATAACGTTTGAAGGATGATTTAGATTTTGGTGTACTCGGTTGCCCGAAATTTAGCATTTCGTATGCAATGTGGGGTACCACGGTCGAAAATGGAAAAAGTCCCTTCATCGCATGGAAATGCAATATTGCCTCATTTCTCCTCAACCTCTGCGTTTTTAGTTAAATGGGCCAAACTGAAGAAAAAGCTTAACCAAAAAACGTTTGAAGGATGATTTAGATTTTGGTGTACTCGGTTGCCCGAAATTTAGCATTTCGTATGTAATGTGGGGTACCACGGTCGAAAATGGAAAAAGTCCCTTCATCGCATGGAAATGCAATATTGCCTCATTTCTCCTCAACCTCTGCGTTTTTAGTGAAATGGGCCAAACTGAACAAAAAGCTTAACCAAAAAACGTTTGAAGGATGATTTAGATTTTGGTGTACTCGGTTGCCCGAAATTTAGCATTTCGTATGTAATGTGGGGTACCACGGTCGAAAATGGAAAAAGTCCCTTCATCGCATGGAAATGCAATATTGCCTCATTTCTCCTCAACCTCTGCGTTTTTAGTTAAATGGGCCAAACTGAACAAAAAGCTTAACCAAAAAACGTTTGAAGGATGATTTAGATTTTGGTGTACTCGGTTGCCCGAAATTTAGCATTTCGTATGTAATGTGGGGTACCACGGTCGAAAATGGAAAAAGTCCCTTCATCGCATGGAAATGCAATATTGCCTCATTTCTCCTCAACCTCTGCGTTTTTAGTGAAATGGGCCAAACTGAACAAAAAGCTTAACCAAAAAACGTTTGAAGGATGATTCAGATTTTGGTGTACTCGGTTGCCCGAAATTTAGCATTTCGTATGCAATGTGGGGTACCACGGTCGAAAATGGAAAAAGTCCCTTCATCGCATGGAAATGCAATATTGCCTCATTTCTCCTCAACCTCTGCGTTTTTAGTGAAAAGGGCCAAACTGAACAAAAAACTTAACCAATTTGAAGGATGATTTAGATTTTGGTGTACTCGGCTGCCCGAAATTTAGCATTTCCTAAGCAATGTGGGGTACCACCGTCGAAAATGGAAAAAGTCTCTTCATCGCATGCAAATGCAATATTGCCTCATTTCTCCTCAACCTCTGCGTTTTTAGTGAAATGGGCCAAACTGAACAGAAAGCTTAACCAAAAAACGTTTGAAGGATGATTTAGATTTTGGTGTACTCGGTCGGCCGACATTTAGCATTTCGTATGCAATGTGGGGTACCACGGTCGAAAATGGAAAAGTCTCTTCATCGCATGGAAATGCAATATTGCCTCATTTCTCCTCAACCTCTGCGTTTTTAGTGAAATGGGCCAAACTGAACAAAAAACTTAACCAAAAAACGTTTGAAGGATGATTTAGATTTAGGTGTACTCGGCTGCCCGAAATTTAGCATTTCCTAAGCAATGTGGGGTACCACCGTCGAAAATGGAAAAAGTCTCTTCATCGCATGGAAATGCAATATTGCCTCATTTCTCCTCAACCTCTGCGTTTTTAGTGAAATGGGCCAAACTGAACAAAAAGCTTAACCAAAAAACGTTTGAAGGATGATTTAGATTTTGGTGTACTCGGTTGCCCGAAATTTAGCATTTCGTAAGCAATGTGGGGTGCCAAGGTCGCAAATGGAAAAAGTCTCTTCATCGCATGGAAATGCAATATTGCCTCATTTCTCCTCAACTTCTGCGTTTTTAGTGAAATGGGCCAAACTGAACAAAAAACTTAACCAAAAAACGTTTGAAGGATGATTTAGATTTTGGTGTACTCGGCTGCCCGAAATTTAGCTTTTCCTAAGCAATGTGGGGCACCACCGTCGCAAATGGAAAAAGTCTCTTCATCGCATGCAAATGCAATATTGCCTCATTTCTCCTCAACCTCTGCGTTTTTAGTGAAATGGGCCAAACTGAACAAAAAGCTTAACCAAAAAACGTTTGAAGGATGATTTAGATTTTGGTGTACTCGGTTGCCCGAAATTTAGCATTTCGTAAGCAATGTGGGGTGCCAAGGTCGCAAATGGAAAAAGTCTCTTCATCGCATGGAAATGCAATATTGCCTCATTTCTCCTCAACTTCTGCGTTTTTAGTGAAATGGGCCAAACTGAACAAAAAACTTAACCAAAAAACGTTTGAAGGATGATTTAGATTTTGGTGTACTCGGCTCCCCGAAATTTAGCTTTTCCTAAGCAATGTGGGGTACCACCGTCGAAAATGGAAAAAGTCTCTTCATCGCATGGAAATGCAATATTGCCTCATTTCTCCTCAACCTCTGCGTTTTTCGTGAAATGGGCCAAACTGAACAAAAAACTTAACCAAAAAACGTTTGAAGGATGATTTAGATTTTGGTGTACTCGGTTGCCCGAAATTTAGCATTTCGTATGCAATGTGGGGTACCACGGTCGAAAATGGAAAAAGTCTCTTCATCGCATGGAAATGCAATATTGCCTCATTTCTCCTCAACCTCTGCGTTTTTCGCGAAACGGGCGAAACTGAACAAAAAGCTTAACCAAAAAACGTTTGAAGGATGATTTAGATTTTGGTGTACTCGGTTGCCCGACATTTAGCATTTCGTATGCAATGTGGGGTACCACGGTCGAAAATGGAAAAAGTCTCTTCATCGCATGGAAATGCAATATTGCCTCATTTCTCCTCAACCTCTGCGTTTTTCGCGAAACGGGTGAAACTGAACAAAAAGCTTAACCAAAAAACGTTTGAAGGATGATTTAGATTTTGGTGTACTCGGTTGCCGGAAATTTAGCACTTCGTAAGCAAAGTGGGGTGCCAAGGTCGAAAATGCAAAAAGTCTCTTCATCGCATGGAAATGCAATATTGCCTCATTTCTCCTCAACCTCTGCGTTTTTCGTGAAATGGGCGAAACTGAACAAAAAGCTTAACCAAAAAACGTTTGAAGGATGATTTAGATTTTGGTGTACTCGGTTGCCCGAAATTTAGCATTTCGTGGGGTGCCAAGGTCGAAAATGGAAAAGTCTCTTCATCGCATGGAAATGCAATATTGCCTCATTTCTCCTCAACCTCTGCGTTTTTCGCGAAACGGGCGAAACTGAACAAAAAGCTTAACCAAAAAACGTTTGAAGGATGATTTAGATTTTGGTGTACTCGGTTGCCGGAAATTTAGCACTTCGTAAGCAAAGTGGGGTGCCAAGGTCGAAAATGGAAAAAGTCTCTTCATCGCATGGAAATGCAATATTGCCTCATTTCTCCTCAACCTCTGAGTTTTTCGTGAAATGGGCCAAACTGAACAAAAAGCTTAACCAAAAAACGTTTGAAGGATGATTTAGATTTTGGTGTACTCGGTTGCCCGAAATTTAGCATTTCGTAAGCAAAGTGGCGTGCCAAGGTCGAAAATGCAAAAAGTCTCTTCATCGCATGGAAATGCAATATTGCCTCATTTCTCCTCAACCTCTGCGTTTTTAGTGAAATGGGCCAAACTGAACAAAAAGCTTAACCAAAAAACGTTTGAAGGATGATTTAGATTTTGGTGTACTCGGTTGCCCGAAATTTAGCATTTCGTAAGCAATGTGGGGTGCCAAGGTCGCAAATGGAAGAAGTCTCTTCATCGCATGGAAATGCAATATTGCCTCATTTCTCCTCAACCTCTGCGTTTTTAGTGAAATGGGCCAAACTGAACAAAAAGCTTAACCAAAAAACGTTTGAAGGATGATTCAGATTTTGGTGTACTCGGTTGCCCGAAATTTAGCATTTCGTATGCAATGTGGGGTACCACGGTCGAAAATGGAAAAAGTCCCTTCATCGCATGGAAATGCAATATTGCCTCATTTCTCCTCAACCTCTGCGTTTTTAGTTAAATGGGCCAAACTGAACAAAAAGCTTAACCAAAAAACGTTTGAAAAATGATTTAGATTTTGGTGTACTCGGTTGCCCGAAATTTAGCATTTCGTATGTAATGTGGGGTACCACGGTCGAAAATGGAAAAAGTCCCTTCATCGCATGGAAATGCAATATTGCCTCATTTCTCCTCAACCTCTGCGTTTTTAGTGAAATGGGCCAAACTGAACAAAAAGCTTAACCAAAAAACGTTTGAAGGATGATTCAGATTTTGGTGTACTCGGTTGCCCGAAATTTAGCATTTCGTATGCAATGTGGGGTACCACGGTCGAAAATGGAAAAAGTCCCTTCATCGCATGGAAATGCAATATTGCCTCATTTCTCCTCAACCTCTGCGTTTTTAGTTAAATGGGCCAAACTGAACAAAAAGCTTAACCAAAAAACGTTTGAAGGATGATTCAGATTTTGGTGTACTCGGTTGCCCGAAATTTAGCATTTCGTATGCAATGTGGGGTACCACGGTCGAAAATGGAAAAAGTCCCTTCATCGCATGGAAATGCAATATTGCCTCATTTCTCCTCAACCTCTGCGTTTTTAGTTAAATGGGCCAAACTGAACAAAAAGCTTAACCAAAAAACGTTTGAAGGATGATTTAGATTTTGGTGTACTCCGTTGCCCGAAATTTAGCATTTCGTCAGCAATGGGGTGTACCACGGTCGGAAATGGAAAAAGTCCCTTCATCGCATGGAAATGCAATATTGCCTCATTTCTCCTCAACCTCTGCGTTTTTAGTTAAATGGGCCAAACTGAACAAAAAGCTTAACTAAAAAACGTTTGGAGGATGATTTAGATTTTGGTGTACTCCGTTGCCCGAAATTTAGCATTTCGTCAGCAATGGGGTGTACCACGGTCGGAAATGGAAAAAGTCTCTTCATCGCATGGAAATGCAATATTGCCTCATTTCTCCTCAACCTCTGCGTTTTTAGTGAAATTGGCCAAACTGAACAAAAAGCTTAACCAAAAAACGTTTGAAGGATGATTTAGATTTTGGTGTACTCCGTTGCCCGAAATTTAGCATTTCGTCAGCAATGGGGTGTACCACGGTCGGAAATGGAAAAAGTCCCTTCATCGCATGGAAATGCAATATTGCCTCATTTCTCCTCAACCTCTGCGTTTTTAGTGAAATTGGCCAAACTGAACAAAAAGCTTAACCAAAAAACGTTTGAAGGATGATTTAGATTTTGGTGTACTCGGTTGCCCATAATTTAGCATTTCGTAAGCAATGTGGGGTGCCGAGGTCGAAAATGGAAAAAGTCCCTTCATCGCATGGAAATGCAATATTGCCTCATTTCTCCTCAACCTCTGCGTTTTTCTTGAAATGGGCCAAACTGAACAAAAAGCTTAACCAAAAAACGTTTGAAGGATGATTTAGATTTTGGTGTACTCGGTTGCTCGAAATTTAGCATTTCGTATGCAATGTGGGGTACCACGGTCGGAAATGGAAAAAGTCAGTTCATCGCATGGAAATGCAATATTGCCTCATTTCTCCTCAACCTCTGCGTTTTTAGTGAAATGGGCCAAACTGAACAAAAAGCTTAACCAAAAAACGTTTGAAGGATGATTCAGATTTTGGTGTACTCGGTTGCCCGAAATTTAGCATTTCGTATGCAATGTGGGGTACCACGGTCGAAAATGGAAAAAGTCCCTTCATCGCATGGAAATGCAATATTGCCTCATTTCTCCTCAACCTCTGCGTTTTTAGTTAAATGGGCCAAACTGAACAAAAAACTTAACCAAAAAACGTTTGAAGGATGATTTAGATTTTGGTGTACTCGGCTGCCCGAAATTTAGCTTTTCCTAAGCAATGTGGGGTACCACCGTCGCAAATGGAAAAAGTCTCTTCATCGCATGCAAATGCAATATTGCCTCATTTCTCCTCAACCTCTGCGTTTTTAGTGAAATGGGCCAAACTGAACAAAAAGCTTAACCAAAAAACGTTTGAAGGATGATTTAGATTTTGGTGTACTCGGTTGCCCGAAATTTAGCATTTCGTAAGCAATGTGGGGTGCCAAGGTCGCAAATGGAAAAAGTCTCTTCATCGCATGGAAATGCAATATTGCCTCATTTCTCCTCAACTTCTGCGTTTTTAGTGAAATGGGCCAAACTGAACAAAAAACTTAACCAAAAAACGTTTGAAGGATGATTTAGATTTTGGTGTACTCGGCTCCCCGAAATTTAGCTTTTCCTAAGCAATGTGGGGTACCACCGTCGAAAATGGAAAAAGTCTCTTCATCGCATGGAAATGCAATATTGCCTCATTTCTCCTCAACCTCTGCGTTTTTCGTGAAATGGGCCAAACTGAACAAAAAACTTAACCAAAAAACGTTTGAAGGATGATTTAGATTTTGGTGTACTCGGTTGCCCGAAATTTAGCATTTCGTATGCAATGTGGGGTACCACGGTCGAAAATGGAAAAAGTCTCTTCATCGCATGGAAATGCAATATTGCCTCATTTCTCCTCAACCTCTGCGTTTTTCGCGAAACGGGCGAAACTGAACAAAAAGCTTAACCAAAAAACGTTTGAAGGATGATTTAGATTTTGGTGTACTCGGTTGCCCGACATTTAGCATTTCGTATGCAATGTGGGGTACCACGGTCGAAAATGGAAAAAGTCTCTTCATCGCATGGAAATGCAATATTGCCTCATTTCTCCTCAACCTCTGCGTTTTTCGCGAAACGGGTGAAACTGAACAAAAAGCTTAACCAAAAAACGTTTGAAGGATGATTTAGATTTTGGTGTACTCGGTTGCCGGAAATTTAGCACTTCGTAAGCAAAGTGGGGTGCCAAGGTCGAAAATGCAAAAAGTCTCTTCATCGCATGGAAATGCAATATTGCCTCATTTCTCCTCAACCTCTGCGTTTTTCGTGAAATGGGCGAAACTGAACAAAAAGCTTAACCAAAAAACGTTTGAAGGATGATTTAGATTTTGGTGTACTCGGTTGCCCGAAATTTAGCATTTCGTGGGGTGCCAAGGTCGAAAATGGAAAAGTCTCTTCATCGCATGGAAATGCAATATTGCCTCATTTCTCCTCAACCTCTGCGTTTTTCGCGAAACGGGCGAAACTGAACAAAAAGCTTAACCAAAAAACGTTTGAAGGATGATTTAGATTTTGGTGTACTCGGTTGCCGGAAATTTAGCACTTCGTAAGCAAAGTGGGGTGCCAAGGTCGAAAATGGAAAAAGTCTCTTCATCGCATGGAAATGCAATATTGCCTCATTTCTCCTCAACCTCTGAGTTTTTCGTGAAATGGGCCAAACTGAACAAAAAGCTTAACCAAAAAACGTTTGAAGGATGATTTAGATTTTGGTGTACTCGGTTGCCCGAAATTTAGCATTTCGTAAGCAAAGTGGCGTGCCAAGGTCGAAAATGCAAAAAGTCTCTTCATCGCATGGAAATGCAATATTGCCTCATTTCTCCTCAACCTCTGCGTTTTTAGTGAAATGGGCCAAACTGAACAAAAAGCTTAACCAAAAAACGTTTGAAGGATGATTTAGATTTTGGTGTACTCGGTTGCCCGAAATTTAGCATTTCGTAAGCAATGTGGGGTGCCAAGGTCGCAAATGGAAGAAGTCTCTTCATCGCATGGAAATGCAATATTGCCTCATTTCTCCTCAACCTCTGCGTTTTTAGTGAAATGGGCCAAACTGAACAAAAAGCTTAACCAAAAAACGTTTGAAGGATGATTCAGATTTTGGTGTACTCGGTTGCCCGAAATTTAGCATTTCGTATGCAATGTGGGGTACCACGGTCGAAAATGGAAAAAGTCCCTTCATCGCATGGAAATGCAATATTGCCTCATTTCTCCTCAACCTCTGCGTTTTTAGTTAAATGGGCCAAACTGAACAAAAAGCTTAACCAAAAAACGTTTGAAAAATGATTTAGATTTTGGTGTACTCGGTTGCCCGAAATTTAGCATTTCGTATGTAATGTGGGGTACCACGGTCGAAAATGGAAAAAGTCCCTTCATCGCATGGAAATGCAATATTGCCTCATTTCTCCTCAACCTCTGCGTTTTTAGTGAAATGGGCCAAACTGAACAAAAAGCTTAACCAAAAAACGTTTGAAGGATGATTCAGATTTTGGTGTACTCGGTTGCCCGAAATTTAGCATTTCGTATGCAATGTGGGGTACCACGGTCGAAAATGGAAAAAGTCCCTTCATCGCATGGAAATGCAATATTGCCTCATTTCTCCTCAACCTCTGCGTTTTTAGTTAAATGGGCCAAACTGAACAAAAAGCTTAACCAAAAAACGTTTGAAGGATGATTCAGATTTTGGTGTACTCGGTTGCCCGAAATTTAGCATTTCGTATGCAATGTGGGGTACCACGGTCGAAAATGGAAAAAGTCCCTTCATCGCATGGAAATGCAATATTGCCTCATTTCTCCTCAACCTCTGCGTTTTTAGTTAAATGGGCCAAACTGAACAAAAAGCTTAACCAAAAAACGTTTGAAGGATGATTTAGATTTTGGTGTACTCCGTTGCCCGAAATTTAGCATTTCGTCAGCAATGGGGTGTACCACGGTCGGAAATGGAAAAAGTCCCTTCATCGCATGGAAATGCAATATTGCCTCATTTCTCCTCAACCTCTGCGTTTTTAGTTAAATGGGCCAAACTGAACAAAAAGCTTAACTAAAAAACGTTTGGAGGATGATTTAGATTTTGGTGTACTCCGTTGCCCGAAATTTAGCATTTCGTCAGCAATGGGGTGTACCACGGTCGGAAATGGAAAAAGTCTCTTCATCGCATGGAAATGCAATATTGCCTCATTTCTCCTCAACCTCTGCGTTTTTAGTGAAATTGGCCAAACTGAACAAAAAGCTTAACCAAAAAACGTTTGAAGGATGATTTAGATTTTGGTGTACTCGGTTGCCCATAATTTAGCATTTCGTAAGCAATGTGGGGTGCCGAGGTCGAAAATGGAAAAAGTCCCTTCATCGCATGGAAATGCAATATTGCCTCATTTCTCCTCAACCTCTGCGTTTTTCTTGAAATGGGCCAAACTGAACAAAAAGCTTAACCAAAAAACGTTTGAAGGATGATTTAGATTTTGGTGTACTCGGTTGCTCGAAATTTAGCATTTCGTATGCAATGTGGGGTACCACGGTCGGAAATGGAAAAAGTCAGTTCATCGCATGGAAATGCAATATTGCCTCATTTCTCCTCAACCTCTGCGTTTTTAGTGAAATGGGCCAAACTGAACAAAAAGCTTAACCAAAAAACGTTTGAAGGATGATTCAGATTTTGGTGTACTCGGTTGCCCGAAATTTAGCATTTCGTATGCAATGTGGGGTACCACGGTCGAAAATGGAAAAAGTCCCTTCATCGCATGGAAATGCAATATTGCCTCATTTCTCCTCAACCTCTGCGTTTTTAGTTAAATGGGCCAAACTGAACAAAAAGCTTAACCAAAAAACGTTTGAAGGATGATTCAGATTTTGGTGTACTCGGCTGCCCGAAATTTAGCATTTCCTAAGCAATGTGGGGTACCACCGTCGAAAATGGAAAAAGTCTCTTCATCGCATGCAAATGCAATATTGCCTCATTTCTCCTCAACCTCTGCGTTTTTAGTTAAATGGGCCAAACTGAACAAAAAGCTTAACCAAAAAACGTTTGAAGGATGATTTAGATTTTGGTGTACTCGGTTGCTCGAAATTTAGCATTTCGTATGTAATGTGGGGTACCACGGTCGAAAATGGAAAAAGTCCCTTCATCGCATGGAAATGCAATATTGCCTCATTTCTCCTCAACCTCTGCGTTTTTCTTGAAATGGGCCAAACTGAACAAAAAGCTTAACCAAAAAACGTTTGAAGGATGATTTAGATTTTGGTGTACTCGGTTGCTCGAAATTTAGCATTTCGTATGCAATGTGGGGTACCACGGTCGGAAATGGAAAAAGTCAGTTCATCGCATGGAAATGCAATATTGCCTCATTTCTCCTCAACCTCTGCGTTTTTAGTGAAATGGGCCAAACTGAACAAAAAGCTTAACCAAAAAACGTTTGAAGGATGATTCAGATTTTGGTGTACTCGGTTGCCCGAAATTTAGCATTTCGTATGCAATGTGGGGTACCACGGTCGAAAATGGAAAAAGTCCCTTCATCGCATGGAAATGCAATATTGCCTCATTTCTCCTCAACCTCTGCGTTTTTAGTTAAATGGGCCAAACTGAACAAAAAGCTTAACCAAAAAACGTTTGAAGGATGATTCAGATTTTGGTGTACTCGGCTGCCCGAAATTTAGCATTTCCTAAGCAATGTGGGGTACCACCGTCGAAAATGGAAAAAGTCTCTTCATCGCATGCAAATGCAATATTGCCTCATTTCTCCTCAACCTCTGCGTTTTTAGTTAAATGGGCCAAACTGAACAAAAAGCTTAACTAAAAAACGTTTGGAGGATGATTTAGATTTTGGTGTACTCCGTTGCCCGAAATTTAGCATTTCGTCAGCAATGGGGTGTACCACGGTCGGAAATGGAAAAAGTCTCTTCATCGCATGGAAATGCAATATTGCCTCATTTCTCCTCAACCTCTGCGTTTTTAGTTAAATGGGCCAAACTGAACAAAAAGCTTAACCAAAAAACGTTTGAAGGATGATTCAGATTTTGGTGTACTCGGTTGCTCGAAATTTAGCATTTCGTATGTAATGTGGGGTACCACGGTCGAAAATGGAAAAAGTCCCTTCATCGCATGGAAATGCAATATTGCCTCATTTCTCCTCAACCTCTGCGTTTTTCTTGAAATGGGCCAAACTGAACAAAAAGCTTAACCAAAAAACGTTTGAAGGATGATTTAGATTTTGGTGTACTCGGTTGCTCGAAATTTAGCATTTCGTATGCAATGTGGGGTACCACGGTCGGAAATGGAAAAAGTCAGTTCATCGCATGGAAATGCAATATTGCCTCATTTCTCCTCAACCTCTGCGTTTTTAGTGAAATGGGCCAAACTGAACAAAAAGCTTAACCAAAAAACGTTTGAAGGATGATTCAGATTTTGGTGTACTCGGTTGCCCGAAATTTAGCATTTCGTATGCAATGTGGGGTACCACGGTCGAAAATGGAAAAAGTCCCTTCATCGCATGGAAATGCAATATTGCCTCATTTCTCCTCAACCTCTGCCTTTTTAGTGAAATGGGCCAAACTGAACAAAAAGCTTAACCAAAAAACGTTTGAAGGATGATTCAGATTTTGGTGTACTCGGCTGCCCGAAATTTAGCATTTCCTAAGCAATGTGGGGTACCACCGTCGAAAATGGAAAAAGTCTCTTCATCGCATAGAAATGCAATATTGCCTCATTTCTCCTCAACCTCTGCGTTTTTAGTTAAATGGGCCAAACTGAACAAAAAGCTTAACCAAAAAACGTTTGAAGGATGATTTAGATTTTGGTGTACTCGGTTGCCCGAAATTTAGCATTTCGTATGTAATGTGGGGTACCACGGTCGAAAATGGAAAAAGTCCCTTCATCGCATGGAAATGCAATATTGCCTCATTTCTCCTCAACCTCTGCGTTTTTAGTGAAATGGGCCAAACTGAACAAAAAGCTTAACCAAAAAACGTTTGAAGGATGATTCAGATTTTGGTGTACTCGGTTGCCCGAAATTTAGCATTTCGTATGCAATGTGGGGTACCACGGTCGAAAATGGAAAAAGTCCCTTCATCGCATGGAAATGCAATATTGCCTCATTTCTCCTCAACCTCTGCGTTTTTAGTTAAATGGGCCAAACTGAACAAAAAGCTTAACCAAAAAACGTTTGAAGGATGATTCAGATTTTGCTGTACTCGGTTGCCCGAAATTTAGCATTTCGTATGCAATGTGGGGTACCACGGTCGAAAATGGAAAAAGTCCCTTCATCGCATGGAAATGCAATATTGCCTCATTTCTCCTCAACCTCTGCGTTTTTAGTTAAATGGGCCAAACTGAACAAAAAGCTTAACCAAAAAACGTTTGAAGGATGATTTAGATTTTGGTGTACTCCGTTGCCCGAAATTTAGCATTTCGTCAGCAATGGGGTGTACCACGGTCGGAAATGGAAAAAGTCCCTTCATCGCATGGAAATGCAATATTGCCTCATTTCTCCTCAACCTCTGCGTTTTTAGTGAAATGGGCCAAACTGAACAAAAAGCTTAACCAAAAAACGTTTGAAGGATGATTCAGATTTTGGTGTACTCGGTTGCCCGAAATTTAGCATTTCGTATGCACTGTGGGGTACCACGGTCGAAAATGGAAAAAGTCCCTTCATCGCATGGAAATGCAATATTGCCTCATTTCTCCTCAACCTCTGGGTTTTTAGTTAAATGGGCCAAACTGAACAAAAAGCTTAACCAAAAAACGTTTGAAGGATGATTTAGATTTTGGTGTACTCGGTTGCCCGAAATTTAGCATTTCGTATGTAATGTGGGGTACCACGGTCGAAAATGGAAAAAGTCCCTTCATGGAAATGCAATATTGCCTCATTTCTCCTCAACCTCTGCGTTTTTAGTGAAATGGGCCAAACTGAACAAAAAGCTTAACCAAAAAACGTTTGAAGGATGATTCAGATTTTGGTGTACTCGGTTGCCCGAAATTTAGCATTTCGTATGCAATGTGGGGTACCACGGTCGAAAATGGAAAAAGTCCCTTCATCGCATGGAAATGCAATATTGCCTCATTTCTCCTCAACCTCTGCGTTTTTAGTTAAATGGGCCAAACTGAACAAAAAGCTTAACCGAAAAACGTTTGAAGGATGATTTAGATTTTGGTGTACTCGGTTGCCCGAAATTTAGCATTTCGTATGTAATGTGGGGTACCACGGTCGAAAATGGAAAAAGTCCCTTCATCGCATGGAAATGCAATATTGCCTCATTTCTCCTCAACCTCTGCGTTTTTAGTGAAATGGGCCAAACTGAACAAAAAGCTTAACCAAAAAACGTTTGAAGGATGATTCAGATTTTGGTGTACTCGGTTGCCCGAAATTTAGCATTTCGTATGCAATGTGGGGTACCACGGTCGAAAATGGAAAAAGTCCCTTCATCGCATGGAAATGCAATATTGCCTCATTTCTCCTCAACCTCTGCGTTTTTAGTTAAATGGGCCAAACTGAACAAAAAGCTTAACCAAAAAACGTTTGAAGGATGATTCAGATTTTGGTGTACTCGGTTGCCCGAAATTTAGCATTTCGTATGCAATGTGGAGTACCACGGTCGAAAATGGAAAAAGTCCCTTCATCGCATGGAAATGCAATATTGCCTCATTTCTCCTCAACCTCTGCGTTTTTAGTTAAATGGGCCAAACTGAACAAAAAGCTTAACCAAAAAACGTTTGAAGGATGATTCAGATTTTGGTGTACTCGGTTGCCCGAAATTTAGCATTTCGTATGCAATGTGGAGTACCACGGTCGAAAATGGAAAAAGTCCCTTCATCGCATGGAAATGCAATATTGCCTCATTTCTCCTCAACCTCTGCGTTTTTAGTTAAATGGGCCAAACTGAACAAAAAGCTTAACCAAAAAACGTTTGAAGGATGATTTAGATTTTGGTGTACTCGGTTGCCCGAAATTTAGCATTTCGTATGTAATGTGGGGTACCACGGTCGAAAATGGAAAAAGTCCCTTCATCGCATGGAAATGCAATATTGCCTCATTTCTCCTCAACCTCTGCGTTTTTAGTGAAATGGGCCAAACTGAACAAAAAGCTTAACCAAAAAACGTTTGAAGGATGATTCAGATTTTGGTGTACTCGGTTGCCCGAAATTTAGCATTTCGTATGCAATGTGGGGTACCACGGTCGAAAATGGAAAAAGTCCCTTCATCGCATGGAAATGCAATATTGCCTCATTTCTCCTCAACCTCTGCGTTTTTAGTTAAATGGGCCAAACTGAACAAAAAGCTTAACCAAAAAACGTTTGAAGGATGATTTAGATTTTGGTGTACTCCGTTGCCCGAAATTTAGCATTTCGTAAGCAATGTGGGGTACCACGGTCGAAAATGGAAAAAGTCTCTTCATCGCATGGAAATGCAATATTGCCTCATTTCTCCTCAACCTCTGCGTTTTTCGTGAAATGGGCCAAACTGAACAAAAAGCTTAACCAAAAAACGTTTGAAGGATGATTTAGATTTTGGTGTACTCGGTTGCCCGAAATTTAGCATTTCGTATGCAATGTGGGGTACCACGGTCGAAAATGGAAAAAGTCTCTTCATCGCATGGAAATGCAATATTGCCTCATTTCTCCTCAACCTCTGCGTTTTTCGTGAAATGGGCCAAACTGAACAAAAAGCTTAACCAAAAAACGTTTGAAGGATGATTTAGATTTTGGTGTACTCCGTTGCCCGAAATTTAGCGTTTCGTAAGCAATGTGGGGTACCACGGTCGAAAATGGAAAAAGTGTCTTCAGATCTGTCTTCAAATTCAACCAAAACCAACATTTTAAACATCAAAATCTACTTCAACAAGTCTTGGGATTTATTAAAAAGTTTTTGAACTAGACTCACTAAACGATTCCTTTCAAATTTTCATCCATAAATCATATTTTCGAGTCCTTCCAACACAAACAACCAGATCTTTTTAATATCCTGATACAAACACAAGTTTATCTAAATAAAGCCCCAACTCTTGCATAAAACTCTTAACTCAAATACATATATGGTTAGGTTTAGTATACAAAAAATATTTTATAGCAAACTTGCCTAAATAAACATACAAAATAAATCAAAATGCCAAAAAATCAAGGCTGTGTATCCGAAAATCCTCTTCATAACACAGCCATTGTTCAACCACATAATTGAAATCAAATAATCCAAAGGATAACACCATGTGTCCTTCTTGGGATTAGTCCGCCCACAACACTATATTTCGCAAACATTTCATTTAATGTTTATATTTGTAGTTCGAGAGACAACGCCACCATGCTACCACCGCCGACTGCGTAATGTCAATCAAACAAGCTGTGACATTTAATTGAATTGCAAATTTTGCAATTTAAAATTAACATAAAATCCCACAGACCATGTATGTCGATAAAAGGATACATTTCCAATGGATGCTGCTCTGCACACGATAGTAGTTTGCTAATTAACATTAGCTTAGTGCAAATTGTGCATTTGTCAATTGCCTGTAAAATACTAAATCAACTAATTTACCTGCTCATCTGTGATTTGTGATTGGTTATTAATAAATTAGGTATGGCGGTGCTGCGTTGCATTTATGCATGAGGTCCTGTGGCGTATGAGTGATATGTTTTTCGATTCGCACAGGATTCATTTAAAGAGTTAACTTAAAACCTATTCAACTAGTACATATGTACATGAATGTATGATTGCGCGTGTGGAATAAACAAAAAATAAAACAAGGATACCATATTCCAACTGAACAGATAACAAATAGTCAGGTACCACATTTGCTTTTGTATATTTATTGAAGCATGCTACAGCTTTCCTGATGTGCAAAGTTTTACTCTTTTTTTTCATTTAGTTTATTTCAACACAACTCTCTGCAGTGAGAGAGTGGAAAAGTGGAAAAGTGGAAAACTTTTCCTAGAGGATGATGGATTTTTTGTTTGTTTGCTTTGAAATGAATCGTTCGGAGGATGAATGGGATGGACAAGGATATAATTACCAACATGGCAATTAATGGGATGGAATTGATTTTTTTCTTTTGTGTTTTGAATACACTCGTATCAGTTGGATGTGCTTTCGATGGTCCATTGAAATGAATCACGCAAAAGGGATAACGATTTTTGTTTTCAAAATCTGGTTAGGCGTACGTAGTTAACATGCCAGATGTACAACTACTTCATATGAAGCATAGATAGAATGGAAACTAAAGGCATATCCACTTCATTGTAGTTAAAATTCATTCATTCATTCATTTTTGAATGCATTTTTGCAAAAAGATTTCAGAAACTTCACAATAAATCTATAAAAGTCGTCATCTATAAATCATAAATCATCAACATTTACCTCAGTATAGCTTGTTTAAACATTCGACTTTTGACTGAACGACACGTCACCCTACAACTCAAATATTGTTCTTTCGAATTTACTCGGAATCAATATTGGTTTTCCTCTTAAAAATATAAATAGTTCAGTCTTTATGAGTCTTTATGAATTTTCACAAAAACAGTTCTTCATGTAGAGGGACGTATAAGTTAAGGCTACATCATCACCATTACAAGCTAAGCAAACCCTCGAAGAGGTGTTATTTTCCCCTGTTATGAGTAGTGCAAGCAGCAAATGCTTTTTGACTCAAGACTTGAAAAAAAAAATACTAAAAACCGAACAAAGAAAGTGAGCATACCGTTCTTTAACTAGACTTTCTGTAAAAAATAAGGTTTTCATCTAAGAAGGAACCCATGGATGTACAAAAGCATTGCGCTTTCAATTCGTATTCATGGTACTTTCGTTCGGTCATTAAACAAAGAATATGTTGTTATACGTGTCAAACAATAAACTCCAAAAAGTAGTTTAGCAGTCACAGGAGCTTGTAGAACATGTCCAAGGACCTCTCTGGTTGTGATCTTTAACTTGATCCCTTACTTTACTTGATAATGGACTCGACGGAATGTGTAACTCTCGCTTTAGTGTTCCAGATTAGAATGAAAGAACAGTAATCAAAGACTTGATGTACCTGCTGGAATTTTCTAAGATAATCAACATATCCACATTTGTTCGATGAGTGGACTTATCAGCCCTAAATGCCCCATCTTCAAGAAAGGCGATCCTATATCTTGCACGATATATCATATTCATACATATTCCTGCTTAATGTCGCGTATAAGCTTCTATCCAATGTTTTGTGTAAACGTCTGAAACCTTTCTGCAACACACTAATCTGCACGTACCAGTGTGGCTTTCGCCCCAACAAATCGACGATCGACCAAATGTTCACGCGAAGGCAAATTTTGGAAAATACCAACGAATTTCAAGTCGAGACTCATCATCTCTTCATCGACTTTAATCCCACATCTGACAGCATTCAATGCGATGACCGAATCCCGGAAAAACTGATCCCGCTGTGTCGCGTGACGCCAAACATGCACCGGATATCGGAAGAAGATGCGCTGTCGTGTGGTTTCTTTAATTTAATTTAGCAGCTGCTGGGATACGCAGACGACATCGACATCATCAGTTGCTCCCAGTCCGCCATTACAGAATCTTTTAGAAGAACAGGGGAAACAAGTTGGCCTCTAAGTGAATGAATGAGGAGAAAACCAAGTACCTGTTGTCAACAAACAAAGAAGTTTCGTTCCACCGTCTAGGACAAAACGTCACTGTTAGCAACAGAAACTTCGAGGTAGTTACGGAGTTTACCTACCTCGTAGTAAATATCAACTCCGCAAACGACACCCTAGTGGAGATTCGTCGAATACTTACTCTAGGAAACTGCTGCTACTTCTCCGTTTTAAGGACCAAATTATCGCAGATGCCAGAGCGCTTGGTCGGAACAACTGGAAGCAGCGTGCCCGGGCTCGAACTGAATGGTATGCTCCCGTGTCTTAGGCAGAGACCGTATCTCTATGGTACAGCACCCTTAATTGCATTTGAAACGGAAAGCACAAAAATAGAATTGGTCTGTGTCGTAAAGTTTAAACAAAGTTGTTGTGGTAGCCAAACTCTATTGGACGCCTTTAAGATATCCACCAACCTCGAAACGATATGTTGTTGGATGCCAGAAATTTTAATATTCTTAACGTTGGTCGGAGGTTACCTCATTGTTCGGGTTTTATAAACGGTGTACAGCTAAATGTTTATTATTGGATACTCTTGCGATTTACGTTGAGGAATCTCAGTTCTGATAGCTTCAGTTCGCTTTGGTTCCAGGTCCCATCAGCTTAGGCGGAGGATTCTGCTGATCAAGCTGCATAGAGACTTATTCTTTTCTTAGTATATCTTAGCATTCTTTTCTTAGTATTAATTTTATTTCTGTACCACTAAATAAGTTATCAAATCATAGGTTTTCAACTGATGTCAGTGTAATATGAAATGTAAGCTCCACAGCAAATGGAGACTCATGATGTGTAACATCCATAGTTCCGACATCCTTGATAATATTTATGCCCACATACTGTGAAAGCAGCGATGTTTTCAATGCTTTTAGAAAGCCAAATGTATAACCAATCGCATCATATTCAAGCTTCGCATACTTCACAGACTGAAAAAGGTCAAACCATCTTCTCCATAATTCAGTAACAGTACGATTATTTGACATTTTATTTCCAAACTCTTTATATTTTCAATTTCAAATCTGTATTTCCAATAAATGGATTTTGTGTCACTCTCTCCCTTTCATTGATTTTATTAGTTCCTCGTGTAAGTATCATATTTTAAATTCAATAATCCTTGACACAGGATTCACCGAATTGCAACTCAATACTTTCTCATTCCATTGACGATTCGAAACCATATCACTTCAATAAAATGTTAAAATAAACCATTAAATGCACATGTACTGGATGAGCGAAAATAATTTTCAAAAATGAAGCAAAAGGATATTAACAGCTGAAAAGAAAATATCTACTTACTCGTACAGAAGAATAAACGAAATGTTTTATCTGAGTAATACGAGATTTATATGCTCACAGAGATGAATTCCTTTTATACGAGTCACGATGCAAATGCAACAATTCTCTCTGGGAGATGTAAAGGAAACTATTTCAAAGGCAAAATGCCAAATAGAGTTTGCACTAAAATTAATAAATTGAAGATCCTTCCTGTCTTTTAGGGGTAAAAATACGAAACGGAAACCTTCAGGTAGAAGAAATTCCTTTTACCGTCATGTAAAGAAGTCTTATCGAATCAAGTAGTTTGTCTGTTTTTTTTTCTTTTTCTGGAAGGTGATGTCTTTCATTCGTATTCTCCGCGTTTAAAGTTTAAGAAAAGTTTGTTAACTCATAATGGAGCTCAGGGATAGAAGTATATAAATAGTTTGTTATTACGTTTTTATGTTGTAAGCTAGTTAAGTTTATTCCGTCTACCGAGTTTCACAGGGTTTAACAAATATTATTTCAATACGAAAACAGTCACCTTTAAGTTTCGTACCAGTGCTTAAAGAGTTAAGAACCTTTTTTATAGGCAGTGAGTTTCGTCAAAAACTACAACCACTTGGTTAGCATTATTAATTATGGGTCTAACATGTTATTGAAGTTTATCCACATAGTTAAATCGGCAAATAAGACTTTTCAAAGATACGTCATTACTTGTTACGATATATAATACAGTACCAAAGGGACTACCTTCAGGGACTCCAGAGAAAGCAATCGTAGCAATGAACAAGGATCACTTGGTGTTATTATTCTTTCTGCTTAGTGAAATGTCCTTTTACAAGGAAATAGTATTGCATGACCATAATGGAATTCTGATCGGTTTCGTCAAGTCCAGTGGGCTTACGAAAAGTCTCAGTGAAATAAGAGATTCAGTACAAAATTTGACAGCTGACAGTAAAAGAAAAGCCACACGTCATTTGAACCACACATGTAGTATCATAGATGTGAAAGTATAAAACCTTTCTGTTACTGATTTTCCAACTTTGGAAATCATTAGAAACCTTAAGCTATGTTTAGACGAGTGTCAGGTCTGCAAATGAAAAATTTGTCCGAAATATTTGATAATCGTGTGAACTACCATTTTCTCTCTGACAATTTTGTTTTGACAATCATGAGATTGTCAGGTCATTGTCAGACATTTAGGACATTGGCAGACTCATAGCAAATTTGCAGATGTGTGAAGTTTATGACATCTGACAATTAATTTATTTCTAAAGATGTTTTTTTTTTCGAATGCCTGATACGTATTTTTACTTACTTTTGCTGCATACTGTGCCCATTTTCGTTTAAAGTTTGATACTGTCAACCAAAATTGAGATTTGTACGGTATTCGTATAGTGATTTGTCTTCATTTTTTGTGCTTTCCAATGCGTACGCGGTTAAGACAATCGTCAGTGCCTCCTTTAGTTCTGTTTCGGTTTATTTTATGCATTTTCTAAGACTTTTTAGTCCAGTATAAACGAAGGAAAAAAGTTTTGTGAAATCTTATGATTATGACAACATTTAAAAATTGTACGCAATCTGGTCCAGTTCCCGAAAAATAATCAAATTTTGCCTCTATACGTCAAAATATCAAATCAAAATCAAAATCTGTCAAAGTTGATTTTTGGCTTTTTTTCGTTGGTTATCAAAATAAATTCAAAGAAAACGATGGTAAAATATATTCGTGGGATGGCAAATCCTTATTACATTCTCACATTCGTTTCTGACGTTTAAAAAGTGGACATTTTTTTGATCAATGAGTTTCTTTATTTTTTTGTACATGGCTCTGTTTCAGAATTTTTTACCCCCACCCTTAGAAATTTGACAACTTCTGAATTTTTTTTGCAGTAAGTACGGAATTAGAACTGACAGTGTGCATATAATTTGAAAATATTGTCAGACAATTGCCAAATAAGCCATTTGACAATAAATTGTCAGGAATTGGAAAATCTAACAATTGTGTGAACTGGCAGTTCTATGTTCCATTGAGCATTGAAAGCTCATTTATGGATCTGACCGAATATTGCTTTATCTTTATACAAAACGCTACAATCTGACCTAACTGGTAGTGAAAGGCCCAAAATATTTGCAAACGAGACATTTGCAAGAGTTCTAAGAGAAACCCCTAAAGTTACACTGCTCTTTTTTTCCCGAGTTCTTTGATCACGAATGTGGTCTATATAAAGTTATATAAATGATTTAAAGCCACTCCACCTTCTGAACTGACCCTCACTCAAGAACATGATATAAATATGTGTTTTGTAGTATAATCCATAAATTTGCAGAAAAAGTGTCTTTTATCCGATAAAAAACCAGTAAATTGCACCTTAATTCCTAAGCATTATATGCTCTTTAATTAATTACGCCATTAGGGGGTATTTAAATCAATATCATAGGAAATCACTTTATTTAAGCAATAATAAGTGTACACAACAAAGTACAGGTAATTAATATAAATTTAAAAATAAAACACGGAATGCCCACGCTATAAATTAATTCAGCGACAATACATGCGTCCGCTTTAATCACCTCCTTTATGCTGCCGATTGTAGTACTTCACAAAGACTGCCTTCCGAAGTCCTGGCTACCTTACAACGGAAAAAAAAGTAACAATAATAACGCATTGAATATTTTTTTTATCATTTGCGCTGAATCAGAAAATAATCAGAAAAGCCGTCAAACGCACACACCGGCCTATAAGGTACGCGTGTAATCCGGGGTAGGCCACCGTAATTTTAATTACAACTTTCACGGATAGGCTCTGCCCTGCCGGACATAATAAAGGCAGCCAACCTGTGGTGGAAATAGGTTATATATTACTAGAAAGCTGCAACCACTGCAGTTGAAACATGACACACAACAACGGATAAAGTCCCTTCCATCCTTCAACTTGCATTATTCACTGAACTGATTTACAATACCCGAGAATGTGTTTGTGTAGCAATACTAACCCTTCTATTTCTGTTTTTGTTATTTTACAGAGCTAGATGGCGTGAGAATCGTACAATATTCAATACCCCTAATCCACGGCTAATGAATGTGTCGCTATTGCGTGACAGCAAGTTGTTGCACGGACAAGAGCGTCGCGGTTCCAGGATGTCGGTCAGGGCACCGTCCCGTCAGCCCAGTATGGCATCACTGCGTCCGCATTCACCGAATCCGTCGTTAGGTAAGACAGGTTTGTATTCCACCACAATTGCACTTGATTCTACCTTATTATTTAAATGGGTTTATTCAACTTTGTTTATCATTTAATTTGTTACATGTTGTGTTAACATTTAATTTTTTTTCCTTGTTTTAAATAATTGATGCGGACAGATGTTCTGTGTGTGTGGAGAAAATATTACGAATGGATGAGTCAAGTGTGTTCGTTGTGGGAATTAATGAGTAAAACTTTGAGGGACATTTTTCGAAATGAAAATGGAGTGGAAAATGTTATTTTTAGTTCGTCGTTGAATTTTTAATTCGCTGGCTGTCACAAAACACATTGTAGCAGCGCCTTTAACTATTAGAGATGTGCAGAGAGATAATCCATAAAAATAATGCTTCCATCCGTATCTTTTGTCATGAATGGGGTTATTTTGTAAATAATGTATGTAATTTCGTAATCCTCATAATTATTGTTATGTTGCTGGCATAATTCATAGCTTGTACATTCGCCCATTATCTGATAATACAGGGTGGCCCGTGGATGATTATTGATTTTTATTTTTTAAAATGAATCGGACACAGGAAATGTACAGATTCAGATAGATGTCATGTTTCGAAAAAAATGGGGTTAACTATAATGAAAAAAATCTCGAAAATCAATTTTATGGATCTCGAATGGTACAAGTTCTCGCAACAAATTGTCCTTCGTGATTTGTTAAACCTCTCCATTTAATTGCGAAAATAAAGAAAAGGTAAACTCTTTTGAGATTTGGATAGTTTAAAATGACTGTGGGGTTACGATATGTATACAAACAATTTGACAACATGTACCTATCCAAGAGTGCACCCCAAAACCCTGCATGGTAGGCCGAAGACCGTCCAGTGTTTGAGTCGAGAATAGTTCCACAATCGAATTATGGACCTGCATAACATATTTCTGACCCCATCAAGACATACGAAAATTCACAAAAAAATTGTATGGCCTTTTATACATATGCGCCTCTCCACCGACTATCATTAAGGAACAGTAAAGCGGAGCACTAGTGGAGCGGCAGCGGAGCGAGCAATGAAGTATTTTTCTCTGATCGCATTTTCAAAAATTTTGGACTCGATGGAATGGAACATAAAGTTCTCAGATAAAATTGACAGATTTAAAGAGAAAGTAAATATTTGGCGCTCCAGGTCTATGGCCAGGACTTAGGGCCTTCTCACACGAATGGAAGACGTCTACTGTTTAATGTCGTATCCGAAAGACAATTTTGTTATTTGAGGGGGTTTCTCATGACAGTTTTACTGTTGGATGTTTGTCAAACGGTCGCGAGAGGTGGAGCCGTGAAAGTTTGGAAGCTCTTGCTCCGTAATCAAACGCACTAGCCACTTGAACTATGGTGGTTCATGTTATTGGTATGTTTTAACTTTCCCCCTGATCTCTGTGAGCCTATTGGGTTTCCTATATTTTAAGCAGCTGTTCTTGTTTTGATTTAAGCTACTGTTTGGACCAGTTTTAGCCCAATATCTCTACGCATAGTCAATAACTGGAGTTCGGTATACCGATTTATTCTCAAATGGTGTTGGTCACTTGTCGCTCCAATTAGAATTCTTGAATGTTTCCGCTCGGATGTTTTTTTGTGTACTATCGCAGTGAAACCCAATTAGAGTTAGCTTGAGATTTCTGCTTCAGGCCCAGTAAGTGTCAATGGGGTTCAATGAAATATGCTCAAGTTAAGTTCCAGGGTAATTTGCTGCCAATTATGTAGAAAATATGACTTCATTTGTTGTGTGAAATATTTGTACGTACTTTTTTATCGAAAATGGAGACCTTTAGATCCAAGTATACATCTATATACATATGCATGTACATGAAATAAAATTAGATACCACTGAAATGTACTCAGTATAATTAGAGATATAATCCTTAGCTACGCGGTAATGTACAAATGCTCAGAACTCATTCATCTAACCTAAAAGGTTTCAGAATTTGTCTCTCGTTGTTCACAATTAAATTCTCTGTTTCAACATAAACTTATATGTTTATAATAAAATATAAAATTTCAATCACAGCTATGTTGGATTTACGCAAAGTTAAGATTCAAATCTCAGATTTCCTCCACGGTCTTTTTACTGCCGGTAAATGCAACGTAAACCCGCTCCACGTCTTCCCGTTTCTTCCTTCTTCTTTTAATTTTTAATAAAGCATCGGTTGGTGTGTTCTGATACACTTTCACGCCCTCTCCAGTTTCTTTATTTTGTTCTTTTTTTTCTTTCTACCTTCACTTTCATCGCCATTAAGCGTTATCAAATTACAATTTTTATGTGCTAACATAAAATGTTATTGCATTGTAAAATGTACCAAAGGCGCGCACCGTCAGATAGGAAATTGCATGCAATTACACTCATGTCTCTGAGTCATATCGGGGTGACGGTTTTGTGCTTCTATACCTTGAATTAAACTTATAACCTCCGACCACTTCATCCCGTGCAAAGGTGTGAAATAATGTTTACCATACGACATCCCAACGGATAAGGGTTTACCTACGTTATAACGCACGTCAAGTTGATGTCGACATTATCTACACGGTGAGATGGGTTAATTATGGAAGTGTAAACATTTATTACAATTATGTTGACCTTTGATAAAACTTTTAAGTTTTGCTGTTTATATTTAAAATAGAAAAGATGAAGGAAATGTTACAGTCTATTCGGGATAGATAGTGAGATACCCTACGTCTCTCTTGTTCAATTTATTTTTAATAAAGTAGGTGCCTCTGAAGTGAAATCTTCCTACTATTAGCCCAGTTACTTATTAGAAAACTTATATACAAAACACTTTTGAGAAAAAAAAGTGGGCGTGGCTGTAACTTTCGAGGGAAAACGTAGAATATCTGCTTCAAATACTCTAATTAGATGTCTCCGCAAACCCTAGTTCTCCGCGTTACAAACCGCACACCACCAGCAATGTACCCTACGTGGAATAGAGTAAAAAAAAAACCCAAAACTTTCACCTGACGCAAGTTTTCCTAATCCGATGATATTTTAATTTTTCGTCAATCATTATGGATTGCCGGTGAGTGGGGGCTAAGAAAACACAACCGAAAGATAATAATAATTTATTGCTGCACGAAAAGTAAAATTTACGAGAACCTTCACATGAGCCGGGAGAGACGAGATGAGGGTAACGCCTTAGGAATGTTTTGACAACAAGGGATGAACCCAAATCATCGCCATAAGAGGGCTTATTTGCAGGCTTATTGTGTTCTTTTGCGCCTAAAAATAACCCAATTTAGTGTATATTATGATAAATTGAAACACAGTCTTTGCAAGTCATCAACTTGTATACGAAAACAAATCAAGAGAAAACACTTTATGTCAGTCGTTGTGATTAGGCAAGCATTCAGGTGATTTTCGTAAATATGAATGGAGGCGTAATTTTGAGTTATGGCGAATGTTTGGCGTATTTGTATTTTCTTCTTTCGGGTCGCATTTGGAAAATTATGTAGGGTTTTCGAAGGGAGTATTTGCAATTGGGATAAAGTAGATATTGGTTACGTGAGGTTATGAGAAGTAAGCACAAAAAATAGGACTTAGAAACGGGTCCTGTGCGATTTCTGAGTAATTATTCTCAGCTAAATTGAGGATATAAAACAGAAATAGTACTCTCTTACTATTAAAAAAGTACCATTTTCACATCTCTCTCTTCGACCTGCGCTTACATCTTACGGATGCAATCGGTGTGTTATGCTTCTGAACTTTTCTCAAATTAGTAAAACGTCTTCGAAGGTAACACAGAGAATTAATCAAGTCTTTTCTGAAATCTAATCACATGCTGCAGGGACTAGCAGATCTTTGAGCAAGTTAAGATGTTTGCTGGAGCTTTGTCGTTTCCTAACTCCAACTATTCATTCTTTGGTTTTCTCTATTACTCATTGCGCTTTACTTCTATTCCCTGCTAAGAACCCATTCAGGATACAAAAGTTATTTTTGATTATTTTCCGCTTTCCTGTTCTGAAAAGGGTTCCATTGTATCTCGTTTCATTGTCCATTGACCTTACTTGATCGTTTTATTATTTTTGTGAAGTACATTCAGTTTGTGATGCAAGTCTCACAAAAGTGTAAACTGAACAACATTGAACAGCAATGAGAACCCTACTAAAGGGTAGCTGGCTAGTTTTCTCAAAACTCATTTGAATATATGTATCTTTGGATTTCTGGCGAATATTATAATAAATATAATAAGTATCACCCAAAACTAAATCTAGGACTTAGCTAATTCCAGTTAATCTTATATAAATCCCAAAGATTTGACATCCATAAATCCCGCCTAATTCCGACTTAAATTCTCATGCGACACAAATCGAACAATCCTTTTTTCCTGGCAGCAAATGTCACTTTCCTGAGCTGACACAGAAAAGAAAATAAATAGAAACGACAAGGGCAGATAAATTTCAAAGAATATATTAAGCAATTCAGTTTCATGTAATTTTTGAAAAGAAATTAAGTCATTCTCGCCTTCCATAATCAATTATAGGCAGGAATTGTAATTGTCTTCAGTTCTGAAAATGACAATATGCTTGACAGCAAATGTCAAAATAAATCGTAAATTCCGTTGAGGACACCATACGCACATCTAAATCTCTTCTCTTTTTGGTTAAGACATATCATTAGATCTGCGACAAAAAAATTTAGAAATATTTATACAATTAGTTGTACTAAAGGAAAGTATGATGACACCTCGTCACAAACTCCCATAATTTCATTTTATTATTTTGAATTTTATATGTTATTTAATTTCTTTTATTTTATATTAACACAATTCATTTGTAAAACAAACAATTTTTGATACATCTCACAACAAATATTGTAAAAAAAAAAAAACAAATTTCTAGGTCGAATGACACGTTCCAAAAGTAATACCCGTTCAAGTGATTCACGCACCAGTGATGCATCAAATTGTTCGAAATTACTTGAACATGCACATACCCATTCGCATACGCATACAGTTCCGTCAACAAGTGCTGCCACCTATGTAACTTCACCGGGTTCAAGCTCAGCATGTGGCACAACAGCTCTAACAACACCACCTGTTGTCACTTTGAATCACGTTAGAACAAATAAATTCTGAAATCGGGTGAAGAAAAATCAAAGAAAGATTTCATTTGACTTAAAGGTATTTCCTAAAGTTGGAAACACAATACTACTACACTTACAAACTATATATCTTTAGTAGACTCTACAGAACTTGTAGTGAGTTGTGAAATTTTTTTGAAGTTAGGCCTGTAATATTATCTACCCATAGTTTTAAGTTTCCTCTATAATTTTCTTTCTGTTTCCTTAACTATCCTTAAAAACAAGTATGTCTGCATACTTTGTATTCTTTTAGTTACGCATTGGAACTTCTGACTTTTTGTTTTGTAATTTTCTACTGAGTATTGCGTTGTGTGTAAAATATATTATCCGACATATCCATCACTAGGATGGAACTATAATCTACTAGCCCTTGTGTATTCTATCGTGTGTAGTAGAAGTATTGATAGCTTAATTTATTTTACTTAAATGTCATCGTTAAAATCTAGAATTTACACCAAATTGAAAACAGAAACAGACCTTGCAATAAAAAACACTATAACCCCACTATACTCAAACATTAGTACACAGTTCGTTGGCTTTTCCACCAAATGTATCAAAAAAAAAAAAAAAAGAAAACCTTAAACCATCTATCAGCATCTATCTTATGCTCCTAAATGAGCACGTACTCGTACATACTGGTAAAAGTATCTTATCCTTAGTTTGCAGTTTCTTTGTGTTGAAATATGATTTTCTTTTAAGTTTTGTATAATTTGGGCTTGATATTGAGTTGCTTTTTAAAATGAAAAAAAAATAACAAGTTTGAGTGTGTATTTTAATTTTTGCACATATGTAGTGGAATCTTAGATATATTTAGATACTTGTGGCTGTGTATATTCTTGTGAATAATATGGTTATAAACGTGGAGAAGATTTTCATAAAATTAAGTTATTTCTTATATAAAATTCCTTTTCCGCAGTTATTGATATACAGAGAAGTGATATCTAAAAAGTTTTAAATAGGAAAGAAACCATCAGACACAAACGCTGGGCTAAGCTACCAAATAACTAATTACTTGCTCATAGTGGAGAAAATATAAGATGAGGGCTCAAAGAAGTAAGCTTACTTTATTTAACAATAAGTAGTTGCTATCTTTCATTAACTGGAATGTATGATTCTACTTTATTCATATTTTGACATATCTGTCGTACGCCTGGTTTTAATATTACCAAAATATCCTACTTAGCTATTTGACAACTCCTCAAACATAAGCTCTTTTGAAAGATAGTATACTTCACCCAAAACTATATCGAAAGAAGGGTGACATTGAAGAGTTTCAATCACACTGTATTTGAAATGATTCCAAAGACATTTATAACATTCTATTGATAAATATGTGAATCATAACATTTTAGATTTGAAGTAACCTTTGATGTATAGCAGTCATTTCAATGGTCATTGTGAAATAGTCCAACGTTACAAAGAGCTGACTATTGACTTTCGTTTAGATGGCATTTGACCTAGTCCTTGGATAAGTTTTCTTGATATAGAGTCATCCATTTGTGGTTCCGTTTAGACATCGATCAAATTTGTATTTCTATAAATTGTGTTAAGACATTATGAGCTCTCGCAGGACTTAGTTCTGACAAAGTAACTTTCTATGACTTTTCTATACATTCCGAGCAGTAATTCTGCCATAATTTAAAGAATATTGATTTTCAAAGCGTCAAGTGTTTGCCGATTATATGCATAAGCACAATCTTTTACACAGCTCCACAAAAAGAAATTCAACGGCGACAAATCGCACGATCTTGGTGGGCGGTTCACATCACTAAAAAACGAAATAACTCATCATATTGTGTGAAATGTTTCGTATTGTGTGAAATGTGGCACCGTCTTGTTGAAACCACAAGTCATCCACATCAATACCTTCGATTTAAAACCAAAAAAAATTGGTTAACATTTCATGAATATTACACTTTCCTCATTTTCGAAGAAATACGAACCAATGGCACTAACAGATCAAATTGCACACCATACAGTGACTTTTATGGATGCCATGGTTTTTGGCAGTTACATGTGGATTTTCACTGCTCCATATGCAATATGATAATGCATCCAGCGAATGACGGATGAAAAAAATGTCGCGGGAGAATTGGTTATACAAACGCTGATGTTTTAGCACCCAATCGACTTATAGTTTACGCATAACCAGGTCAGCTGACTTCAATTTCTTGAGTGAATTGAACTCTATTAAGGATTGGAAATCCAAATGTAAAATATGCTATAATATGCCGCAAGACAAGCCGAAGTGATCTGCTCGCTGTGTAATCGATAAATTTTGGGTCATCTCAACACTTTTAGTAACAGCAGCTGAAGACCGTACATTTCGATGATGGATAGGCTTTAACACATCTGTAATAGACCTTTTAAAAGTTAGTCTGCTCATAATGCGCGAATCGTTCATACATGCAACAGAATCAAAGTAACTTCTTACAGTTTTAACACGTTCAGTGATTGTTGAACGGTTCATATTGTAAAATGACAAATGACAGTTCAGTTTGACGTATATGATTGAGACAGGGATGTCAAATTGGACCACCAATTGGATGACCTTGTAAAATTTGTTCGCCTTTGACAACCTGCTTTGCAATTCAATGGATCATTTAAATAGTTTCCTTGTTATTCGTCAGATTGGGGACAAATTTGTATTTTATCATCAAGTAGTAGTATCACTTATCTCCTTCTAAAGATAGTAAAACCAATCACAAATCTTCCTCACTTAGTAAACTTCATCAACACCAACCAAATCGTATAACAGTCTGCTTAATATACAATGTTACATCTGTAGCCAATAGGCATACTCATCATTTCCTAGTACCCTTTGCATTTACTTCTCTCAAAGCTGTATAGGAAGCCATCAACTTCAACAAATACTTTGTTCCCGGATTACCTGCACATTATTCACAAATGAATTTATAAGGCAAGGATCTCAAAGTTAGAATCTGCTCTTCTTACACAAAGTGGTCACCTAATCATTGTGACCAATATCGTTAAAACAAATAGCCTCTAAAATATACCAGGATACTTAATCTATGGGAATAAGAAACTGCTGGGTATATTCTATATTTTTCCAATCATCCAATGATTTTCCCAGAGCAGCTGTGTCCTCATCTGTATTACTCCACTAAGTACGAGCAAACTGAAAGCAATAACCTATGCTATATACTTACTACACTCACCATCTGAATATACTTATAGTTTTACGAAAAGATATTATATGTCCATGTGTTCATATTTTTAAAAGAGTCATCCTTCAAGTTTTCCTCGATTTCTCCACGTTTAAAGCCTACTTGTTCGAGTTTGTCAAATGCTTCTTAAAGCAAATATTTACAAAAAAAGCTCTAATTCACACAAATCATAATTTATCGAAATGTATTTAAGGATCAAGATCTGGAAGCGGAAGCAATGCATCAGCCACCTCGGTACGATCAACTCGCAGCAACTCTGTAGCTCCTGGCGCTGTTAATCACGACAGAAAAAGTTCGGCTCCCCATCACCATCATCAACATCAACAACAACCGCAACAGCAGCCTCTAATTACCAACATAACATCCAATCCAGTTGCTGAGAACGTAACCGTCGAAATAATCGAACCGGAAAAATAAATTAAAACAAAAAGAAGTTCTATCCACAAAACTTATTTGTTAAAAACAAAAACCAAATGCAAAATAAAAAAACCAAATCTATTATTAATTTGATTAGTCAAATTTAAAAAAAAAAACACAAAGAATGTCTTACTGCTATTTTAAGCTAAAATTATAAATTTCAAAGAAAAAGTACACAAAAAAGTAAAAAAAAAAACAAGGAAAAATGTTCCCAAAGAAAACAAGAAAAAACCTTGCATAACAAATTCATTTCCTTTGCTTTTCTTTCTCTATTCACACACGCCAATGAGAAACACAACAAAATAAAAAAACAAAAAAAACATTTTCGCAAAGTTCTTAATTTACCATTTAAATATTGTATTTAATAGAATCGAAACGAAACAATTTCGCTATAAATCTAAGGGAATAGAAACCCATAACAATATTCATTAGAATTTAGAAACAATACAAAGAAAATTCGTATTTGTACACAAGTGAAAGGAAAAACAAAAATATTTAAATACAAAAATTATATATTTAAAAACAAATGCCTACTGTAAAAAAAAGTAAAAATTTACAACATAATCGAAAAGAAAACAGTAAATAAATAAACATTTCTAGTGATATATTACTATATACATTCATACAAATAGCGAAATTTACTCTAACACCTTAAATATTAAATAAAAACAAAATTGCTTTTTCTTTTTTATTAAGAAATGAAAACGTTTTAAATTTATCTATAAACAGTGTAATTTTAAGAACAAAAAAAAACAAATAATAAATCCTAGATGGTAAGTTTAAATTTTCAATTATTTTACACATACCCATCATTATTATAGATTTTAAAATCAGATTTCTTATATTAACTTATATTAACCTTATAATTACATTATTTATATCAGTAGTTGTTCAAGTAGGAATTTCTATAATTTCTTCACAAAAAAAATATAAAAAAAAGACCTTACTAAACCTAAATCACTCATCATATTGGCTTCTTTATTCAAAGATACATACATTAAAAAATAATTTCATTTTCCTATTTCCAAACTCGACCTAAGCAATGCACCAATTTTCACACTTTAAATCGAATTATAAAATAAAATAAAAACAAAAAAGAAAAACTTATTTCACAAAAAAAAAAAACCTTTTTCGTTCCATCTAAACTTAGGGACCATATTTTCGTAATCAAAAAATATGTGTTTCAGCGTTCTTTCGTAAGCTAATTGAATTCGAATTCAAAGTTGAAATAAAAACAAAAACAAAATATTTATCCATTTAATGTTGATATTTAATTTTTGAAATATCGCAAGACAAATAGATTAAAAGCAATTTTAAATGCTTAGTAAATTAGACCAATAGAAACATTTTAAGCGAAAAACAAAGAATAAACTATCGATATAGTATATAAACCCCCGTATAGTGAAAAATCGATTAAATTTAAAAACACAAAAATATTAATATCTAATATTATCGAACAGAAGTTTGATGTGGTTGAGTTGATTTTTTTTATTTCCTATCAGAGCTCACACTTTGTGTAGGGCTACAGATAATATCAACATCATTTGAATCTGCAAAGCATAATATAATGTGTAAAATGCAATGTTAAAAGCTCAATACAACAATGTGAAGGTTAGGTGTATCAACAGCGTTCAACATGCATTTTACAATAGCATTTCGATTTTTGGGCATACACAGAGTGTGATGTCACATATAGATGCTTAATTTCTTCCAAATTATTATTATATAGTTACCCAATTTAAAATTAAATTAAATTGCTTATTTAAATTCATTTTAAATACAGAGATCTTATTTCTCTTATGACTGTAAATTCATCTAAATAAAAATAGAAAAATGCTTAAACTTATATAAACTTGTTTTTATTTTTAACAAACTTATAAAGACCTGTATAAACAGTTGAACTTTTGTTAAAAAAATCCTTGAAGTAAGGAACTGACACGTTATGAGAAGAGATTTTTAAATTGTATGCATGTGTACATAGATTGAGCGAAACATATTTCAGAAAAAGATTTAAAGGTATAGCACATCAATAAAGAGACTTGCTGTGTTCAAGACTGTTGTTTCAAATGTCATACAGGAGTAACCATTGTTGACTTTTACTTCATAATAAATGAGATGTGCGAACTTCATCGGGTACGATGAGTACTTGCACCAGTTCTATAAACCACCCTAACCCAGACCCAATTTTTGCTTCCGTTCTGTAAAGCTCAAAATTATTAGCTTAACCGATTTTTGTAATTTCCCTGTTCCAAATCACAATCTGTAAGGAACTAATTTTTTCGTACCTTCTTGAAGTATCAAAGCATTTTTTTATGTCGAGATTTGTCGAAATTAAATCACTTTTACCCGATTCGTACAACCAACAGACGTAAACGTATCTGTGGTATTCCCCAGAGATCTAAACTAGGGCATGTTCTCTTCCTTCCTACGTCCTCCTTTGGCATAAATCTAAACGATGTCAGGATGTTGGTTAAAACTTTCTTTTGCACACAAGATGCTTCTAGTTAATAGTAAGGTTTGTCACAGTTGAGTCAGTGAAAGACTTAGCTAAGAAGAGCTAGGACCATTAACCTTTAAAATATTTATTGTAAAGCACACAAAATTCCATATTATTTCGAGAATGGTGAACCAACTGAGCAGGAAATGTTATAGCAACGTTTTCAATTCAACTTTATAATTTTTGAGCATATTTTCACTATCTCAAGGTAAAGATTAACAGAAAAATTGATATTTCAAAACTGGAAATGGTTATATTTCGTTGAAGGATGTACGAAACACATTACCACAGAATCGGAACTATCCAATGCTTTAAGGAAGAGGTTATCCCACACAATTTTACATTCCTTATTTGGTAAGTAGTATAACTAAAAATAAATAATAGAATCAGGCACAGAAACGATCCATTGAGTAAGTACCAAAGCTCCAAACCAGTGACACTTTCTCTATCTCTTCAGCCTTTACTCCAACTTATTGCATGTGCTTGTGTTGTTTCAAAGATTAATTTTTTGCATTCAAATAGAGTTTGAAAAATGAGAAATAGAACATGTTTCGATTCTTTTCAGTTTTTGTGAAACTTTACTGAATAGATTATCGTTCTGAAGGAATTTCACAAAACCCACGTGACTACTGTTTTATGCTCCTCATTTCTAAAACCCGAATATAATTACTTAATCATTTCGCATTCAAGTACTTTCATGAAAGAATATTTTAGGCGATTAAGTTATCAGTAGAAACTATTCTCAAGTATCAAGACGAGATTTAAATCAGTGCTATCGTAAGAATCGCTGGGTATACTTCAAAAGTTAAAAAAAGGCAATCTGTCAATCATTAGATAGGGCCCCCGACACATTCGGATGGAGATAATTCGGCTTCTAGGAATTTGTATGTCTTTTCAAATTATACATCATATTTTAGTAGTACCCTCATCATACCTATAGTATTGGAATATCTTGTAGAGTATCACAAGTCAATTGAAGTAATACTTGTGATTCAGCCTTACTTTGTATTTTAAATAATAGAATGACAATCTTTTCATCATATGCATATAATTGACTCTCTTCTCTTAACATACGTAAAGTGAATTTCTTTCCTAAATGTAACGCATTTTAATAAATCAAACGAAAGTGCTATATTATATTTCTTCAACTTATTTATTATTTCGGTCCCAATGTCATCCTTGTCAAATGTAAATTGTCATTACCATACTTCGACCTTAACAATGGATATACAAACATTATTTATATAATCCAAGTAAATTAATGACATCACTCCATCTATGCATTTGATTATAAGACATATATTCTTTTAAAACCACAGCTAACAATCAACTAAATACCAAAACAAAAATGTAAAAAAGAAAAATAAATAGTTCATAAATAAATAGGTAAAATAGAATAACAAATACTTTTAGATACAATTGCAATTCAATTCAGTTTGAAAGAGAAATACAAAATATAAATATAAAATAAACGTCCAAAGTAAAATGAGCAAATTTTCTATAGGATTTTAGTTATAATAAATGAAAAACAATTTCAATTAACTAGTAACTATCATGCAAACAATCAATTTGTTTCCTCAGAATTAAACAATCCTAGTTTAATTTGTTAATACTTCAATTATGTACTTCTTCCTTAAATAACAAAATGATAACTATTTACACATTGATGCACATATATTTTTCATATAGAATTAATTTATTACTAAGTATTCAACACAAAAAAATAAAAATATATTCATAAAAACCAAAAAAAAAAAAACACATTTACAAATGTTTAAATATTTTACAAAAAATAGGGGAAGATTTTCTGGAAAATATTTAAACCTCTTGTTTAATTTACATATATTAACGCACTCCCATAGATAGAAATGAATGAATAATTTTCCGAAAACAAAAAACAAATAACAAAATCAATAAAGCAATAGTGTAACTTACATACAATAACAAAAAAACAAAAATAAATATCTCTCAGTTTCAGAAGAAAAACAAAAAAACAAATATAAAAATAAAATTAAATTTAAAGGAATTTTTGTTAGTAAAAATTGCTTTTTGTGCTCAATCAATAAAGCTTAACTGTGAGAAAACAAAAGAATTAAGAAAAAGAAAACAAAAATACCAAAAACAGACACACAAAAAGTTTCCATAAGAAAAACGAAAGAATAAACAAAACCACAAGCCACAGCACACAATGAATATAAATAAACATTTTAAATAATAGTTATAAGTTATCAGAAGTAAATTTAAGTATTTAAGAAATCGTATATCACTTTTATTTAATAATTATTGAAGTAAAAAATAAACCTAGTGTATTCAACATGCATCGAACTTTAATTAAATGCTAAATTAAGTGCAAATGAATATGTGTGAAATAAATTTAATTTTTACTTTTTTTTTTTAGTAAAACAATTTAATTAATTAAAAATAAAGAAAACAATTTTGGTCTTGAAGTTTGGGGAAGAATTTCAAAACTACTTTGTTTTATCCCTTACTCTTAAGTAGAATTCTATAATTCCATACTGAGTTTCAAATTAAACAAAAAAAAAATCTCTTACGCTGAATATAAAATTTATTAAAACGAAATGCTTTATTTAAAAATAAATATATATAAATATACATAAAGAAAAGAACATTTTTATATACCTACCTTTCTACTTTAAGCATATTGGCATGCAAATTAAAACAAATCACTTCTAGAACTGAAGCATGCAAATGAAACACATAAGAAATGTCAATAATACAATATATAATGAGAAAATTAATATAGATCTACATAAAGAAAATATATTAGTTTAAAGAAATCTAGTGATAAATTTTCTAAACACAAAAAAATAACATATTTTTCTGTTTAACGCTGTGTTATATTATTATATATTTATCAAACAAAACAAAAATCATGAAATTATATATACTATGAGCTATTTACATTTATATGTATCTATTGTTTTCATTTAAAAAATTATATTAAAGTAAATTAATTAAACAGAGAAAAGCGCATTCTTATATTATATACTACTGTACTAAACAAATAAGTAACAAAAAGGAAACACAAATCAAATTATAACTTATGTAATAACGATAGAGAAGGTGCAGAGTAAATTAAATAAACTATTATAAACAGAACAAAAACAAAAATCATTAACATGGCAATTGTATCACTTTACAAAAGAAAATTATATTTAAACATTTTATTAAAATATATTAATATATTACCATTACCTATAAAACCATGTGCTTTTTTTGAGGACATATTTCATTTCAGGTTTTTTTTTTGCGATGACGAAAATGGCAGAATGAGGCTTTGCACTCAACCCATGGGTATTTGCTGATATTGTTAATCAATCTTACCGTCGGCCGCCGATAGTCATCCGGTATTCGAACGTCAACCAACCTTGGCAACTTAGGCGATTATCGCAAAGTTGCAATTGATGACGGAAACAGTACAAATTTTATTCTCCATTCATGGTTCAGGAGTACCCGATAAGCGTGTAGACTTAATTGGAATCAAAACATCACGATGAGTTAAAAATAATTCTCCTGATACTATGTGTGTGTACTTGAGAATTTTTAATTTATTTTTGAATGAAGGAAATGATTTTTTAATTAAAGATGAGATTCATATATTCATATACATGTGTCACAGAATAGTCGAAACTATTTTTAGCTAAACAATTCGTTTCCCAAATCTCACCTCATTTGGTCACGCGTTGGAAGACCAACACTCCGATCTATTCAAGGTAATCCTTTACTATTGTACAAAGATGTTAGATCTTTACCAATTGCAGCAGCTTAAGTTTGAATATGGATTTCCTGAATAATACCAAGTCTAAGTCGACCTCTAGAGCAAAAACTGTTAGGGTTTTTAGTGATCCATATACCCAAATTGTCTGATATCATTAAGAGTAGAAAACCGATGGGAACAATGTCAGAAACGCATCAAGAACGTTGCCAATGACATTTATAGTCAAATTTAGTCAAAAAGTTCCTGCACTTACAAGGTCTACAAAAAAATGGAAACCACAAGTTGAGAGTTACGAATACCAGTAATTGACTCGACAAGTTTGGTGGTTCAACAAGAATCACTGAGGTATTAGTGTCCTCAACATCGCAAACAAAATCCAATCTGCCATATTGTGTGTAAAAACCTTCGTCAACAACCTGGTTTGGCCTAACTAAAGTGGCTTCAAGCCAGAAATGTTGTGAAAGTCCTTGAAATGTCCACACTTTGGCAAATCCTGGAGACAACTCATGACATTTAAATCGATAATTGACATGATTTTGACATAATTGACAGAATTCAAGTTTTAACGACAAATAAAAAGAACACCAAGTAAATGATGCCAAGAAGAAAGAGTACTCAATATCGCAAAATTGGACAAAACGTCAGAGTCGATAGCTACAACGCTGAGTTAGCAAAAAAATGTATCAATCTTTCTATCAATTCTGACAACACCTTAGTAGAAATAAAGTAAAGATTAACTCTTGTTAGTCGCTGTTTCTTTCGCCCTTAAAGGTAAACAAATATTTGACAGTATGTCCAAGGTTAGGAGTCGAAGCATGACTCGTGTTGCGGATGAAACTTTGAAGGCTATTTTGCTGGAGCAGTTTTATAAACTGGGAAAGACACGAGACATTTCTACGAAGTTCAAGTGAGTCTATAGAGTTTACAATGTCTCTATCACCTATAAGATTTAACGCACATTTCCGTACCCTATCCAGAATGCGCAGAACGTGCAGCAATGCCTTATAAATTAAGACCAAATCAGAAGGGATAAAATACTTTTTGCATCGTTTAAGGATTTCTAAACACTTTGCATCATTTTTGGTGGCCTCGAATATGTGATCATTCCACCAAAGATGGTTATTAATACACATACCGAGGATGGCAAGTCTTTCGGATTCAGCGATGCAAGTACCATTCATGGACAATGGTTAAGGGACTTGGTTTCGCTTGCAAGACAGAAGACAGTATTGGATTTTGGAAGCAAAAAATTCCACTCTCTAGTTTGAACCCCGTTTGAGTATGTAGTGTTTTACATACGCTGCTGTTCCTCTTCTACGACCGAAAAACAAAGACGTGAGTTGGGGAATGAATATGAAAAACTGAGGTATTGTCATCAGCGAAGGAATCGATTGGACTAAAAGTTGCAGACAAGACGTAATTTATAAAAATGAGAAAGAGTTGGAGATAAAACACAGCCTTGGGGAACACCAGCATTTATATGGTGGATTGCGGACTTGAAACCGTCAAGTCAACTTGTGTTAAGAAGTGACTCATCGCTGAAATGGAGAGATTGATTCCTCTTCTCATAAGATATGCCATCAAATCACCAATGGACTTGTTGCTTCGAAAACCATACTGCCGGTCATTGAGGAGTTTTCGTGAAACAAGATATTTCATCAGCTGATGATTTATCAGCGTTTCCATGACCTTGGAATGAAGGGACGTAAGTGCAAGGGATCGATAATTGGACGGGGAGGAAAATTCGCATTTTTTTGAGACGGACTGGACAAATGCTGTTTTACATCTTCTCGAAAAGAGCCCAGAAGTGTAGGATAGATAGAAAAGCTTACCCAGAGGTTTTGCCAGCGAAGAAAAATCCCTCTTCAGAGCGAAGACGGATTTGTGTATGTTAAGACCTTTGAGTATCCTTGCGACTGTACGAGTGCGAAAGTGGACTTGTCCCATGAAGAATTCCACGTTCTCAAGTACAGATGGAGGTAAAACACTATCTGGCAGCGTGGAGTTCACTGCAAATTGAGCAGAAAGCAGATTGGCCTTGTCTTAGAAGCTGCCAGCTGGAATACCATTGTAAATGAATGTTGGGATGGCAAACAAGGCAGAATTTTTAACGAATGACCTACAGTTTTTACTACCTTTAGGACATTGTAGAACGTTTTGCCTCAATTGTTGGTCATCGATTGGCAGGAGTTTCGTTTGATTTTTAAAGTTATAATCTGTTATTGCCTTGTAGCTTTGATATTTTCGGTACTTTCTTCTTGATATCGTTAGTACTTTGAACCCGCTCAACATCTTAATGTTTAGGTACCAACCATAATTTGACACAGACCATCTGCTTAGAATACACTGGATGTGTTCGAAAGCCTCAAGGTCACTTGCAGGTCTATGTCTCTAGTGTATACCAGACACACTGCTATTGCTGGTTTTAGAAACGTCCACGTATATTGCAATATCGTCTTGTAGAGACTTTCCTGTGAAGATTTGAATTTCTAAATATTTGGTATAATGATTTGCCGATTTCAAGTAATACAGAAAAGAAGGTGTGGCAGCAGGCGAATGGACGAAAATGGCTCATTCGTTTTCCCTATAGCATAAGCTATGAATCAAAGTTTAAAAAATCCTTTAATATATCCCTTAGATACATATATCTTTTCATCTACCAACTCCATTTATTCGCAACCAACTTACTTTCAAGAAAGATGAACTTAGAATTGCGTAGATGCCGGATTTCACTGTGGTTGAAGGCAGCGTGCATGACCACTAATAGAGCTCATCAACTTGTTCTACATCTACAACAAAAAGGACCAACCAAGTACATTTCACTTCACAACTTGAAAATGAATGACGAGAATTCGCTAGAATTAATATCCGGAGAATGTTTTTATTCGAATGTTAGAAATCTTTGTACGACGATCGATAGTCCACATATATCAACATCACTCATAAACATTTGTTAACCAAAGAACCGCCTCTGTGTGAAGACAGAACTATTTGAGCTGTAAGACACCTATTATACTGCACTCAAGTTACACAATCAGCTATCTAATCTCCAATAAAAACCTCTTAATACCCCAATGGAAAGAAGTATACCAACCCATGCTAGCAATTGATTAAGTAAATAGCAAATATTTGTAAACAAATTAATTTAGTTTTGGTTAACACATTTCCTTCGATAAAGTCGTCTTCCACTCTCTCATTCTCTAAATTTATATGACTTGTACATATAATCTTGGAACGTATTCTGTTAGGATACTGCCAGCATCTCTGAGGTCAAGGAGGTAATCTATTTCATCGCATACAGGCTGCAGTCAGGGCTATAAGACCATAAGATACAAGTATAGCGCTGAGTTCCACATAACAACAAAAAATTTATCTGTAAAAAGCCGACCACTGGTAGTAGGCAAGTAGAACACACCTAAACATAAACGACTAGATCCTGACCAGACACTATACTATCCGCAGAAACAACAAACGACTAGCAACTCCAGCCACAACGTGCTGAAAAATCCGTTCACGTTTTTCAAATAAAACAACCATACGAGACCTGCACCACCATCACCAAAGATTTTGCATAAAATATACTTTTTTCCTTGTAAATAAATATTTAAAAAATTATTTTATAATAATAAAAAAACCAAACAACAATAAAAAAACATTTCCTTTCTCTTAAAACTACAATCACAAATCAGTTCAGTTTCTTAGCATCTGCCAACTTCGCGTAGGAGTCTTGTGCCATTTGTCGCAAATACTGCGCAGTTCCTGGTCCTGTCTGATCGACTAATTTATAGAAGTAACCACCGGTATCCTTCAGCAGTTCATGCGCATGGCCCAGCTCCACCGCTTGACCAGCATCCATGACTAGCACTCGATCGCTTTCCATAACCGTGTGCAATCGATGCGCTATCGTCAGCACCGTACACTCAGCGAATTTCGTACGAATCGCTGTCTGAATCAAATGATCCGTTCTAGAACAAAAAAACACGTTATAAATCTGGTCAGAGATAAAATTAACTAATTAACTTACTCTGGATCAACATTAGCAGTAGCTTCGTCCATTATCAGAACCTTATTGTGTCTTAAAATAGCCCTAGCCAAGCACATCAACTGCCTCTGTCCCATGCTAAAGTTCGAGCCACCATCGTGAACGCGATAATTCAGGCCACCTTCCAAGGACGACACGTACGCCTTCATTTCAACATCAGACAATGCACTCCACATGTCTTCGTCGGTCTTTTGCTCAAACGGATCCAAGTTGTAACGAATTGTTCCAGAGAACAACACTGGATCCTGTGGAATAATTGAGATTCTACTCCTAAGGTCGTGCAATCCCAATAAGCCGATATCGCGGTCATCAATATTGATGGTGCCATCATTGTATGCCAAGCGGAATATTGCCTGAATGATTGATGATTTTCCAGCTCCAGTGCGACCAACTATTCCGATCTTTTCTCGCGGATGTATGGTAAATGTCAAGCCCTTGAGGATGTAATCGCCTTTCTCTGAGTACCGTAGCCGTGCATTTACGAAATCCAATCGTCCATTTTCCGGCCACTTACTGTCTGGTTTGTACTTTGGCGCTGATTCTAGAGGCGGTTCAGATGGGGTATTGGCGTATTCCATAATTCGTTCAACACTTGTCATTTGGTTCTCCAATTCTGCAGTTTGACGCATGCCCCACTGACACATGATGACCAACGACATAGACTGGGTGATGGCTAGACCCACGTCACCACTGTAAAACTCCAGGCTCAGCACCAAGAAACTGTATGTGACAGCGATGATGTACAGGACGCAGATGAGATCCGTCCAGAACGCGAATGCTCGATTTGATGCCGTGTACAAGTATAGCGCTGATGTGTTCTCGTTTTGGAATGCATGGAACTCATCTTCGACGATTTTCGAAGCATTCATTGCTCGAATAGTGGTCAGACCGTGGAACGTTTGATTCGTATGCGAATACACAGGACTACGAGCTGTGGAATGAAGAGAATTATGGTAGACTGAAGTAAATAAGGAACTTGTAGCGACTTACTCATGGACTCCATGCGTTTTAATGCTCGACTTGCACCAATATACAGCCTTCGAGCCAAGAAGAGGAGGAGAATCATAACTAAAGCCGGAATTACTAGCCAATAATTCGCCACGGCCACTATAACCAAAACAGCAGTTGCGTCTGTGTAGAACTGAAATGGAAGGACAAATTTGTTAGAAGCTGAAAAAAACCTTCTTAAACTATAAGCCAGTCCCAGAAAAACAACAGAAACTAGAGAGTCTACAGGGAAGACGAATCTAAACGGGCGAAGCGATACTCTAGGGTCAAACAACTTACCGTCAAAACATCCAGCAACGTCTGCGGCAAAGTAATGTCCATTTTGTTTATGTCCGTTGCGAAACGATTCAGTATCCTTCCCGATGGATTTGTGTTGAAAAAGTACATATACGCACGAGTGACTCCCTCAAAGAGTCTATTATGAAGTTTCAGTGAAATTCGAAGGCAGACTATAAAGAATCCATAGGTCCTCATCAGATACAACACTAGGGTGACCAGAATAAATCCTGTGTATATGATCACCATTCGCCTGCGTTCCGAATCGAAAGGTGCACTATCATAAGACGTATGATGATCATCTCGCTCGTCCTCCCCACTTGAGTTTGGATCGTTTGCCATTGGCAATGATTCTTCCCAAGTAGCCCTGTAAATATAATAATTAAGTAAATATGAAACTAAACAAGAACAAGGATATCCTTACCATCTTGAAATAAAGTAATCCATACCCGATAACATGGCTCGAGATATGACGAATAAGAGCAGCACAATAATAATTATAAACGGATTACCAAGAGTTCGGAAATATTCCCCATAGGTTGAAACTTTTACAGAACCTTGTGCCTGTTGCTCCTTTCGTTCTTCTCCCTTATCCACAAGAGCTGTGTCATCCGAATTTTCCTTCTTCCTAATACTCTCAGTTCGCTGGAGTTTGCTCTCTTCCGCATCTTGTATTGAGTCGGTTGGTATTTGAAAACGGATGTGATCCTTCAAATCTTTGTACGAGCCTTGTGCTTGGATAGATCCATTCTCCAAGACAATTAAATGATTTGATTCCTTGAGATGCCTAACATGATGAGTTACTAGAATGCGAATTTTTGAACTCAGAAATCCTAGAATGCACTTTTCTAAAATATGTTTTCCAACATATGAATCCACAGCGGACAGCGGATCATCCAGAAGATATATATCAGCTTTTCTGTAGATTGCTCTAGCCAGACTCACTCTCGCCTTCTGACCACCACTTAAACTCACACCTCGTTCTCCGACAATTGTGGAATCCCCGTATGGAAGCATTTCGATGTCTCTCTCTAGTGCGCAAACTTTCACCACTTGCTTGTACCGCTCTTCGTCATATTTCTCAATGAATAAGATATTGTCCCTAATACTTCCCTCAAACACCCACGATTCTTGTGTTGAGTAACTCAAAACACCATGGACTTCAATTTTTCCTGAGGTAACGGCAAGCTCTCCAAGAATGACATTCAATAAACTCGACTTTCCAGAACCAACAGCTCCGATGATTCCCAAAAAGTCATTTTCCTTAACTTGGAAGGTGCAGTCGTTAAGATGTTTCCTTGGTTTTTCTCCCTTCTCCCAACTCGCCGATAGATTCTGCACCAACAGACCCTTCTTTATTGCTGACTGATTGTGAATTCTTCCAAAGACATTATTCGTTTCACTGTCATGCTCATCGCAACCAAAGTTTGTAATTCCTCCATCGGCAGGATCCTCGCTTTGTAGCAAAAACTTTGTGGTTCTCCTCGAAACCACAAAAATCTCCGCCCATGTGGTAAGCGCCAAAGGCCAGAAATGCAGCAAAGAATCATACAACACGCTGAAGTACGAAGATACTATGAAGACCTTCCTTGCCGACACAACATCACCGGTGAAGACATATGTCACCAAACTCAAGAAGATTGCAAATTTCGAGATCATCGTCGTACATTGGAGAGCCGCATAGATATACATTGAGCCTCTGATCGATTTCACTTCCAGCTTTCGCACTTCTGACACCATCTTGGCAAATGACTTCTCCCATGCATACATTTTGATGACCTCAATCGCATGGATGATCTCATTCATGATCTTCACCCGCATATCAGCGTTTTGCCCAGTACGACCGCGAAAGTATGCAGCTTTTTTAGCCGCCCATCCTTGCAGAGGAATAAAGATCACAATGAAGGCAATACCAACAATAGCCGGCCAACCGATCTCCCGATACATGAGAAAGCCAAAGACGATCGCCTCAACTGGTCCCTTCCACAGATCATGGAAGAAGTAGAAACCCAAGTCAAGCTGACTCAGATCATTCGAAAGAAGTATAATGGCTTGACTACTCAGTCCGTCGTTGTAAGATGTAATTGAGGATCGTAGGCATTTTCTGTAAACCAGTCCGGCACATGCCAGTCGTATTCTAACACCAACCTCGAATATAAAGAACATAAACGGATGGAAGGTCAGAGTGTTGACTAGAGAGCACAGAACGATCCCGGTGGCGTACATATAAGCTTGATTCTTGGAAATGTCAGTTTGTCCTTCGGAGAAGAATGACACAAATCCACCCAGGAATAAGGGTTGTGATGCTCTGGAAGGTTACATTTTAAGCAGTTAGTAAGAGTTTGGTTTAGATTTTCTCCACACTTACGCTATTGAGATTTCTAAGATTGAGTACAAGACGCATATCGGTACAAAACCCCATCCGAATGCTGCGAATATCATATGCAATAGGCTTGGCTTCTTTCGAAGTACTTCCTTTTCCCAATATCTGATCAGGCCAAAACTAATGTCTTTACTGTCCAGACTGGGCTTATGCTCGTAGAGATCTTCTTGTCCCAATGCATTGTGTAGACCCTTTCGAAAAACCGTCCGTATCCACCTGTAAAGAGACATAGTTATCTATCAGCAAACATTCTGAAACTTTAAAAGAAACTACTATCGCAGGTCAGTAGCCACGCCCCTCACAAAGAAATTAGTAAACACTACCAACGAGGACATGTGAGGAGAAACCACAGCAACCGCGAAACATTCCTAGATTTCTTCAATGACAAGCGCCTTATGACAGATGGCACTATTTTTTTGCACAAATCCAGCAACAATCATACAATCTGTCATTTTGACATCAGTCACGATTAAAAAAGTATTTTCCTGGATACCGCGATACTGCAGTTAGAAAAACGAAAATGACAATCATAGCTTCGTCAAACAAACGTTTAAATATGGAAAACCTTTTGCCATAATATTGAAAAGCGTCAGGAGTCAGATACAGGTTTTAAAAAACCCAAGGCGTGTTTTCCTGATTAACTCTTACAAGATACACAATCAAGTTTGTCATGAAATTCTGTATTTCAAAGGAATTTGAAAGACAAAATTTATAGGCGCCATGTTAAGTGCTGTCAGATATTGACAGCTGGACTGAGTCTATTGTCAAAAAGAGTCGTTAAGCTGAGATAGCTAAGGGTTTACCAATTGTCGATAATTATTTTACAAATGACAGTACCTTCTAATTGTTGGTGGTCCCCACAACCCTTAGTCTGATGTCAGAGACCACATGTATTTTTCTACGTAGCGTATCAATACACTTAAGTCCAAAGTACATACAACCTTGAATAAAAATCACACTATTTACAAAATACGATCGTAAATTTATGGTTATGTCGGCATCGAAAAACATACGCATTGGATTGCTCATGTATTAACCATAAGTATTTTCTTAATTTATGATTCAGTTTATTTTTTTTTTTTTTTTTGGCTTCCACTTATTCCACGTAAGAGTTGTATACAAATGATAACAACCTATCAATAAATAAAGCCACTTCATGGGAAGATAAACGTAAAGGGATTCCTCTGTAAGACTTAAATCATTTTGACAGCACTCGTTTTACTCAATATGCTAGTCCTCATGTCAGTCAGGTGTTGTTATAAAAAATAGATATGACTCAGTTATAACCAAGAACAATCGAGGTAGTGCACCCAAATGCAAAATCATAAATCCTTTCTTGTCTACGTGGGGATAACAATTAAAGTTTCCCGATGACTGATGGGTTAGTTGGACCTTTGTACCAAATCTATTTTCAAAACTTTTTGACTGACAGTAAGTTGGTCGAACGGAAATATGGTTTTACCAGATACTTTGTTCGCCAACCGAGTCTTAGACAGAAGTATTGACTCTTAATCTTTATATTCAACTTTGAAGTCATTCTATATGTATGGAGGTCTTAAATTTATTTTTAGGTACAAATATTTGGAGGTCAACGATTCTCTTGTGCTTGATATTAGTGTCTGGACAGTCTGGCCTTATCGAATTCTTCAATTGTAGCACTTGACTAATGTTTTCAATGGAAAGACATTCGTCTTCCAATCACGATTGCTTGACACATTTCCCAAAAACTAATATCAAAAATTTACAACCTTGCAAAGGAAAACGATGACTCCGTGTGTATCTAATCTTGGCATCAGTTCGCACCAACTGAAGTACCACAAAACGTGTCATTTCTGTTTGCTAATTTACTGACTTTTGCACTCAAGATGGCTATTTTGTAATCAAAACAGAGATTTCAGTATGAGCGCCATTTTATCTCGTTTCGTAAAAAAAACTTTTTTTAAATCAATTTATTTACATTGTGCCGTGTGAATAGTCTAATTAAAAGTCCGCAATCTTGATTATGTAGATGCCTAGATAGATATGAACTCACATAGCGGTTTGTAGAGAATTACCTCGGCAGATAAAGGTATGAATACATTTATCGATATGGAGTGTGGCGTTTTTTTGATAAGAATATGACGCTTAGGATTATTTTGAAAAAATCTATTTTTAATCAAAACAAAACTATCTCTGTTGAGAATGAAAGTAATTGAAAATCATTTTTTAATTCTACAAAGCCGTGAAATTACATATCTAGTGTCAATTATTGAATTTGTAATTCACACGTTAAACACAAAATGAAAAGTGATAACAAAAATATTTGTATTGCTACAATAAAGTACCTATTTCGACTTACGTACGTCTTAAAGTAAATTTAAAAATAAAAATTGATCATTTTTGGCATTCATAAATGATACCAAATGCTTCAAACTTTATTGCTTATTATGAAGTACTGCAGAGTGTACGTGAGTACTATGGCAGCTAAATGCGAATGTTTGACACCAAATGTCTATAAGGGACCCAAAGCCTAGCTACCTGTTTTTGTACAATTTTATAGCTAATGTTGTTTCTGGAACAATTTGGATGGTATCTTCCACTCATTGATTTCGTCAGTCCGTAGTCGTTGTCTATAGAATGTATTTATGTATGGATGGCTTATGCAAAAGGCTACATAAACGTGTTTTGTTAAGAGTTAGTTAAATTTTGTTAAGAAGGGAAAACAAACGACTCCCCGCAAGTTATGTACGAATCAAGTTTAAAACTTGGTCGAAATAGTCGATAAACCAAATTAAAGATTTTGAAAAATCTACTTGGTCTGACTCTACTTTTACAGTATTTTGTATCTACTGGAGGCAGAATATTCTACGAGTATTGTCATCTACTCTAAAGTGCATTATTTTATTTAAATTACATATATTTTTAATTTCATGTCATGATTATGCAAGTCGCAATAAGACGTGCTCAAACGAGTTACAAAAAACCAAAAACTTGTTGACTAGAAAAGAGGTTTAAACCAGAGAGTATAGAAATCTCCTGAAAGCTGGGCGCTGAGATTTACTGGGAAAGGTAAAACCAAAAAAAATGCCACTAGGTACTGCTGAGCGACGAAGCAAATGTAGTTTAATTTGCAATAATTCTGTCTAATTGGATTTATAATTTTTTTGGAAAAGTAGATAATATATATTTGACGCTATCATCCGAAAAAGCAATGCAAGCGCTATGTTATCGATGATTTTTTCTATCAATTTCGTAATATCCTGAAACTTTAAAATCACCTCACTTTTCAGTCTCGCTTATATCGTTCTATTGTTCGTGCATTTTCGGTAGAATGGTAAGGCTTTTCGATGTCGATTTTGAACCAACAGTTGTTGGAAATAACAATGATTTTTCGTATCATAGTTCATAGTTTTTATCCTATTTCTTGGGTATGAGACGACAATATACAGCACAACTAAAATTTATAAAATTGACTTACATCACTAAGCAAAGACCGTCAGAAACATTTTAGACAATATCACTGTTTACAGGTATCTGGGTATAACTGAATGCAGATGTATATATATTTAAGCTTGTCGACAAGCTTAAACTCTTTTCTCTGCCCACTTCTAGTGTCACCGATCAAAATGCACCAAATTGTTGACAAGAAGGAAGTGGAAATGGGTACTGTCTCTTTTTTTTCATACGAAAGTATCGGGACCAAGTTGGCATAGTTCACAGTAAATATTTCTTTTTAGGTTGGTGCTACTGTCAATGACATCTGTGTCAAATTTCATGTCAAAATCTGCATTTATTTAATAGTTACGCACATATTTTGTAAATAACAAAAAGTGAATACATATAACTGTTTTTATAATGTCTGATTTTGTTGACCAAGGAATTTCTATAAAATTTGGTTTCCGGAACGAAATTTTTGCTTTCGGTTACCAGGCTATGTCACAAGAAAACGTTTGTAAGTGGTAAAAACAATTTCTTTTTAAAAAAAGTAAGAGAAAGCGTTGAAGACAAACATCACCAATCAACTGATGAACAACACGCCAAGGAAATCAAAAAATTTGGTGCTCGAAAATCGTCGATTGGCAATTAGAGACCTCGCTGATACTGTTACCATTTTATTTGGATCAGACCAGATAAGTTTGAATGATGTTTTGTGCTTATACAAATATGGTTTTGTTCCAAAAACTATGTCCCACTACATTGGTTTTACGCCAAAAACTAAACTCATATCAACCACGGTATTCACTTGATTTAGCACCTTATAAAGCCTAGGTATTCTCTAAGCTAAAGTGACTGCTCCGGAGACAGCATTTCGATACGATTAAGGGGATTAATCGAGTACCTGCACGCTTTGAAAGCGATTTAAAAATCGACTTTAACAATTGTTTCGATGATTGGAAAACCCTTGGCATAAGGAAGGGAAGTAATTTCACCTTATTGTTTGATCACAGTTAGAACATATATTACAGATACCCATTGGAACTATAGTAGCTAGTAAACTGCTTTCAATAGAGAAAGATGTATGTAGATACTTAAAATTATATGAATGCATGTAGTAACCTCATAGTTTTTAGGGAAATCAGCCCGCGTACAATATTTCTTTAACAATTCCCACGAATTGGCAGAAACGCCCCAAAAAGACGAAATCTTTTCGGAGTTCATTGATAAATTAATCTGGAATCCTCGACAGCACCAATTCCAACCACTACCTCTATACCTCAACTTCATCAAGGGGCGCTCGCAACTTTACAGGATATAATCACTAAGTCTCTTTTAAAATTGGAAAATATGAAAACATTACAAAAATATATCAGTTTTCTGACCTCAAGGACTCTTAAAATGTACACTTTTACAAAAAACAACACATCCTTGCCGACAAATTTGATAATTCTTCGTGCACTTACCAGAAACTCCACTTAGACAGGAAATTAGCCTCCAAAATAGGATTAGGAGCTCTTTTTATATCATTCCGTGACCGATTCATTGTCCACTTTTATATTTATCCGCAAATTATTTTGTATAGTTTTATTTTTTTCCTTTCGAAGATATTTATTTTTATATAGTCCTTCCAACCGTAAGCACGTAACCGTAGTGAAACCTTCTTGATTCCGACTACGTACTTTATGCCTTTATGAAGGCACCAAACCAAACGACACTACACCACCCGTCTGAGGGTAACTTTATGAAATGACTTCAAACTTCCTCGAAATGACTGGCAAATTCTGTTTCAACCAATCCGTTCCTTAATTATTTCTTTCGGCACTGGCTATCTAAATCCACAATGGACATGTTAAAAACTGACAAGTTAAGTCTATGTTGACAAAGTCATCGCAAGAAAATAAGGCTGTCCGCGGGACTCTTGCTAAAAATCCGTCTGTCTAATTAGACATTTGGGTGTTGAACTGAAACTTTAATAACCCTTCAAGATATTTTTATATCGCAGCTATAGCTAATATTGTATTCTCCATCGCACAATGGCCACCGAAGTGGTATCTTATCAGGAGCACACTCTGGTACATATGTAGTTAGGTTATCGTGGATAATTTGCTCATAATTCTGCTTGAATTTCACGTGTCTAGAGCGTTCATTATGCATCGCAGCACTGATGTAGATGCGAAGGTGGTGCCGCTTGGAAAACGAAACAAGTGGTTTTCAGTTGATATAACTCGAGGGCTTTATTTGGAAATGTTTTGATTTAGTGACGTAGAAGGTCTAATTTTAAACAATTGCTAAACGTTGATGAAAATCATCATAAAAAGTTATAAAAATATGATGTCTCAAGATAATTGCGAGTGTTGGTAAATATTGTCGAGATAGCTAGCAATTTGGCTTTACTTCGGCTAGCTACTCTAGATTGCTATGTAATCTTGCGCGCGGTTATCATTGCAAGAGAAATAATATCAGTTACTTTTTTTTCCGAAATAATACATAATTTTTTGTATGATTTGTCGATTGTCGAAGGTATAAAGTAGGTAGGTGTATATATAGGGAAAAACCCAGTTAGCACTATGATGCACCTTGATGATACAGCAACCAACCAATGAAGACCCAGAGAACTTCTCAAAGGATTTACCTCATTATTCTTCAGAACGTGTTGTAAGAGATATTTAGCTCCTGTATACAGAACCCTTTTGACCAGTGACCTTTTCTTGATCTTAAACTAATTATGTAGAAGCTCAATTGCTTTAAATTTCCTATAAATGGGACATTGTACATCGGTGGATTAATTGTGTAAACACGGTCTTTTGCGCAGCCCAACAGAAAAAAACCGAACGGGGTCAAATCATACGATCTTGGTAGCCAATTGATGTCGCCAAAACGTGAAATTACCTGACCAGGAAACTTCTCATACAAAAAAGCCATAATTGGTCGTGTTGTGTGGCTTGTTGCCCCGTCTTGTTGGAACAACATATCGTCCAATTCATGATCTTAAACAGCCGGCCAAAAAAAAATTAGTCTAACTGGTGCGAACGCCTGGGAGTCGATAAATTCGGATCTTCAGCAAGAATTGCACTTACAGCAGCAATATTTTCGACTGAGCGTGCATTACGATGATGCACCGCCCTTAGGACATCAGTAACGCTTCCACTCTCTTCAAATTTCTTCACTATTTTACCAATTGCTTGCGTAGTCGGTCAATTAAGACGACCATAATCATCGCGTCATGCGCGAAAAGTAGCTACTTTTGAATCACCACTTTTATAGTAAGTTTTAATAGTTTTAACGCGTAGCATAGAGCGTCAATAATACTTCCGTGCTTTCGAGTACGTCAGGTTTACCTAGTTCTGGCCCAATCTGCTTCCAGCATGTGTAAGTGGATTCCATTGCATATTATATTTTTTAACAGAAATAAAATAGGTATTGCTTTCCGATGTTGGAAATCATATTTAAAGCAGTATTCGCTTTCATCCGTCGCGGTCTTGAGGCCTTCTCGGACCGCTGGCTTTCTGCGGCTTTCTTTCGACAGGACTGCCTGTAGGATTTGTCTTATTACCACAACGTTGGGTGCAAAACAAAACGCAAATTAATTAATTTCGCATATAAATATGCAACCAGGTTTTAAGTAAATCTGTGTCGCTTAACTCCTAATAGTATGCATTAATGGGGGCTACCTTGATTTTTTCCCTGAAGAAATTTTTACTTGTTTTGTTATACATACATTACCCTGCAGTTACCAATCATACACCACCACGGGACTGAAACGTTCTTAGTACACAAATATCAGTTTACTCAACTTTCCAATATCGACAACCTATAATGAAGGCATCATGACAGGCGGGATTTGATAAGGCATCATGGTCAGCCTTATTCCAATGATGCGTTACTGAATGTGGTCTGCAAAGCCACAATACTATATGTTACCAACGGCTAAGTACACATACTTTCATCGTCTCAGTTGATGCTTATTCGATGCTAGCTAGGTACCATCCACTGTACACAGTTCTGCTATTTTATCTACTAGAGGTTTGCCCTGCATGTCCTGCGATGTGATTTCTTTTCACTTCCCCGGCTGCGTTGTATTCCTTTACACTTCATGCCACATTCGGCTCTCTCTACTGGCAAAGATGGTCCAATTCGAGTTTCAAGTGCTATACCCTCCTCGTACCATCTGCAAGTAGTTTAAGTCGTCTGTATTATGCCACAAAACGTTGCAGTCACAAAAAAGTTTTCAGCAGGCACTAAACTGATAATTATTCAGCTTCTGTGGCACTGTGACATAATTCCTGATGCATAATTCCACTTGATGCAGTTGCTTTGAACAGAAGCGGTACGAAGCCATATACGAGCTACCATTCCCATACAATACGGGGTTCGGTTGTGTACGAGGGTTCATGAAGGCCGATGGTATCTAACTTTCTGGTTCCCTATCTCTCAGTTATTTCCCGGAACTACATATACGTACATACGTATTGTAGCAATTTGTGTATTTTAAGAGCATCCTTCCAGCAAATATAAATTATAAAACATCCGAAATTTTGCACCCCAGTTACGTACCTCTTAAAAGCACAATTTTTGGTCACTTCTTCGAATAATTTAAGCCATATGCCTTGGACAATGTTATCTCCCAAAGCGCCTAACGTCTTTGGCTTTTCATTAAAAACAAAATTGCATTTTACTTCATTTATTTATTCACTTATGTACTTAGGCAAATAAATTTAATTGACACTTTTGCAAGAAATCCGTAGGAGATACAAAAATTACGTACATACATATATATTTAATAAATATACTCTATATGCGGTAGAAAACAGTTGGCTTTTGCTGTAAATTAAGTTTCCCTGCTCCAAAATCGGCAGTGACGAAACACGTAAGTAGAATAATTTAAGAATAACATTTAATAAATTCGTTTAACTGTTGAAATTCACTTCGGCATACGGCAGAAATAAACACGTAAGTAGAATAATTTAAGAATAACATTTAATAAATTCGTTTAACTGTTGAAATTCACTTCGGCATACGGCAGAAATAAACTTCCAAGTACAAGACATTAATGATACAATAATTAAAAGTACCAAAGTGCAGAACAACATTACTATTTAAAATAAGATACTGACTATACAGCTTAACTAACTGGCCAGCTATTCACTGTATTTGTCTTTGTAGCTCTTTGCGGCGGTTTCTCGAAGAGCAGTAGCTGTGGCAAAACCTGTCTGCTCGACCAGTTTTTGTAGGTACCCATCTGGTCTCTGAAGGAGATCATGAGGATGGGCCAATTCTACAGCTTGGCCAGCATCCATGACCATCACTCGATCACTGTCCATCACCGTATGCAAACGATGTGCGATTGTCAGTACTGTGCAATCAGCGAATTTGGTGCGAATCGTCTTTTGAATTAGCTTATCAGTCCTGAAAGAAAAATAACCAATCAACCAATCATATATATGAGTTTTGTAGTAAAACTTACTCTGGATCAACATTAGCGGTAGCTTCGTCGAGGATGAGAACTTTATTATTTCTAAGAATAGCACGAGCCAAGCAAACCAATTGCCTTTGACCCATGCTTAGGTTTGAACCCCCATCGTACATTCGACAGTTAAGACCTCCGATTAGAGTTGACACGTACGAGCGTAATTCAACATCTTCCAGTGACTTCCACATTTCAGCATCGTTTTTCTCCTCGAATGGATCCAAGTTGTAACGAAGTGTTCCTGAGAATAACACTGGATCCTGTGGAATGATAGATATCTTGCTTCGTAAATCGTGAAGCCCCAGAGTTTCAATATTCAACCCATCGATTTTTATAACACCTTCGTTACAAGCCAAACGGAACACAGACTGAATGATAGATGATTTGCCAGCACCAGTACGTCCTACAATTCCAATTTTTTCCCTGGGCTCAATGGTAAAGTTCAGATCCCGCAATACCAGCGGTTCTTCAGGGGAATATCGCATTTTAAAGTCGATAAACTCAATTTTTCCTCTGCTTGGCCATTCACTAGTGGGCTTAAATTTCTCATCCGTTTCTAATGGTGGCTCCGATGGAGTTTCTGTGTATTCAAGTACTCTCTCCACGCTGGTCATTTGATTTTCAAGTTCAGCAGTTTGTCGCATTCCCCATTGGCACATGCCCACCATAGTAATGGATGATAGAATGGCAAGACCTACATCACCACTGTAGAAGGTGTAATTTATTACGAGGAAACTAAAGGTCACCGCCGATACGTAAACAAAACAGATACAGTCAGACCATAAGGCAAAGGCACGAGTAGAGGCTAAAAAGAGATACCACGACGCCGTGTTGGCATTCTGATATGCATGGAATTCTCCTTCAAGGGCACTTTGTGCCTCTAAGGCTCTGATCGTTGTTAGGCCTTGGAATGTTTGATTCGTAAGAGAATAGATGGGACTCCGCGCTGTAAGAAATAAATTAGTTCGAGTAATTCAGGTCGATTGGGCGGCGGTTTTAACAGAATACTTACAAATTGATTCGATTCGCTTTACGCTGCGGCTAGTATTTACATAAAGATAACGAACTGCGTATAACAGGAAAACAACGACCAAAGCAGGCAATAGTAGCCAGTAATTTGCTATGGCAACAATGATCAACACACCAGATACATCCATGGCAAACTAAAGAAGAAAAGAAACCATTTGTTAGCAATTGGAAGCGTGTTGTGGTAGAACGAAGGGGCTTGATGGAAGTCTGGACTTACACTTGCAACGACAGCCCCAACCTTCTCTATAGATTGTGTACACAATCAATGCATTTTAGACTTTAGACTTGAAACCTAAAAACTTACATATAAACAATCGATCAGCGTGTGCGGCAAGTCCCCATCCACAGTTCGTATGTCCTTCGAAAATCGATTTAAAATTCTTCCTGAAGAATTCATATTGAAAAAGTACATAGTCCCTCTGGTAATGCCGCGAAACAATCGATCGTGTAACTTCAGTGATATTCTAAGGCACATTTTGTAAAATCCGAATGTTCTGACAAGGTACACTATGAATGCGGCAGCCAATAGCGTTGAATAGATTACAACGATTCTTCCTCTACGAGCATCCTCATCTAATGATTTCTGTAGATCATCTTCGATCGCGGTCATATTTTGACTCAGCGTTGTTTCATTGAGATTAGATATCATTTCCTGTCGATCTATGGCTATATTCTCTTCCCAAATTACCCTGAAAACAAACAAAACGTTAGAACATCCGAAATAAGACATTACAAATGTTCACATACCATCTTGAGATAAAGTAATCCACCCCAGTCAGCATCACACGAGCCAAGACAAAGAGTCCCAAAATAAAGAATAACGTCAAAGGACTTTCGAGCGCCTTGAAGTACGAAGCGTATACACTGAACTTCACAGAGCCCACAGCCTGCACTTCTTTGTTGTCATCGGCCAAATCTTCGGTGGGCATCTGTTGATGCATATGCTCCAGACTTTTCTCGCTGTCACTCTTCGAAAGCTTGCTGTTGATACTGACTGTATCGCCACCTTCGTCGTGGTTCGTGTGCGAGAGGAATTCGAATTGCTTGGATTTCTGCAGTTCTTGATAGCTTCCTTGGGCGACAATTCGACCGGCACCCATCAGAATAAGTTTTTCAACATCAAACAAGTATTGTACCTGATGCGTTACCAAGATTCGAATTTTTCCTGAGAGAAAGTCTCGAATACAGTTTTCGAAAATGTGTTTCCCTACATGTGTATCGACGGCAGATAGCGGATCGTCAAGCAAATATATATCCGCTTTTCGATAAATTGCTCTGGCAAGGTTCACACGGGCTTTTTGTCCTCCGCTAAGACTTACACCACGCTCCCCTACAATAGTCAGGTCCCCGTAAGGCAAGAGTTCCAAATCTCTCTCTAAAGCACAGACTCGCAAAACTTTCTGATACCGTCTCTCGTTATAGTTTTCGATAAAAATTATGTTATCTCTGATAGTGCCTTCGAAAACCCACGGTTCCTGTGAGGCATAACTGATTTTCCCATCGACGGTTACAGAGCCTTCATTCAATGATAATTCGCCAAGAATAATATTCAATAGAGTTGACTTTCCAGCCCCGACTGGGCCAACAACAGCTGCCAGAGTGTTGTCCTTGATTTCTAAATTTAAATCCTCTATGGCCGCATTCTTATTGTCGTCCATTTTATCCCAAGACGCATATGCATCCTTCAGCACCACGCTCTTTTTCTCAGCTTTGGGATTAAATACTCTCTTGATGACTGTAGGACTCGTGGGATGTAGAATTTTACTATTCATCTCAGTCCTGTTATCAATGACAATCGACGGACGTGTGGCATCTTTTTTACATTTGTTGGTTTGCTGAAGTTCTTCCGATTCCAGCAAAAACTCCTTACAACGCTTCGCTGACACATACGCTTCAGCACAGAATGTGATGGCCAACGGCCAAAAGTGTACCATTGACTCATTCAGCATATTAAAGTAAGAAGACACGGTAAAGACCCGTTTCGCCGTGATCGCATCACCCAAATACACATAAGACACAATACTCAAGAACACGGACAGCTTAGAGATCATTCCTGTGCAACTCAACGCCGCATGAATGTAAGACGTTCCACGAACAGCGTTTACTTCTTTAAGTCTCACTTGCGCTATCACCTTAGCGAATGACTTCTCCCAGGCGTACATTTTGATCACCTGAATGCCTTGAATAATCTCATTCATCAGCTTCACTCTTAAATCCGTTCGCTCTGCCGTCTTCTGTCTGTAGTATGCGGCCTTTTTGGCGGTCCACGCTTGCAACGGAATAAAGCTTAACATAAACGAAACACCTATTACAGCTGAAATACCAATCTCTCTATACATAAGGTACCCAATGAGCAGCGACTCCATTGGTCCCTTCCACAAATCGTGCAGGAAACACAGCGCCACGTCGAAACGTCCCAAATCGTTCGATATGATGTTGATCGCGCGACCGCGCAGTCCATCGTTACTAGCACTCTTTGAGATTTGAAGGCACTTACGGTAAACAAGACCAGCTAAGGCTAAACGCACCTTAGTGCCAATTTGGAAGATATAGAATATGAACGGATGAAATGTGATGACGGTCAACAGGGAACACAAAACAATGCCTAGTGCGTACATGTACGCATCTTGTTTTGTTATCGTTGTTTGCCCCGTTCCAAAGTAGGCTACCAGGCTTCCGAGGAACAGAGGTTGTAGTGATCTGCAAGAAAAGGAAAAATTTAGTTAACACGTACAAACTTGCAATAACGTGAGAACTTACTTTGCTGTTGATTCTGTGATTGAATACAGCAGACCGAGTGGAATAAATTTACATCCATAGGCACGGAATATCATCCGAATAACGCTGGGTTTCTTGCGTTTCTTCTCTTCTTCCCATAGGCGACCAAAATTCTCAGTCACACGTTCACTGTCGAGATCTTTTTTATGCTCATACAGTTCTTCATCGGTCAAAGGTCCCTGCAGACCGCGACGAAATAAATCTTTCATCCACCTGTAAGAGACCGAAAGAATCACTTGTAATAAAAATACATTTAAACCTTTAAAGGGCATTGTCTTGCAATAGAGGTAATTGTGCAGACAACTGTGGGGCATTTTTTTTTTCATATTGTATTACCAGAAAATATTTCTGTTAGGAAGCTAAGATTTTGCCCATCCAAAACTCCATTGAAACACAGAGCCAAGACACCAAAATAAACGAGAAGGTCTATTATCTTCCTTTTCCAAATATGGCTCAGAAAAGTTTAATCCTGCACTCAAGCTCATAGAGTTATACGAATCCCTTAACAAGGCTTGAAAGCCCTTCTCTCTCCGTCTAGGCACGGTCAACGATAATCAGATATGAACCAGGTTGCAAATGGTGCATTCAGAGATAGTAACAACAGTCTGTATCCCTTGATTGCTGCAAGGGAGACTCTATGTAGATCGACCATAAAGCTTCGTATCAACCCATGAGACCCATCTCAGAAACATGTGAAAAATCGAAACATTGGAGCTGTGTCTTAACAAAAAACACGGAAATCGCTGGAGCCAGCAACTATTTTAAAAGATATCGAGCGGAATCTCTGCATAAGCGTATCCTTTGTAGGCATGTACTAGGATTACTGAACCCACCAGACTTATTTCTAAGTGTGAACCTGGCGATGCGGTTGGATGAATTCCTTAAGCTACCCGAATATACGGGCAACTTTGTTGTAATAAGCATCTTCAAAGACAAGGAAGTCGTATGACAATCTGCTTTACGAACGCATTACGACGAACAAAACTACTAATCATACGTAGGTTGTTCGTTTCCGACCCTTATATATTTTTTTTAAAACATAACCTTCTCGAACCACCTCAGATTCTTTAAAAAATTCCATTTGACCCGTAAAAAACTATCACTTTAGCTTTTTCTTTAGGTTTGGAGGGGATTACTCAGTCTAACCGTGCATTAGTCTCCTCACTTCCAAAATCTTCTCGAACTTGCGCAACATGGCTAATGCTAGGTAGAGTCCACTTTCTTCGTGTAGTGAAGTAGTACTGTGAGCCCAATACAACGATGGAAGTTTTTCTATCATTCAATGGACCAAAGCTGACTCATCTCAATAAAGTTCTCACAGCCTACAATCCAATGGGAGCAACACAGACCTATGCAGAGGCTACGATGAAGCAATGGTAGAGGAAGACACACCGTTCTCACTTTTTCTGCGAATACCCAAGGTTCAGCATATGCAGGTACCTAGTCCTCGAAAAAGTATCTTTCAGCGACCTCAACCAACTAGCTAACACGCCACCTAAAATTCATAAAGAAAACGGGTTTGTTCAGGAGGGCGGCTCCTGCCATGGACTAATTTGGGATCCGAGTGAGACTGTAACACTTTGGCTGCAGTCACCCCCCGAACCTACCTACCTTGGTATAGTATAGTATTCTTTAAACCAGACTGTGTACATCTATTATGAAGGTTGTCAAGCACTCTTTCGAGAAGGCTGAATAGTAGACGTTCGGTATTTCCTCTGGATCCTAAAATAGAAACCCCATGCCGGTGTTTAGCTTAATGGGTATACGGTTTTCTTCTGTTCTTTTTTGTGTCGTTGTGCTGGATCCAAATTTCATCACATCTCACAATCTGGTGAGAAGTTTTGTTCGCAGTCGCTAAGGAAGCCAGTATTCTGGGGACGTTCTTCACGATTTCATCAGCAGCCTTGAACATTTGTTCATTTTCCTGTTACTCAGACTGCATTGGTTCCATAAACAAGCATTCATCTGGCATGGTGCCAAATCAAACAGAACAATAAAATTCCGATCAGAGCACGTTCTATGTGCCTAACATAAGGGGACTATCAAGGAAGTCATCATGCTCTAGTCTATGCATTAACTTCATAAAGATCAAGATTCTTTTCTTTTTACACAGAAGCTTACAATTTCCTACCTTCAAATGGATCCACTTGTGCCTTCTAAGAAAAATTTCGCTGACCGTACCATACATCACTCCATTGGTCTTCACGCTCGACCAGCAGAAATTCACCCAAATTCCTCCGAGATTGTGCAGAAAATGTAGCCAGCACACCTCAATCATCGGAAGGCTTCATCAACTCCTCTAGTATATAGTATGTACTTCCATGTGGCATAACAGCTACATATACCCTACTGAGCTGTCTGCAAGTTCATACGAACTAAGCAATTCATCATTGGAAACTATAATGTTTCCATTGATTGCAATTCTTTTATTACTAATTTGTTATCGGATATTTCGCTACTGTACGCTATCATGTTTACTTTACGTATCGCACGAATACTTCCATTCGGCACTCTATCTAGTTGAGAATTGATAGAAAATATTGGGATTACCCCCCTCTTTATTTTTCGTTGTCTGTGCCTAGACAGTTGTAAATTACTCATCATCGCTGGTGGTGCAATTTCATTTGACAAATTCAAAAGTGTTCACTGTTTGAAGTATAATTATGATTATGGGTCGGTTTTTCACACCGCTATTGAGGAGTGAATGGAGTTGTGTTTGGTAAACATTCGCTGCTTGTGAGACTCCACAGTTTTGGGTCTATGACGTGGAGTCATGGTCATATTTCCATGACATAGTTGATAGAAGATTGACTTTTCTTTGGGGATCAGCGACATTTTGATTATTGTGGACAAGAGCTGGGATGCACGACAAGGCAAAGCAGTTGATTCTTTTAAGGACAACTCAAATTTTTATGTTTTTGGATTGATTTGCTGTCACTCAGTCCATTTATAGAAATTTTGGTCTAGAGTGTGTTGGCCGTGACAAACGACATCGGAAACGTGTATCGGAAGATGATATAATTTTTTGCAAATGGCGGCACCTGTCAGTTTCGTTTGGATACTTTTGAAGTAAACAGATGCGAATAACACCTCAGGAAATGCTACATAGAACGCTATACTCTTCAAGTTCGCGGAATACACTATTTTTGCCTACTTTTGTACGGAACATTCAGTAATGTTGGCGCAACGTGAATTTTGACGCAGATTTTTCGGCCTCACTAAGGCGATGCTCATCCATAGCATCGACTGTCAAGCATATGCTTGTCGTTATTGTCAGAGGTAAGTGTGAAGAAACACTGTGACATCATACAAAAGGGACTTACAATAACTCAGGAATGGTGCTTGACGGCTGGGTTAAGCCTAATTCCGGCAAAAGATAGTACACTTCACGAGGAAAAGAATTTGAAGGACTGGTTCAAGTCGGGTACTACACTGACACCAATAAAACTTAAATATCCAGAAATTAATAGTAAACTCACTTGGGAAAAAACACAGAAGAGTTAGCCAGTACAGTGAAGCGAGCTCTAAAAATATGCCGAAGCCTAGTGGGCAAATCCTGGGTATTGTAATCCGACCATTCTCAGATGGATAGATTTATGTACTATGTATATTGCTTTCGTGACGCCAATGATCATATATGGGGCACTTGCAATTGGGAATAGAGGGTAATGAAATGGCCGACTCCCCAGCAAGAGAAGCAGGATTAGAAACCTTTATACATACATAGGTCCTGAACCATTCTCCGAAATAGGGGATCATACTCTCAAAGAATAGTTCCGAAAAATAGAGACGAAGTGTAGGGCAAGAACTTGAAATAACATTCAGGGCATGAGAAAAGCCAACAAACTTAAAAGGTTAAATACAACCAGAGAAGATTCGAAGCATGTATCACAGTGAGCTAGAACAAACTGCGTATACTAACCGGGTACTTAACGGGGCACTCAGGGAGCGCCTAGTTTCGTAGTTTCCGACGAAAATTTAGCCGCTGTAGCTAGACACCATGGATAATTCAGTTACTGTGGCTTGTGACTGATACAAAACCATGAACGACGAGTTTTTTTTCGCCCCAAATTAATGAATTGTGACAGGAGGACATCTGCACGCAGTGGACTCGTTTTCCGGTCGCCGAATATGTATTTCGTTTTGGAAATTTGCACCAAAAATCGTCCGATTAGACTTCTCCAGACTTTGTTCTTTTGGGGTTTGTTGAAGTCAAACCGCAGACTCTGTAAACTTTCAAAGAGAATATTTGTACGCGAACTTATTTTAAAGATATAATATTGTTGGGTCACCCTGTACATACATACATGTGTACATATATAAATTGTAAACACTTAATATTAGCACCTCATAGACGGAAATGGTGCGTGATTCGAAATTCATGTTCCTGTTGAGTTCTTATGAATCCTCTCGGCTTACTTTCCCCAATGTACACAAGTGGAGTCAGTCTATAAGTGGGATGAACATCCTTTGACATTAAAATTGTTAGAAAAGGAATTAATGTTTAGTGGAAAATATGCTTCCCTTTAACCCCAAGGCCTCATGGCCTTCTTTTCTTATCGCATGCATACTCAAGTATCAATGTGGATTCCAAAGAATGAGTCAATAAGGGTGAGCCCATTAAGATTAGTTTACATTAAAATAAGAAAAAAAACTTCGCCATATAAATACATACAAAACCGCAAGCAAAATCGCATATTGCTCTCAAACATTCTTAAAGTAAACAAAGTAAATACCAGCGAGATATGGAACCCATATAGTATTTGCATTCTAAAATAATAAAAATATTATTTCCATCTAAAACCAATAATTACTCTGCCACTTAGATACAACATAAATAAATAAAAATGTAATAGGCACATACATAATGCAAGGGCAGTAGCTAAAAATATATTTAAATATTTGTGGTGACCTTGGACACTTTGTAAAAGATAAACAATAAACACCCTGACCTCGTTTATAAATGTAGTATCATCATTAGGTAAATGCAAATATAGTAAATTTTTATAAGCTTTTCCCAACAAAAGAAAGACTAAATATACTATCTACCATACAGTGCTGCCGTTTCTTCTGTCCTCACGGAAGAAAAAAGTTCACTCTGTTAGTACAACTTTATTTCCCCAATTATTCCGTTAATTTACGACCCTTTTTAATTGCAATATTATATATGTAAGTACGTATATATTTCCTTGTTTGTTATATAAGTGAACCATAAGGCTGTGTTCACCAACATCGCGAATTCGCAAACGATAAAGTGTTTATGACAGCGCAGTTTCACTTCGTTTTATTCGCGTTTTGACAGTTGGTCTCTACGCTCGGAGTCGCTTGTAGTCGCTCAATTCGCCAAGTCGCTACGCCATGAACACCTCCATATGAATTTGTGCAATTGGTCGCCAGTGGTGAATCGCATCGCGTCGCTTGACCATGAACACAGCCCAAAGGTCTAATAAACAAATAATGAGGAAGAATGTGTTTTTTACAATTTTTATTTTTTCTCGAATCCCAAAACGACAGCACCGCCTTCAAATCAAACTATTCTCTTATCGTCATATGTTTAATACATAATGAGATTACACGTGACGTAAATGCTAACAAAAAACAAAGACAATGAGTGAATTGCATCATAAGATCTCACTCAATACTACTCGTATAGTCTGATCTTGTGCATCTGTGCCCACAAGTTCGTTGCTCTAAAGAGCCGTCTTGTCATGCCCACAGATACAGGTTCTCTTTTAAATCTAAAATTTGTAATACATTTCGTCATTGTGTTAGTTTCAAGGCCAACCTGTTTGGCTGCACCGCAAAAAAGAGAAAACCCACTCAAAATATGTGTCAAAAGCTTTCCAACGAGATTTTCTTGTCGTCTCGATCGTTTGTGGATAATCGATCTTAGTTCTATTGTTCGTTGTATATATTAAAATTGTAGAAACAATGAGATTTTATGTACTTATACACACTTGTACATATATAGAAATTGTTTCTGTTTCTATGTCGATTTTAGTTTGTTGTAAAGATTAAGTTTTTTTTTATCATTTGTCGAAAGTAATGGCTAATAGCACTTCAGTGGGAGCAAACCGCCGCATTCGAAAAAATTCCCCTGATCTTGTTATATTGGGTGTGATATACTGAGGCTTGTTGCAATAACTCTTCAAAATATATAAAAAAAAAAAATTGAAGGAAATAGGGTAATAAAAAAATAAATAAATAAATACTTGGCGCAACAGGTCGATGGGACCCAGGGCGTAGCTTTTCACAACCATTGGTGTTGTGCGAGTTAGATTCTTTACACGAATGGAGGGAGCCTACTGTTCAATTCCGTATCCGAAGGGCAATTTGGTATATGATGTTTGTCAGACGCTCGCGAGAGGTGGGGCCGTGAAAAACTTTTAAGTGGTCCCGACTGGGATTCGAACATTGAACCCCTTGCTCCCTAGTCCAACGCACTACCCACTGAGCCAAGGCGCCCACGGAAATAGGGTAATACCCTTATTAAATTCTAGCTATTTTTATTAAGCGTTTCAGGTAGATAGATTACGGGCAAACAATAAATCTTCTAATCCCCATTTTGTTATTGTTTAAAAATAAAACACTAAAAAGCATTTTCACATTTTTTTTGTGCCTTACCATGTAATTGAAATTGAAATCATGATTGTTGGGGATTCAATTGAGCGATAATAAATAAATACATTTTCTATTTCAAATGACTGAAAAGTTAGGATCTTCATAGCTTCTTTGTGTACCGCTAAAGGTTTTCGACCATCTCTTGGGACTACAATTGTATTTAGCGAATCTCTGTACTCTGATTGTTTACTCGATAAGTTCTAAAGGGACTAAATGCTAAAACGACAACTGTGTGCTCCATATCACGTTGACTAATCTTAGGAAGTCTTGCTGTAGGATAGATAAAACGAAGGTACTAACCTTTGTCAGGCCCTGTTCTGCTTAATTTCTTATTAATACGACCGCTAGTTCATTCCCTTGGATATCGGTGTGTCCTGGAACCCACTATAGGGTAACTTCGTGATTTCGTTTGTGACTCGTTCGTAAAAATCGAGATTCAGTTCGAAACGTTATGTGTTCTCTTACAGTCAACTTTTGATCGAGTGAACAACCTATGTATGTGTCTTGCCTTATCTGAGTTTTGGAATGGCTAACTATTGAGTCTCAAGGTGCTATTGGGCATTAAAGTGGGATTGCAGTAGCTCGGTGATGGTGGGTATCCACTGCCTGTCGCGATTATAACAATAACAACATCATCCCCATATACAACAACTTCAAACCCACAGTGTTCTAGTTTCCTTGCAATTCCATTCCCGGCTGGTATTAATAGGACCTATCCTTGCAGGGTACTTATACAGACCAGTGTATATATTTGTCTGTCTTAGAGTTCTGTGTTGATGTGGCTGGTTTCAAGTTGAATGCACCCAATCTAAGATTCCTGGACCTATGTACATCCGTTGGTCAAGTCGTACCTTCAGATTTCATGTTAAGAAAGCACATTACCGTGGAGTCTTGTTGGTAGAGTAAACCCTAAATATCTATTACTACTTCAAGAAACTTTGTAGCTGTTGGAGCTGCGAGATTTATGCCCTTGTTCCGCCTATTTTGCCGGTTTTGGTATGAAAACTACTCTAACTGTTTCAGCGTACTTGGTACACAATTTAAGGACCCATACATATATCAGAAGACATCAGCAAATCTTGTTTCAAGTGAGTTGAATAGAAGAAGGTGGACTATTTCATATAGGCTATGGCTTCCTTAATAAAACCGGGAAAATGCACGAGATACAATTTGGGAAATAGTTTTGAAGTAAGTATTTTTTTCAGGACTACTAGTGAATTCCCTGTTTTAACTCATGACTAAGGGTATTAAAGACTTTGTATTCATTCTCATTGAACCCTCCAAGTCTTATGTTTAGATTTTCTCAATCCATTGTTAAATGATGTTTTCTATAATATTTTGGTTTCGCGCATTAGCTGCTTGAGATCAGTATTAAAAGATTGTTCAACAAATACTTCTTTAGCTTCTATTTTACTACAAGTACGCCGGATAACGCTTAAGGTTCACACCATCTAAAGAAAGCCGTCAGCCCCTTAACCTAGTCTAGTTCACCTTATTTACACGTTTCATCGCACGTGTTAGATATCTTAATGCTCAGTAAACTTTATTTTAATCCAATTAACATAACTCTACCTTGGAATGGGAGTTGTTTGCACTATAAGTTAAGACTTCAATGTAAAGGACAATAACACATCCACGCCACTTATTTTTCAGGAAAATTTTATGTCACATTTATGGAGCTCTTACGAGTGTACACAAAGTTATTTGTTATGCTATTCACCATCTATACATTGAAGGCCCATACCTTGAAGTCACGTGTAATAAATTTGTTAAACTTTGTAAAAACTTTCTTACAAAACTCTGAAAGAGTGCAGTTCATTTCATTTAAAATGTCACTCAACTTGTTTCAAAAAACTTATAAGCTATCGAGAATGCAATAAGCAAAAATGAAAAAAAAATGTAATAAGTTACAGAACACTAGAAATACCACGTACCACCAGTTAATGAAAACTTACATTACTTTTTATCTAAAATTTGCCTTTTACGATGTAGTCATAGTAATAAGGCTATTTCCACATCACTGAATACGATATTTGTGTTCAGAAGCACTTGAAATAATTAAATTCAATGTTTCTTTTTGTCATGTTTCTAATTGAAATTAATTGACAAGTGGGATTTCTATATTTGAACACAAATCTATGAAGTATGTACATTTCCATTAATTAGAAATTAGGAAGGAATACAAAACACTCTTTCGATATAAATTATATTTTGTGTAATTATTTCAAAAGAAATACAATTAAACTTTGAAAACTCGGTGTACAGTCGGATCATATGAAAGATTTCGGGGATTTCCCAAACTAGTAAACAATGTGTTTGCTATTAAGAGCATTCCGAGCTTTCAAGTGTTCGAATAAATATTAAACAAGATAACATATTTTCATCGAATTCTCTTTCGATATAAATTATATTTTGTGTAATTATTTCAAAAGAAATACAATTAAACTTTGAAAACTCGGTGTACAGTCGGATCATATGAAAGATTTCGGGGATTTCCCAAACTATTAAACAATGTGTTTGCTATTAAGAGCATTCCGAGCTTTCAAGTGTTCGAATGAATATTAAACAAGATAACATATTTTCATCGAATTCTTAATCAGTTCTTAATCGAAGAAATTTCAGTTAAAAAGTGTTTGGTAAACACACGGCTTCTTAAAGGGAAGATCGACAACCACAAACGAAGGAAGTCGATGTTGTTGTTACCGATTTTAGCAAAGATTTCGATAAAATTTCACATGAATTTGTATTTCTTAAACTCAAAGCTCTAGCTTTCCCACCTGGGTCTGTAGCGTAGATCAAATCTTACCTTCAAGATCGTCAATCTGAAGTTCTTTTCAGACCCTCTATATCTGATCCCTTTAACGCCCCTCGAGGTAGCAATCTTGGTCCCATAATTTTTGTTTTGTCAATTAACGATGTTGATTGCATTATTAAATATTCCCGTCTACCAATTTATGCGGACGATATGAACATTTTCTCACACATCTCCACACCTACTGACTCCTATGCACTTCAAAGTGACTTGAAAAGTTTGTCGACTTGGATACGTTTTGTAAAACACTGGTCCAAGGGGTTCTCAAATCTTTACTATACTTTACCTTTGTAAGACCCATTTTAGAGTCTGGACCTCCTATCACGATACACACTTGTATCGAATTGATTGTGTCCAACGGAGGTTCGTTCGACTTATCCTACGCGGACTTCTGTGGCCCGATAGATAAGTATAACCTTCCTCCTTACAAGCATCGCCTGCACTTGCCGAACATGCAATAGCTCGAAAAACGCAGAAAAGTCGCCAATGTACTTTTTTTACATCAGCTATTAGCTGACGGCAACCCAACCCAATCCTTTATCCACACAGCACCGACATTTGTCTGGCGAATCATCTTCAACTTCACTGTTTCCTAATACGTATGCGCGCAAGATAGTCGCAAGTGCGTCTTTCTGCTTCATTTCTATTTAAATTTTGCACTTTTTCAGACTTTACGTGCACTAAACATTTTTGATCTGCCAACATTGTAAGAAAAATTTTTCAAAACATTGTCACAAATTTGCCAGACCACTCAAATACAAAATTGTTGATGCAACAGGTCCATGGGGTTCCAGGGCCTAAGTTCTTGCAACCATTCGTGTTGTTCGTGCTATATTCTGAACAACTTGTTATTTGAAAAAGCTTTCCTTGACAGATGTACTCTCGGATGTTTGTCAGACGCTTGCGTGAAGTGCGGCCTTGAAAAAACTTATTGCCGTTGTCTGGGATCGAACCTCGAACCACTCGTTCGGAAGTCCAACGCATAAAGCATTTGAGCTACGACGCTAGACCAGCCCCCTGACAATAAATTGTCAGGAATTGGGACAAAATCTAGCTGGCAATTTAAATTTGCAAATTAATGTGTCATTGCACCAATTGCCAGTTCATTTTGACTAAATCAGACGATCTGGCAATCGTCTGAATATAGCTTTAGAGTTTGTACAGTACAACTTATCTCTTAGCATCAGTCATCACATTTGTGCTTGCAGGTACTTTTTTATTAATAGTTACAAGTTTTATATAACGGTTTTTACATTAATGTATATACTTTCACACGTACATATTTATAACTTTTTTCACTCTTCAAATCCCACAGATAAAGCAAGGGTTTTCTACACAGTTGCAAACCCTTAAAGTGCTCGTCATGGTTATATCCATGGACTTAACCTCTACTCCTCTCAAGCTAGACATGGTGCAGGTGGATCCGCCTCGTCTGGCGCATGTTTACTGTTTCTATTTGTGGAACTAAAGGCTGTCTATTTACATATCCAAAATAAGTGCCTAGTAAATCATTTTTATGTGAGTCCTATTCTCGACAACATTAGGAGCACGAAGTCACTAAATAATTAATACAAGTAAATGGCGACGTAACACTTGGTAGGAAACCCCAGCAAAGCCTATATATATATTTGTGAGTCAAATAAAATCAATAAAACATTTTCACAAAATGATTTGTATCCGTTAAATGTAACCTAGTTTCCTTGAGTGAATTGTATTCCAAAGTCAATTAAGACCAATTAATTGAAGTGAAATGTAACTTCGATGCACATGAGTTCAAAAACGTTTAAACTATGGAAAACTGTCAATTACAGAAACTCGTACAAGAATGCGGGTGTCTGACAGACATTTTTAATTGATAAGTATTCAAAATATTGTAGAGTTCATCGTCTTCTTGAATTTAATCAAACGTTATTTGTTTATACAATTCTGATACAAAGTAAACGCCAGAGAAGTAGTCTAGGCTGCTCACAGTGAGTACTAATAATAACTTCAACAATTCGAAACCGTTGATGCTTCCTTTATTGCATCTTTGTTGAAGATTTATGGAGGAAACCATGTGATTCATAAAGATAAAATTAATAGATGTTTGTATGACCTCAAGCACATTGCTATTACAGGTTGAGTGCAAGCAAATAAATTATATACACAACCCTAGAACTAAGAAAATTATTATGTATGGTTACATAAGCGACTAGTTTAAGACTAGTATTAGCTTTGGTTGGTGACCTACTTGGTTCGTTTACTAGAAAATAATATTATAAGCACCTGTTGTTGGTAAGACTCTAGTAGTATACTTGTTGGTAAATAGTTACTTCTACTCGAATGATTTCCCTCGACGAAATTTACTGTGATTTTAAAAAATAGTTGGCCCTGTGAACAGAGGCTTTACTCTTTTTCGTACGGCACATCCACAATGCCTTGGATCAGGTAGAAACAATTTGTTTAGGTAATATAGGTTTTGATCTGAGGAATACTTCACGGTAAGAGTTAAGTCCAGGTAAAAACTAATGCGCCTGGTTCGCACAGATGATCTTGTGCAATTGTTTATATGGTCATAGTCAACTTATCTCTAGAAAGCTATCTTTTCCACTATTCAGATTCCGGTAGATTCTTAGGATTACTCGTGTTGGCCTATGTACATCTGTCCATTGAAACTGAAGATTTTGTCCCAGTTTATCCCCCAAATGTAGTCTTTGTGAAATGCTGACATACTCTTTCGACAAGGACCAAGGATTCACAAACAATTAGGTAAGGTTAGGTAGACGAGGGCAAAATGATATATAACACTTGGCCATTGCTTAACCTTGTTTTATAGACATACTGTAATGAGTTTCTTAGAAAACTGTTATAGTTTAGGAACCGAACTGGCCAACGGTTCAAAAAAGATACGAGCCTACGTCTATATCCATGTTTGGTCGATCTGTGGACACAGTCATGGCTTGGTTCACTGGCCACTTTGCATTCTTTCTGCAATGAAATGTGCTGGTAAAAGGTCTCTTAAAAACTGGGTGTCTTTTCAAGTAGACCATTATAGATACATTTCTTAGATATTTTTTAAAAGATGATAGCATCATACTTTGTATTTTATCTTCACCCATCAGACTAATTTATACTTAGGGAAGCAGATAAAGTCAGGCACCAGGGTTCAGGTGGTGCGTTGGACTACAGAGCAAGGGGTTCCAGGTTTAACACCTACTCAACACCTAAAATTAATTTCACGGCCCCACCTCTCGCGAGCTTAGGTAGAACTGTCATGATAAAGCTTCTCATAATAAATTGCTTTTCGGATACGGCATTCCATTCGTGTAAACACGCACAATACAATTTGTTAAGAGAAGCTAGGCCCTGTGGCTCATTGACCTGTTGCGCCAAGTATTTGTATATATTTATGTATGTATGTTTAAATATACATAAGCAACAACATCTTTGCTTAACACCAGCAATCGTTTCTTCCTTTTTTTCTGGTTTTTATTGGAGAACCCATCGGATTGTGTCGGTTTCCCGAGTTGCCATGATTTCCCGAGTTGACCCTTCTTACCGGTTTCTTTCGCACTTGCGAAGATACAACATCGAAAGCTGGACATCAAAGGACCGTTGATTTTATTCACTGAACTTGTATTCCAAAATTTCTCAAAAATTCATAAGAGAACCATCAGACCTCCAAGATATAGACAGATCCTTACCGATAAATAAAATAAATAAATAAAAAGCATTTTCCATGGAAACAAAGAGAAACCTTCAGAGATACAGATGACTACTTCCGCAGTTCATATATGTACATACACACCTATATAACTACAACGGCCAAAGCTCAGACAGAATAAAGAATCTAGACAATGGTATCTAAAACATTCATCCATTTGGCTACCAAATGGAGATAATTAAATAGCGAACATATGTACATATGAACATATGAGTCATTTTATTTCACCAGTTCATCAGTTGTTTTGTTTTAAAAAAGTGCATCTCTCTTTAAAGATTCAAAAAATGCCAGTACGTGACTACGACTTCTGGAGATCCGCTGTGGATATTTAAATATAAAATGCGATGCGAATTGAAATGCCTACACAGGTTTGAATGAAATGAAAGGTTTGAAAACAAAAATCGAGAATTCGATATCCTGAATGAAACGAACGATACGGTATCGTTTTAGAGAAATCCAATCTCTGTTTGTAAGCAGGATTCCAATAAAGCTAAGAGTATGTCGATTTGAAGGTTTTTTGTTTGCATTGTATTTACCTCCGTTGTCGAAGCTAAGCGAGTAACTAAGGTTCTAGAACTTGTGTTATTTGGTGTTGCCGTGATGGAACCAAAGAGTTGTGGTCCCAACACTTGTATTGCTAGTTTGGGTCGGTATACTAGCTGATTATTACATGTTATCTAATCTGACATTTTATGTGAACGCCTTAACTCTTCTTTAAAGAGCCTGATTGGCCTTTGCATTTTGAAAAAAAAAAATTTAAATAAATCATTAAAAAAAACTACTAAAACCCTCCCCGATGTGCGCAGAGTCTTAGTAGGAATTCATAATATATACGCAGCTATGTACTTTGGGATTTCTATCAAACTTAAGCATAAAAGGTGGTTATAAGCCTTTACAGATGAGTGGAGGAGCAGAGGTTTGAAATTTTCTGGATTTTGTTTTTTTTATTTTTTTACTAAAGGGTGACCCAGTAAGTCGATTCGACGCCAACCAGCTTAATTGGGCATCGCCAGAGAGTCAAACCGGTTAATTTTGCGGTTGGATTTGGGCCTACATAAATATGTACATCGGTATAAGATTGTCCCCACGCAAGAATTGAACCCGTACGACCATAGATAATGCCGTGAGTTTTCTAATTGGGCATTGGAAATATTTGTCAAAGACCGGGATTTCGGCCTAAACATCATGTTCTTGCATGAGACCCATTTTTGACTATGTCAGCACGCAGTATTGCCGTTATTGGAGCAAAGATTAACTGTTTAGTGCAGCTATAGCATGGCGGCATCATCGGACTTCAATTCTTTCGAAATGATGAAGGTGACACCGTTACCGTCAATGGTCTCAGATATAGACCGATGTTAACCGACGAGCTGTGGTTTCAACTAGACGGCGCTACATGCCTTACAAGCGACGTAATACTTTATAAACGACTCGGTCATCTCTGACTTGACACCAATCGATTATTTTCTCTGGGGCTACGTCCTTATTATACGCTAACAGCCAAGTACTTTGCACGAACTCAAGGCCAACAGTCGAAACACACACAAATTGGACCGAGTCACCAAAAATTGGGCCGACCACTTGAAGCACTGCAGCGAAACCAAGACGGCTATTTGAATGAAGTGCTATTTCACACATAATGGCATGAATGTGTCTTCAAAATAAAACCAGAATCAATTTTCTATCTCAAACCGTTGTTGTTTTATTGAAATTTTTTCTTTCTATCGCTCCTATCTGGTCACCCTATATTATACGTCAGTAAAAAGGCTGCGTAAGGGTTCTGAAACGTCAATGTCAAAAAAAAATCCCGTTCAATCATGTAGCAACAGGCTAAATGCAGCCATTTGGCAAAAGACGAACTGAGTAACTAAAAGGGCCATTTGGAATTCTTCCGAAAATTGCGGGGGCGCAAATGATAAAATTATACTTTCTGTATTGATTGGATCGCTTGACGGTGTTTACACAAAAAAATCCTTTGACATATTCATACGTCACACACAAAGAAGAAATCTTAGGCGTTTTTCTTTTTTAGTTCGGAGCAGAGCTCTGAACAGAGCATGAACACACTGAGCGCGCTCTGTTCAGAGTGTGCTCCGAACGCTCTGAATTATTTAAGAAACACGATTGAGCACATAAAACTGAAACAATGAAAAATTAATGCTTTTTGACTTCCAAACACAGAAATAATAATTAGACACATATAAAATTCCAAAAAATTTTTCCCAATATTTAATAAACAACAAGACATTGGGCGCGATATCAATTGTTTTCGTTTCTGTTTTTTAATTTTTTTTTTCTCCTATCAAACGTCAAAATCATCGTGCTCTGTTTTTGGTCTGGGTGCTCTATCAATTTATATCGAGCACATAGAGCGCGCTCTGAGCACCCTATGAGCGAAAAAAGAAACACGCATAGAGCGCTCTGAGCACTCTGATCTAAAAAAGAAACACGAACATTTTTTTTGACAACTCAGGCTCTGCTCCGAACTAAAAAAGAAAAACGCCACTTATTTACATAAAGTGGCAACACTCCTCCACTTAAGTATGTACTCAAAAGGATCCCGTTGGTTTCTTACTCTCTTACGAATAATTGCAATTACAACCAAATGCGGCATTAACGAGCCGACGCACGTGATATAAATTACCAAATGGCCGATTACCATTTTATCATTAGTCAGACACAAAGAAATATGTACCTAGCAACCTACCTACCCAAAAACATAAAAAAAACACACGTGTAAAACATATAAATGGAAACTAATAAAGAAAAATATTACCATCGACACGACACAACACACAGCCCACCCCCGTTCAATGCTCTGTTGCCGGAATTAGTAACATAACTTCGATTTGCCCAAAAATAATCTACAATGTGCCATTGTACGCCCACGGTTAACAGATAACCATTCCCATGATATTTTATAATAACTGACGGTGTATAGCAATCGATGAACAAGTCCGTTACACGAGTGACGTGTGGAGTAGTTTTTCTTCTGTGTTTTTCAAATTCACTCACCAGAAACTCCACTTTGAGAAGAAATTCGCATTTAATACTGGATTTGGCGGTCTCTCTACTTTTCTCTTTGTCCGATTCATATTGATTTACTTTTGTTTTAGATTTGTTAGATGCCGCTGCTCTCTTCTTTACGGGTAGACACGTTTTTGACAAAACACCAAAAGCAGCATTTTACTCAATCACATACAAAAAAAAACAAAGGCACTCAAGCACTATCCTCTATTGCAGGGTCTGGCTATCCCCCTGCAAAATGTAGCTCACACCTTTTGGTTTGAATTTTATTTTAATCTCACTACACTATAATTTATGCTCACTGATCGACAAATACTGCGAAACGACTTTAGAACTTAAAACGAAACACAACAAGCGACCAAGGAAATTACTTGCCAGACCGAGTAACCGTATGACGTCAAACGAACGTCTTAACCGCTGGACAAACGCACTATGAGTGGAATATCCGAATGGTTATTCGCTCGATTTATACAAGAACCGCTTGAGATAATATTTGGAGAGGATTAGTTATGTAATTCGCAAAGAACGGCAATCGTTATGCTGTACGGATGTTTTCTCTTTCAACTTGGCTTTCGTTAAGTTCTGATTAAAAGAAGAAATGATAGAATCTGTAAATCACAGACTATACAGACAGACCACTCCAAGGGGGTCTCTCTATCGCACCCACAAGCTATGGCCGTTGCATGTAAACTCACTAATCTATCTTTGTTCACCAACGGCCACAGAACTGTCACATGGACGCAGCCATTTTGCAGAAAATAGTGTCAAAAATCGACGAATTGTAAAGGGTACGCTGTGTCCAATAAACCACTACCAACAATTTTCTTCGTTTCGTGGTGAGCCCTATAAAAGTACGTTACATTCAAAATAGTTAAATTTCAAATGTAACGTGTTTCTTAAATTCTTTATACTAAATAACAAACATACGTATGTATTCGTATATCAACAAAACAATTAAAATTCTTTCGCTTTGTGCTTTGAAAACGTAACTACATAGTTCTCTTAAAATATATTTTAAATAAAATAAAAAAGGATGATCTTGGGAAATTGGTGTATACATATTTTTTAGAAATGGGATCGTATTTATTCAAACAGATAATGTTTTTAAAATATTGTGTTCAATTTGCTTGAACATTTTAAAGATAAAAGCCGAAGGGTTATTATTTTCCAAACATCGTATGTAAGTAGACAAACCTTAGCTAAACCCTAAAACATTTGTTAACAATAAACTAGAACAAAACAAAATATTCCGACTCATGTTGCTTTTATATATGTATTTGATAACTATCACTCCTTCTTACTGTGGAAAATTGATATATGTACATAGGTATGCATTTTTTGAATAACACAAAGATCAAAAATGAAACTAAACAAATTAAAGAAACAATACGTCAATCCAGTACAAAACAATAAAACATCATATATGTATAAGTGCACCACGAAATAATAATTACATTAATAAAATAACAACAAAAAATTCAATCTCAAAAATTTCATAGTTACATAATACCAGTTAATTTATTTGTTTAAAACACATCACTTTTTTTTTAAAAGAAATATCTTGTTTTAATATTTTAACTCCCCAAACTCCCCACTGCACTTCCAAACGCACCCGCGGTGGCCAATTTGCTTTGTTTACATTGTGGCGTGAGAATTTCAGACTGCTATATCTCTTAATAGAAATAAGTGCGACAATATCTAAGTACAGTTTCGAATTCAGTGCAATAAATCGAGTTGAATTGCATAAACAAAAAATTAAATAGGTGTCTAGTATCAAAAATATTTTTATCCATTTTCAACCAAAAAAGTAAACAAGCGGGGAAAATCCACAACAAATGCCATCAAAAGGAAATTCAACTCCATTTGCAACAGGTACGTGCTAAGCTGATACAAAGCCAACATCGATTTATGTCATTCTTTGTTAAAACCATAAGCATAGACTTCCTCCACTCTAAAAAATAATACATGAGCTATTTTTTCTGAGACTGCAGATGAGCTAATTAAACTTCAAATTCTCAATTTCACGTATTCACCGATAGGAAAAGAGGATTAGGCCCCGCCCATTTGAAGGTGTTTTCGGGCAGGGGATCGGGAAGTTGACTATCTATGGAATAGGTTATCAGTGCTGTAAATGTTGATGCGATGAAAGTCGTTGCCAAAAAACGTAAACATAATCTCATAAGAGATTGGTTTGTGCTTTTGTAAGAGAATAACAAAGCAGTAAAGAGTCTTGAGTTACTTTTTGTTAAGAGAACGGTGAGGTTAACTCCCGGGGGCGGATTAACTTTTGAAGTACCAACGTTGAAATTACCGGTATTTTTGTAGAATTTACACGATCTCTGTTTTAAAGTTGTTTGAAGCACAAGTTAAAGACCAGAAAAAACTGTTTTATTTTTTAAAATATTTAACTTCTATACAAAATTTTACGTTCGGAAAATATAGGCCATGACGGTAAAAGCGCTGACTTCGATGATTGGGGTAAGGTGTCTTTAAAAGCATTTCGGGAAGCGGAAGTTTTTGATGTAATAAGTCATAAATGTGGTTCTTATTACAAATTTTATCAAAAAATCATCAAAATAAGTTTAGATTTGCAATGATGGGACATAAGAAACCATTTTGTGTAGAATTTTCATCCCGAACACCAGTGTTCGATTTCTGATTTCATTTGACCCCGGCACTAACGGCATTTTATAAAGATTGGCTGCGTTCAGCATCAAGCGAATTCGTTTCGCGCGATAGCTACTAGCGAAATTTTACTTGTGTTTTGACAGTTGTTCTCATCGCCCGCAGCCGCTTGTATTCGCTTGTAGTCGCTCAATTCGCGTTTTGCCAAATACCCAACCCAATGAACACTTCCATATGTACTTGTGTAATTGGTTGGTAGTAGCGAATCACGTCGCGCGACACCAATTCGTTTGACCGTAAACACAGATTGTACAAGCCATGTTTAAACAATCTAAACCTAGATACTAAAGACAAACTTACGAACTATTGAGAAGGACAAGAGTGGAAGTAGGATAAGAAAATGAGAGATGGGATGGGATAAACGATACTGGGTGCCTCTGCTGCAGTGGAAGTCAAACTATTCTGCCATGTTGTTAGCCAAACGAGCATTATAACCGTAGTTGTGCGATGAGTACTAAAACGCAAAATGAGAACGATTCAAAAAGCGTGGGGCAATCATTGTGATTGAAACTATTAACCGAGGAGAGACCGCGAGGGCAAATTGTATAAACCTGCATTGGACGGCTTCGATACGTCGGATGTGGAGAACAAAGTGAGCGGACCAAGCTTGAATAGGGTGTTCGAAAATGGGTCTGACGAAGCTGATGTAGAGTGGTTAAGTAACGTAGAGGTCTGAAAGTTCTTTAGACCAACGTTACACAAAGTCCAGCGCAGAGTTTGCTCTACAGTTACAATCAAAACTCATTGTTATATCATTTCAACTATTGTCAACTACTTTTCATTATTTATTTTACAAAAAACTATTTACAAAATCTTTTTTAAAAATTATAAGAAAGTCTATATTCGACTTGTGTAAGCAATTTTTCTTCGCTTGCTTTCTTTTCCTCCAGAAAACGCTAAGTTTGGATCCAAGAGCTAAACCGAGGTTGAAAATGATCTTCATGGCTACTGCAGAGGTGCTGGATTGGGATCGTATTAAATCCACATAGGCAGCACATAGGTTAGATGTTCAATAGTAGTGCAAGGGCATATGTATCTTTTTTATCGGTTATCGGGCAAATACTCCATAGAGAATCAGTAGACTGATAAAATATTAGGTTTGGTGCAGTTTTAAGGCGCACATCTAACCAAATGTCCTGCGGTAGGGCAGTTTTATGTTAACTTTCTCGTATAGAGATACCAAGATATTTCACTTGGTTCTTAGGCACACAGGACGCGCAAGCCCATTAGAATACCTTTTCAGGGCTGACACCCAATTCGCAATTGTTCAACCAATTTTTCGTAAAATCGTTCGTTTATTCAGACGACATACCACCAGTATCCACAACAGGGTAAAAAACATTTCCCTTTAAGTGGTCCGTATGTTGACGCTATGTTTATACTTACTTACTTAACGGGCTCCCGACCCGTGAACAATTTCTGCCTGAGACACGGGAGCCTTGCATTCCCTTCGATTCCGAGTACTTTACTTCCACTTGTCCAGACCAACTTTTCAAACATGGGGGTGATCTTTCGCACACCAAGTATGGCTGGACTATCAGCTCTCTATGCCGCATCTTCTCTTGTCAGAACTATAGAGTAATATCCCTCCTTAATGTCGCATATGATATTAAACGCAATGAGTAAAGGTTTGAAGTCTTTTTTCAACACACTAAGCGACACGTACCAGAATGGTTTCCGGGCCGGCACACTTCGGTTTGACGAAACAAATGCATTCCGAACTCAAAATCCATGGTCCACAAAACTCTGCTTCTGCCAATTCTGCTACAAATGTGTCCTTAAGACAAAAACCCTCTTTTTAAAAAAATACATAATTTTATTTAATCGAGCCCTTATTTTTCAATGGAGCCTCATCGTACACATGTATGTACATCTGCATGTAAGTGTATCCATATAAATTTTAAAAATATATTTATGTATATACAATCAAAAAATTGTTTATGTATGTACATTAAGATTCGTCAATTTGCATTGCTTTTCAGTTAGGAGAATGATAAATGCTTAATACGTTTGATTACTTGTGAAAGTAGTCATAGATCGACATTCCACCCAACTTAAACACTAAAGTGGAAAAGATATGTATGTAAGTCTTTCAATAATTGAAGTACATAAAGTAAATTAACTCTGCGTCTCTTCCCTGTATTTATCCTTGTAGTTGTTTTCAGCGATTTCCTTTAGAGCAGAAGCTGTAGCAAGGCCCGTCTGCTCGACGAGTTTTCGCAAGAATCCGTCTGGTCTCTCCAACAGATCGTGGGGATGGGCCAACTCCACAGCTTGACCAGCGTCCATAACTATCACTCGATCGCTATCCATCACTGTATGCAAGCGATGAGCTATTGTAAGTACTGTACAATCAGCGAATTTGGTACGAATCGTCTTTTGAATTAGCTTATCGGTCCTGAAAGAAACAATCAATTATTTATTTAATTCTAGCAGTCTTCGGCAGTAGAACTTACTCTGGATCGACGTTAGCTGTAGCTTCATCGAGAATGAGAATTTTATTATTTCTGAGAATGGCACGAGCTAGGCATACCAATTGCCGTTGGCCCATGCTGAAGTTTGAACCACCATCGTACATCCGGCAATTGAGACCCCCAATAAGAGTCGACACATATGACCGTAGTTCAACGTCCTCCAAAGACTTCCATAATGCTGCATCGGATTTCTCTTCGAATGGATCCAAGTTGTAACGAAGTGTTCCTGAGAATAATACTGGGTCCTGTGGAATGATGGATATCCTACTCCGCAGATCGTGAAGCCCCAGAGTTTCAATATCCAACCCATCGATTTTGATTACACCTTCATTGCAGGCCAAACGGAATACCGATTGAATTATGGATGACTTTCCAGCACCGGTACGACCCACAATTCCGATTTTCTCCTTCGGTTTTATTGTAAAATTTAGATCTCTCAGAACCAGTGGTTCTTCGGCAGAATAACGCATTTTAAAATCGTCAAACTCAATCTCTCCCTTATCCGGCCATTCAGATGAAGGCTTATTTTTCTCTGCGGTATTTAGTCCTGGTTCTGGTGGGATGTCTATGTATTCAAATACTCTCTCCACGCTGGTCATTTGATTTTCAAGTTCAGCGGTTTGTCGCATACCCCATTGCCACATGCCAACCATGGTGAGGGATTGGAAAATTGCAAGACCTACATCACCACTGTAGAACGTATGATTTAGTACAAGAAAGCTAAAAATCACCACCAATGTGTAAAGAAAACAAATGAAGTCGGACCACAGAGAGAAAGCACGATTACAAGCTAACGAGAGATACCAAGATGAAGTGTTGTTATTCTGATATGAATGGAATTCGCGCTCAAGGGCACTTTGTGCTTCCAGGGCCCTGATGGTCGTAAGGCCTTGAAATGTTTGGTTCGTAAGGGAATAAATCGGACTTCGAGCTGAAAGTAAGAAATGAAGTATTAAAAGTTGTCATCCAAGAGCAGGAATCGTTTCATTCTTACAAATTGCTTCGATGCGCTTGATGCTTCGACTAGTACAAATATAAAGACACCGAACTAGGAACAAGAGGAAAACTATGACTAAGGCAGGCAAAAGTAGCCAGTAGTTTGCTATCACAACTATGATCAGGACCCCAGTAACATCCATGACAAACTGTAAAGAAAAAAAGGTTTATTACATGATGAAGGATATGGACATCGTATTCTACGAGATATTAAATTTAGATTGGTGGTCGACTATAGGACTGTATCTTTATCGGTGACTTTAACAACTACTTACGCATAAGCAATGATATAGTGTATGAGGCAGGTCCGTATCCAAGGTTCGTATATCCTTGGAGAACCGATTCAAAATTCTCCCAGACGAATTCTTGTTAAAAAAGTACATCGTAGCCCTGGTTATTCCGCGAAACAATCGATCGTGTAACTTAAGGGATATTTGAAGGCACATTTTGTAAAATCCAAAAGTTCTGATAAGAAACACCACAAACGCGGATCCCAACAGCACGGAGTAGAATATCACAAGATCCGTCCTTATTGTTGCTTCCTCTGACGATTTTTGTAAATCGTTCCCTGTGATAGTAATATTTTCATTTAGTTGAGTTTCGTTAAGGTTTTCCACCGTATTAAGACGTGCTACAGCCACATTTTCTTCCCAAATCACCCTGAAAGTGAATTAAAACAATAGTCAGACTCACAAGAACCAATCAAAGGAAACTTTAACAAACCATCTTGAGAGGAAGTAGTCCACTCCAGAGAGCAGAGCACGAGCCAATATAAACATCCCAAGAATGAAGAACAGCACGAAAGAACTGTCTAGCGCTGTAAAATATGAAGTATACACACTCATCTTAACGGAGCCTACAGCTTGTATCTCCTTGTTATCATCCTCTAAGTCTTCTGTGGGCATCTGTTGCTGTATATGCTCCAGACTCTTCTCGCTATCACTCTTCGAGATTTTGCTGTTAATACTTGCTGTATCGCCGCCACCTTCGTCGTGGTTAGTATGAGATAAAAATTCAAACTGGTTGGATTCCTGAAGCTCTTGATAGCTTCCTTGTGCAACGATTTTACCGCCACCCATGAGAATAAGTTTTTCCACATCAATCAAGTACTGGACCTGATGGGTAACCAAGATTCGTATCTTTCCTGAGAGAAATTCTCGAATACAATTCTCGAAAATATGCTTTCCAACGTGTGTATCGACAGCCGAAAGTGGATCATCAAGGAGATATATATCCGCCTTACGATAAATTGCTCTAGCAAGACTAACACGAGCTTTCTGACCTCCACTTAGGCTCACACCACGCTCACCGACGATAGTCAAGTCGCCATATGGCAAAAGGTCTAAATCTCTCTCTAAGGCACAGATACGCAGAACCTTCTGATAACGTCTCTCGTTGTAGTCTTCGATAAAAATTACGTTATCCCGAATAGTGCCCTCGAAAACCCATGGTTCCTGTGATGCATAGCTGATCTTTCCATTAACCGTCACTGATCCTTGGTTTAAAGACACTTCCCCCAGCAGGACATTCAAAAGAGTCGACTTTCCAGCTCCAACTGGTCCTACAATAGCGGCCAGGGTATTACTCTGAATATCTAAATTGAAATCCTCAATGGCGGGACTCTTATTGTCGTCCATTATATCCCAAGACGCACAGGCATCCTTGAGTACCACGCTCTTATTCTCAGCATCGGGCTTATACATTCTCCGTATGGCTTTGGGACTTGAGAAATGAAGAGCGTCACCATTCGATTCGCTTTTGCTGTCCTTAACAATTGTCGGACGTTCTGACTCTGATCTGCCCTTTTCCTTGTTATGATGTGGAAGTTCCTCGGATTCAAGTAAAAATTCCTTACACCGTTTCGCTGATACGTTAGCTTCGGCGCAAAAGGTTATGGCAAGTGGCCAAAAGTGGAGCATGGACTCATTCAGCATACTAAAGTAAGACGAAACTGTAAACACCCGTTTGGCTGTAATAGCATCGCCCAAGTAAACATAAGACACAATGCTTATGAAGACCGATAGATTCGAGATCATTGCTGTACAACTCAACCCTGCATGTATATAAGACGTTCCACGAACAGCATTGACTTCCTTAAGCCTCACATCTGATATCACCTTAGCGAAAGACTTCTCCCAAGCATACATTTTGATCACCTGAATGCCTTGAATAATCTCATTCATCAGCTTTACTCTCAGGTCTGTGCGCTCTGCTGTCTTCTGTCTATAATATGCAGCATTTTTTGCAGCCCATGCTTGAAGTGGGATAAAGCTAAGCATGAATGACACTCCTATCACAGCTGAGACACCGATTTCTCTATACATAAGATAACCAATGAAGAGAGACTCCAACGGACCCTTCCACAAGTCCTGTAGAAAACATAACGCTATATCAAAACGTCCCAAATCATTCGAAATTATATTAATCGCTCGCCCACACATTCCATCATTACTGGCATTCTTCGAGACTTGTAGGCATTTCCGGTAAATAAGACCAGATAATCCCAGACGCACTTTAGTACCAATCTGAAACACGTAGAATATGAACGGATGCAATGTGATTATTGAAAACAAGGCACACAACGCAATGCCTAATGCGTACATGTACGCATCTTGCTTCGATATGGTGGTCTGTCCCGCTGCGAAGTAGGCCACCAAGCTTCCAAGAAACAATGGCTGAAGTGATCTGTTTAGTAAGACAAATAATTGGTTATCATCACCTTGCTAATTCGAATAGAGCTTACTTTGTTGCTGATTCTGACAATGCGTATAGCATACTGATTGGCAAAAATCCCCTTCCGTAGGCCCGTAATATTAGTCGTACGATACTTGGGTTTTTGCGCTCCTTCTCGTCTTCCCATAACTTTCCAAATTTTTCGGTTACTCTTTCACTATCTAGTGATGGCTTATGTTCGTAAAGTTCCTCATCGACTAGGGGTCCCTTCAAGCCGCGTCGAAATAAATCTTTTGTCCACCTGTAACAAAGAATTAAGAGATATATTATTGCAATCGTTAACCAATTTGACCGAGAAATAACCAACATAAGGTTGGTCTTAAAACCGACAAATACGCTATAAAAAACTCAGTTCTTGAAAAAATTTAATAATTTTTAAAAAAATCCTCTGATTTGGAGCCCGAAATCATTTTACTGCCAACGTTACGCATTTGCAATAAGCGTAAAAGCTTTCGAAATCATCCATTATGTACATACAATTCTAGACTCCTTTTGAACTATATTCCACCTATTCGTGTTCAGAGACTTGATAAAAGGAAGTCTGTCGCCATTGTACCTGTAAACTCAACAGGTATTTGGAGGATGAACTTGATCGTAATACAATTTAAAACGCAGCTTCTACTTAAATTACTTGCGTATCACCAAAAAACGATGTGACGTTTTCAATAAAAAGGCGGTTGACATTACAACTGTCAACATTTCGGCCATTTTAGCTTCTGACACCTATATCCCGATTCGTTAATATGTAGCTATCAGCGCCATTTTAAGACATAAGTCATTTAGTTGACTGACACGACCCAAACATTTTAAACGATATTCAATACGTCTTTAGTTAAACGACGCCCAGCTTGAATTCCTTCCTTTGTGGCTAAAATGGCTAAGTGACAACACTGGATCTATATTTCATTTGAATTAGATTGCTATTTTATGTCACCACTGTACATACATATTAAAAAATCTACAAAAACTTCATGTTGCTAATTGCTTAGGTGGATGTATTTATCTTCAAGGTTCGTTACAGCTCCAAATTAGGGTACGTGTAACCATTTTCATCTTAAAAAAAGAAATTTTTGATAAAACGTGTTTTCAGTTGTATGTAGGCACATCTACATACTCGTAATGTAATTATGTTCACTATCAGTTCAAATTTTGGGGTTTTGCTAGATAAAATGTACTCTAATATGTGTTAGGGTGATTGCTGACACTCAAACTACATGACGGTATATGAGAGGCGATTATTTGACGACCTGACGATAATTTTGCAGCAAT